>CM069139.1:57708081-58138081 GCA_035221665.1 Okamejei kenojei | reverse complement strand
GGCGTGGGACCTCTATTGTTATATTCCTATGATTATTACTGTAAAATATGATCAAATGTGCCTCTCCCTCTATTTGATATCAGATAACTGCAGCTTAACTCATTAAATAATATTCAGTAACAGTAAGAAAAGAACAGAGGGAAAGCCAGCAACAGGAAAGTCTCAGTAAGTAATTCAACATTACTGGGTTTTGAATAACTGGTAATTTGGAAATAGCATTACTTGTCTTCATTACATTAAATATTGCTGCGGACTGGCCTACGAACATTTAATCACTGGCATCTCAATTGAGCAGTAGATCTTATGTTGATACCTCTTGTCACTATTCTTCCAATGCTTTTGGCATCCTCAAAAGTATTGGCATCAGTGGGAACTTTGTAATGCAACATCAGATTACTGGGAGCCACACCAGTACATCGAGCGACGGGCAACTCTGGAAACGGCGCCAAATGCTGATTTTGGAAATATGGAAAAATAATTTCACTGTGCAGTTACACTTGGGAAAAATAAAACACCATTGAACTATTGAAAAATGTTTTCAATTATTAATATTAGAATTATTTTAGGAGGAGAAAATGGACTAGATCTGAATTGAAAGAGGAATCAGATTTCCAGTTGGCAGCTGACTAGTGGAAATATGTATGTCTATGCCTTAAGTTGACAGTGGTGCCAAGATGTTATTTTTCTGTTGCATCTTCAGTGTGTTCTGATGTGTTCAGTGAAAGATAGCTGATCCTATTCTAAAATATCATAGCAAACACTTAAATCACCTTGCATATCAAGTATATTTTTACTTTTGTTCTTGTTTTATGAACAACAATGACCGGATTTAATAACCTACTGATTTAGTAAGTCAATCAGATAATATCTTTCAGCATGATGTGGTTCTAGAACTGTATAATGGCCTGACTATGTTCCCTTCCCTTTTTATTTGTGAGCTGGTCAGATTTTTACACCAATCAAATAACTTCTGAGATTATTCCACATATTATCAGATTATTTGAATTTATCTCCATAATTTGCTGTTTGGGATTGAATTTGGATTCTCACAGGATTACTCATCAAATACCATAACCATTGGGCAACACTCACTTAATGCAAAAGAGCTCTTACCTTATCCATTCTACATGTTCTTTATTGACATGAAAGGTGGTTGTCATGAACTGTATTGTTCATGTCACTTTATTGTGTCACATTAGAAGTTACTAAAGAGGGTAATGGCTATGATTTTAAAGTAATATTTTGGATGGATCCATGCAAAGGAGTGATTAATCACCTGGAAGACTTCTAATGAGGTGAGATCCCTACTTTTCTTCCCTTACATGTTGTACTCCATGATAATTTTTGAGATGCAGCATGGAAACAGGACCTTTAGCCAACCAAGACCGCGCCGACCAGTGATCACACCATACAATAGCACGATCCTACACACTTGCAGTGTAGCTGCTGCTGCTGGCGCCGACGATGGCGGCCACGGTGTACTGTTCCTTGCTGTTTTGTATGTGTTTGTTCGTTTGTTTCGTCTGTGAAAACCCTAAAAAGATTACTTTCATGAGAGAGGTACTTATTAACATCGGACATACGGTACCAACAAACATCGTTCCGGATTTCTCTCACTCGCTGTATTATTTGGGCGCACCATTTCCACCTGCTTGAAAGTCTCCACTATTGTCCCTGTTCCCAAAAAGGCAAGGATTACTTGTCTTAATGACTTCAGGCCTGTCGCACTGACCTCTGTAGTCATGAAGACACTCGAAAGGCTTGTGCTGGACAAGCTGAAAAATATCACAAACTCCCTGCTGGACCCTATGCAGTTTGCATATTGGGTCAATAGATCTATGGATGATGCAGGCAACTTGGGCCTACACTTCATCCTACAGCACCTAGACCGCCAGGGGACCTGTGCGAGGATGCTGTTTGTTGATTTTAGTTCTGCATTCAATAACATTGTGCCAGAGCTACTACACTCCAAACCTTCCGAGTTGACTGTGCCTGAACCCCTCTGTCGGTGGATCACCAGCTTCCTGACAGACAGGAAGCAGCATGTGAGGCTGGGAAAGCACATCTCTGACCCGCAAATGCTCAGCATAGGAGCACCGCAAGGCTGCATACTCTCTCCTCTCCTCTACTCTCTCTACACCAATGACTGCGCCTTCACAGACACCTCTGTCAAGCTTCTCAAGTTTGCGGATGACACAACCCTGATTGGACTGATCCAGGATGGGGCAGAATCTGCCACAGACAGGAAGTGTCACAGCTGGCATCCTGGTGCCACCGAAACAACCTAGAGCTCAATGCTCTTAAGACAGTGGAATTGATTGTAGACTTTAGGAGAGCTACCTCCCCCCCCCCTCACCCCACTCACCATCAACAACACCACAGTCACATCTGTGGAGTCTTTTAAGTTCCTGGGAACCATCATCTCCAAGGAACCTAAGTGGGGGGCTACCATCGACTCCACAGTTAAAAAGGCACAACAGAGGATGTACTTCCTTCGGCAGCTGAGGAAGCACAATCTGCCACAGGCAATGATGGTCCAATTCTACACAGCCATCATAGAGTCTGTTCTCACCTTGTCCATCATGGTCTGGTTTGGCTCAGCCATCAAGCATGACACCTGGAGGCTGCAGCAAATCGTCCAATCAGCTGAGAAGGTTATTGGCTGCAACCTTCCCGCCATTGATGAACTGTACGCTGCAAGGGCCAGGAAGTGAGCGGGCAAGATATTCTCTGACCCCTCTCATCCCTGGCCACAAACTCTTTGAATCACTTCCCTCTGGAAGGCAACTCTGGATTGTCAAAGCTGCCACAGCCAGACATAAAAACAGCTTTTATCCACGAGCGGTTGCTCTATTTGACAGCCAAAAATCTGTAGCCTCCCTTTGATCTGGTATTTTGTTGGATCACATGCTTGATCAATGGTGTTTTATCATTAATGTTTTATTATTATTAATGTTTAGTGTTTTCTGAGTCATTCATAACTGTCACTGAATGTCATGTTGTTACTTGTGGGCGGAGCACCAAGGCAAATTCCTTATATGTGAATACTTGGCCAATAAACGTACTTACTCACTTAAGACAATTTACAGAAGCCAATTAACCTACAAACCTTTATATCTTTTGAGTGTGGGAGGAAAGCGGAGCAGCTGGAGAAAACCCACATGGATGCAAGGAGAACTTACAATCTGAACAGATAGTGCCCGTAGTCAGGATCAAACCCGGGTCTCTGGTGCTGTAAGGCAGCAAATCCACCACTGTGCCACTGTGCTGCCCCCTAACTTTAGTATGTTCTCTTGATTTTAGAATTTAGATAATAATGTGTTCATTGGTTGGTTTGCAAGAGAACAAAATATCATAATTGGAATCCCAGCAAGAATTAAACATCAAAAATAGATGATCTTCAATGCACTGGAGAATAAACATGTTCCACGCAAACTAAATCTAATTGTCGACAGGATTACTTTTATTTTATGTTTGTTTTATTAAGATTTTTAAATGTATCTAATACAGTACTCTATTTTTTAATTTAAATTAAATATCTTCACATAGCCAAAATGATAACCGGGCCAGAATTATTTTCCACACAGCAGTTCACCAATTAAAAATATTTAGAACACAAGAAGTATTAACTCACCATCAGTAGCCACTAGGTGTAACCATGGCAACTGCATTGCCATGACCACCATTCTACATCAGCAGTACAAACATTTTCACATTTCACTGCATACTCAACCCACAGACTATTTAAATATCATGTAAATAAAATGGGAAAAAAATGCAATCTCAAGCTGAAATGAACCGAAAATAAGGATGTGCATGTTGAATAGTAGATGTCTCAAAAAGTTGTAAATGCTGAGCGAGAAGTAAAACCTCGAAAGGTTACATACAAACTTTTTGCCGCCTACTTATTTCATTGAGTTCATCATCCAGTCAGTGTTAACCTGCATTAATGAAATACCAGTGACTTGAATTGTCAGCTCCAGTTACAATGAGCATGCATTGCTTAAAGCAGCCAGTGGCATGTAAAAGGGACATGTCTTGCAGCTGGAGTAGTGCTGGCAGTCTTGCTGGAAGCAAATCTGATCCGACACACACTAAAGATCAACGGAGCATAGAGGTGAATAGTTTTCAGTGTTGGTGGCCCTTACATCAGAAGGGATGCATTATATTGTGTCCTTCCAGGGCCGGAAAACCCAAGATAAATGATTTAGGTCCCATCATCACTCCGTCAGTTTTAAAAACACATTCGAGCATTGTTCTGACTCATTATGCTGCCATGTATCTCATCTTCCAAGTACATTTCCTTGTATCTTCTCCCCTTAAGAAGCCAGGGCCCAATTTCCCCCTCCTAAAATCCTTGAATTCTTTTACTTGCAAAGAGAACCAAAATTTTACTAACTGATCTATAAAAAAGGTCAAATGGGAATGAGGTAATAGATGTCATTTTTTCACATAAGTGTTAGCAACTACAATCTGTAACATCCACGTGTTAGTAGTTAGGACATAAATATTTTCAAAGATTAATTAAATGCACTTTAGGTAATCAGAACAAAATTGCTGATTTCAAAATACAATTTTTCTTTTTAATCAACCTGAATATGCATGAGGATATCCGTTCTCATTTTAATAGATATTTTGTAATCTTTGGATACCGGCAGGTGTGTGATAGATAATTGGTAATGGTTTTCGTTGGAAACACTCAGTATATACTTACCTGAAAGAACTTTTTGGAAATTGTAATTGAATTCTTTGTCTAACAATTTTGAAAAGTAACTGAACAACAATTGTTTAAGAAGGAACTGCAGATGCTGGAAAATCGAAGGTAGACAAAAATGCTAGAGAAACTCAGCTTGTGAGGCAGCATCTATGGAGCGAAGGAAATAGGCAACGTTTCGGGTTGAGACCCTTCTTCAAACTAATGTGAGGATGGGGGGGCGGGAAGAAGAAAGGAAGAGGCAGAGACAGTGGGCAGAGGGAGAGCTGGGAAGGGAAGGAGAAAGCAGGGATTATCTTAAATTAGAGAATTCATTGTTCGTACCGTTGGGGTGTAAACTGCCCAAGTGAAATATGAGGTGCTGCTCCTCCAATTTGCAGTGGGCCTCATTCTGGCAATGGAGGAGGCCGAGGACAGAAAGGTCGGATTCGGAATGGGAGGGGGAGTTGAAGTGCTGAGCCACTGGGAGATCAGGTTGGTTATTGCAGACCGAGCGGAGGTGTTGGGCGAAGCGATCACCAAGCCTACGCTTGGTATCACCGATGTAGAGCAGCTGACACATAGAACAGCGGAAGCAATAGATGAGGTTGGAGGAGGTGCAGGTGAACCTCTGCCGCATCTGGAAAGACTGCTTGGGTCCTTGAATGGAGTCAAGGGGGGAGGTAAAGCAACAAGTGTAGCATTTCCTGCAGTTGCAACGGAAAGTGCCCGGAGAGGAGGTGGTTTGGGTGGGAAGGGACGAATTGACCAGGGAGTTACGGAGGGAGCGGTCTCTGCGGAAAGCAGACAGGGGAGGAGATGGGAAGATGTGGCCAGTGGTGGGATCCCGTTGGAGGTGGCAAAAATGTCCGAGGATTATTTGTTGTATGTGACGGCTGGTAGGGTGGAAGGTGAGGACAAGGGGGACTCTGCCCTTGTTACGAGTGGGGGGATGGGGAGTGAGAGCAGAGATATGGGGTATAGAAGAGACCCTGGTGAGAGCCTCAAATATAGTAGAAGAAGGGAACCCCTGTTCCCTGAAGAATGAGGACATCTCCAATGCTCTGGTGTGGAACACCTCATCCTGGGTGCAGATGCAGCGTAGACGGAGGAATTGGGAGTAGGGGATGGAGTCCTTACAGGAAGCAATGTGGGAAGACGTGTAGTCCAGATAGCCATGGGAGTGAGTGGGTTTATAGTACATGTTGGTCAGTAGTCTATCCCCTGAGATGGAGATGGTGAGGTCTAGAAATGGTTGGGAGATGTCGGAAATGGTTCAGGTGTATTTGAGTGCCAGATGGAAGTTAGAGGTGAAATGGATGAAGTCAGTAAGATCTGCATGGGTGCAGGAGGTAGCACCAATGCAGTCGTCTATGTAGTGGAGGTAAAGTTTGGGGATGGAGCCATGGTACACTTCGAACAAAGATTGTTCAACGTACCCTACAAAGAGGCAGGCATAGCTTGGACCCATGCGTTTGCCCATAGCTATGCCTTGTATTTGGAGGAAATGGGAGGAGTCAAATGAAAAGTTGTTAAAGCTAAGGACCAGCTCCGCTGGGCGGAGGAGAGTATCAGTAGATGGGGATTGGTTGGTTCTGCGGTCAAGGAAGAAATGGAATGCTTTAAAACCCTCCTGGTGGGGGATGAAGGTGTAGTGTGACTGGACATCCATGGTGAAGATGCGGGAATGGGGGCCTGGAAAACGGAAGTCATGGAGTAGACGAAGAGCGTGTGAGGCGTCTTGAACATAGGTAGGGAGGGGTTTAACCAGGGGGGATAGGATGGAGTTGAGGTTTGTGGAAATCAGTTTGGTGGGACACAAACAGGCAGAAACAATGAGTCTGCCAGGACAGTCAGGTTTGTGGAATTTGGGAGAAGGTAAAATTTGGGCCGTGCGGGGCTGGGGAATGATGAGGTTGGAGGCTTGGGAGGGCAGGGAGCTGGAAGTGATGAAGTCAGTGATAGTGTTAGAGATAGTGGCCTGGTTCTAGTTTGTGGGGTAATGATCCAAGGATAAGTAGGAGGAGGTGTCTGAGAGTTGGCGCATGGCCTCAGCCTTGTGGAGATCAGCGCGCCAGACCACCGCCAAACAACAATTGTAAAAGGTTTTAATATGGGTTTAGCCAATTGATTAGTCAGATTTAGTGGAATTATTTGCCGCTGAGTTATGCCCTGCTGTCTTTGTCCTGTGTTGAACAGTCTTGAGACTTTACGAAGGAAGGAGCAAAAGCTTTTAATCTAAAAACATTAATGAACATGCAAAAAATTTTAATATGAATATAGAAACGGAATGATATAGTCAGCAGATAAGCCAATATTTGTGAAAAGAAAAAGAGTTCATTTTTCAGATTGAAGACTTCATTGGAAAACCAGAGTTATCATTTTGGGCAGATGACTTCTGAATTGACAACTCACTGAGGATTTGCTGTTTTATATCAGATTTCTAAAACCTGCAATATTTTGTTATTTTGCATACTGAAATGTTTTCAAGAATAGTTAAGTCATAGTGAAATGTGTATTAAAAAAAACCCCATTATTATCCAAACTATATTTTTGAAGATCAGTAATTACATTTATAAAAATAGATACTTTTCACGTAACCTTTTGAGTGCCTTGTTGAAGAACATATTGGCCACCACCTATTGGCCATTGCTTTTGTATGCAGCGACAGAAAGAAATTCACATGGGGCTTTTGTAATCGAAGTCCATGTTTTAAAGAGAAATGTTCAAATAAAATTGTGACTGAAAGTGACAATAGCATGACAAATGTTGCTGAGAAAGTGTGCACGAAAGTACTTAAAAAGCAGGATTCCAAACTACACAAAGCAATTAGAAGTTACATCTGAGGCTGAATATAAGTTATGTTTCACTTCCAGGTTTCTTCTTCGTTCTAGGAACTGAAGGTATAAACATAGTTTGACAGCTTCATGCTCGACAACCTCTACTGATAAGTCATGACCCAATGTACTGTTCTACCTTATTATTTCATATACATATTTTGGTCTTGCAAAATATATCTTGAATGACCTACAGGCAAATAGAACTATTCACCATTACTTGTTGACTTTATTCCACAAAGGAGAATGTTACAATTTCTTGACATACCAAAGTCAACCAATCAGATTTTTAGAAAATCGAAATAATCAAAATTTCTGCAAATACTTATTGGATCAAGTAGAGGACAGCAAAGATATCAACCACCCCATTGGGATACAGCCCATTTTTACTGAAACATCTCAGGTTTAAATACATCTCCCGAATGTTGCCCCACTACTTTTACAGTTCATTACAGTTTGAGGAATATAAAGACAGCATGATAAGTATTGTTTAGTTAATAGCATAATCAGGAGCTTAATTGAAAGGTGATTCTTTCCTCCTTGGATTACTTTCTAATTTAAGGGCAATATTTTTTGAGGTAAAGGCATGGCAAGGGAACTCAGTGCCGCATGATGTATATGGGAATTATGCCGCATGATGTATATGCCGCATGATGTATATGTATATGCCGCATGCCTGCTGCATATGGGAATTGCAAAGTCCCTATACCATCTGGATGACACTCCTGCAGAAAGTGCTATGGGTCTGACCAACCCGAGTGCCAGGTTTCGGACCTTGAGCAACAGTTGGAGGCATTATGGAGTCTTACAGCATGAACCCAGGCCCTTCAGCTCACCATCACTACCAGAGGGGGAGGGGAAGACCACTATGCAAAGATATTCTGCTACCACCATCATCTATTGCAATGAGTGATGGCTCCCACTGATTGTCACTAGACGCTTGTGCCCTTTCAGGATGGACCATGAGAGTGGCGTCAACATTTGAAACATGGAAGATGGACACGAAAGAAGAGAATTAATTAGTCAGGACATAGAATGCAATAATAGAATAATTAATAGAATGGTATAATTATATAAATCCTGGTTAGCTGGGGGACTACATGTAATTCCAGTTGACACAATATAGGAGGCATGAGAGAAGGTACAGAGGAATTTCACTAGGATGCTACAAAGATTGAAGTGTTTCAGTTATAAGAAAAGACTGGATAGTGTGGGCTTGCTTTCCTTGCTGAGGAGAGACCAAATCAAAGTAAACAGTGAGAATTCCTTCTTCTTAGCCGAGGCATCCTTAACTATAGGGAATGGGGATAGGGTATGCTATAGAAGGTTTAGAGAAGCCACGAGGAGGAATCTTTTCACCCAGAGAGTGGTTAAAGCATGACACATTGCTCGAAGGGGATGCCTGAAGAATTTACACTAAAAACTCAATTAACACTTGAAATCACTATGATAGAGTCATGGTGTGGAAACAGGCCCTTCAGCCCAACTTGCCCATGCAGACCAACATGCCCCATCTACACTAGTCTCATCAACCCGCAATTGGTCCATAACCCTCTAAACCTGTCCCATCCATGCAACTGTCTAATTGGCTCTTCAAGGTTATGATAGTTTCTGCCTCAACTACCTCCTATGGCAATGATTTCCATATACCCACCACCCTTTGTGTAAAAAAGTTACCCCTCAGGTTCCTATTAAATCTTTCCCCCCATCACCTTAAACCTATGTCCACTGGTTCTCAATTTCTCTACTCTGGGCAAGAGACTTTGCATTTACCCGATCTATTCCTCTCATAATTTTCTTTGGGACCTGCAATGCTGCAGAAATTGTTTTATCAATTGTTAGATCACCCCTTATCCCCCTGCATCCCAAGGAATAAAGCCTTAGCCTGCTCAACCTCACCATGTAGCTCAGGCTCTTGAGTCCTGGCAACCCCGCAGTAAATCTTCTCTACATCCTTTCCAGCTTGACAACGTATTTTCTATAATATGTTGACCAAAACTGAACACTGTACTCTAATTGTGGCCTTACCAAAGTCTTATACAACCATAACAGTTATATAATACATTGGCATAGTAAGCTGCAGGTCAAATCTGTGAAAATGGGATTACAATGCATTCAGAAAGTATTGAGACCCCTTCACTTTTTCCATATTTTGTGACATTACAGCCCTATTCTAAAATTGATTTCATTCTTTTTTTTTTTAACACCTTTACAAAAATATTCAGACCCTTTAATCAGTACTTTGTTGAGGCACCTTTGGCAGCGATTACAGCCTCAAGTCTTCTTGGGTAAGACGCTATAAGATTGGCACACCTGTATTTGGGTAATTTCTCTCATTCTTCTCTGCAAATCCTCTCAAGCTCTGTCAGGTTGGATGGGGAGCGATTTTCAGGTCCCTCCAGAGATGTTGAATCGGTTTCAAGTCCGGGCTCTGGCTGGGCCACTCAAGGACATTCACAGACTTGTCATAAAGCCACTCCTGCATTGTCTTGGCTGTGTACTTAGGGTCGTTGTCCTGTTGGAAGGTGACCTCCGCCCCAGTCTGAGATCCAGAACGCTCTGCAGCAGGTTTTCATCAAGGATCTCTCTGTACTTTGCTCCGTTCATCTTTCCCTCGATCCTGACTAGTCTTCCAGTTCTTGTCACTGAAAAACATCCCCACAGCATGATCCTGCCACCATCATGCTTCACCGTAGGTATGGTATTGGCCAGGTGATGAGCAGTGCCTGGTTTCCTCCAGACATGACGCTAGGCATTCAGGCCAAGAATTCAATCTTGGTTTCATCAGACCAGAGAATCTTATTTCTCATGGTCTGAGAGTCCTTTAAGTGCCTTTTGGCAAACTCCAAGCAGGCTGTCATGTGCCTTTTACTGAGTAGTGGCTTCCGTCTAGCCACTCTACCATAAAGGCCTGATTGGTGGAGTGCTGCAGATCTAGTTCTCCTACTGGAAGGTTCTCCCATCTCCACAGAGGAACTCTGGAGCCCTGTCAGAGTGACCATCGGGTTCTTGGTCACCTTCCTGACCAAGGCCCTTCTCCCCCGATTGCTCAGTTTGGCCAGGCGGCCAGCTCTATGAAGAGTCCTGATGGTTCCAATGGTCTTCCATTTAAGAATGACGGAGGCCACTGTGCTCTTTGGACCTGCAATGCTGCAGAAATAGTTTTATACCCTTCCCCGGATCCGTGTCTCGACACAATCCTTTCTCGGAGGTCCATGGACAATTCCTTTGTCTTCATGGCTTGGTTTTTGCTCTGACATGCACTGTCAACTGTGGGACCTTATATAGACAGGTGTGTGCCTTTCCAAATCATGTCCAATCAATTTAACTTACCACTGGTGGACTCCAAAGAAATTGTAGAAACATCTCAAGGATAATCAATGGAAACACTATGAACCTAAGCTCAATTTTGAGTGTCATAGCAAAGGGTCTGAATACTTATGTAAATGTGATACTTCAGTTATTTCTTTTTAATAACTTTGCAAAAAATTTTAAACACCTGTTTTCGCCTTCTTCATTCTGGGGTATTGTGTGTAGATTGATGATACAAAAAATAATTTAATCCATTTTAAAACTAGGCTGTGACGGAATAAATATGTGGAAAAAGTGAAGGGGTCCGAATACTTTCTGAATGCACTGTATTATAGATGGGTATGTGATGGGTGGCAGAGTGATGGTGAGCTGAAGGGCCTGGGTTCATGTTATATGACCTTGACGATAATTTCATCATGGATTCATCAGTAACTTTCCTATATTTGTCTACTGACATTAACTTCACACTGCTTAGTTTTGAGTCAGGGTATTGGGTTTTGTTTTTATTCATCATTTTGTTTTCCCACTAGAGGGCAGTGATCCTTTGTAAATCTCTACCCTGGAAGGCTGTGGAGACTCAGTTGTTCAGTAAATTCATGACTGAGATTGATAGACTTTCCGATATTAAGGGAATCAAGGGATATGGGATTGGTGGAAGAAAGTGGTGCTGAAGTAAAAGATCGCATGAATGACCTACTCCCACTTCTGTTTCTTGGAAACTATTGTTAAAGCAGTAACAGAACATTTAGAAAATGATAATAAACCAGAGTCAACATGGTTTAATGAAAGAAAAATTGTACTTGGCAAATTTATTTGAGTTCTTTGAGGTTTTAATGAGCAGAGCGAATAAATGGAAAGTAGTTGATGTAATGTATTTGGATTTCCAGAAAGCCTTCATTAAAGTGCCACATTAAAGGTCACAGCAGAAAGTAAAAGCTCATAGTATTGGGGGTGATAAATTATCCTGGGCAGAGAATTGGCTAACCAACAGAAGGTAGAGAGTCAGGATAAATGGGTCCATTTCAGATTGATAATATATAACTAGTGTGTGCCACAGGGGTAATGATGGGGCCTCAATTATTTATAATCTATATTTATGAATCAGATGAAGGGACAATGTATATTGTTGCCAAATTTGCTCATGATGCAAAGGTAGATGAGAAAGTTAGGTTGTTGGTTGGGCAGCGGTGGTGGGGGGCGGGGGGGGGGGGGGGGGGGGGGTAGGAGAGATGCAAAGGGTTTGCAATGGGATATTGAAAGGTTAAGCAAGTGTGTAAATTCTTGTCAGATGATGTGAGGAAACATGAGTTTGCACATTAATAGGAAAATGGAACCGTGGAATGTTATTTAAATGGAGAATGTAAATTACTGCTGAGGGACCCAGATGTCTCTGCAGCACAAAGATGTAGCACACACCTACAACAAAATAAGGAAGGCAATGGAAATGCAAAAAAAATTGAGAGTAAAACCAAGAAGCTCTTACATTCGTAGAGAAATACAGCAGGGAAACAAAGAACTTTGGCCTAATTTATCTATGCCGGCCAAATTGCCCAACTGAGTTAGTCCCTCTTGCACCTGCCTATGTCTCTCCAAACCATTTCTATCCTTCTTCCTGTCTCTAGGCAGAGGCTGAAGAGCGCAGCTCCCACAAAGAAAATTATACAGAGCTGATCAGGAGAGGTGGAAGCGTGTCTTTGTAACTGCTTGTATTTGGCTGATTGTGAAATGATCTTATAAAGGTGTATAAAATCATGTGGAATAGATAAGTGTAAGTGAACAAAGTATTTTCCCAGGGTAGAGGAATCATGAACTACAGGGCACAGGTTTAAGGTGGAGGGGCAAGATTAAATTGGAACCTGAGGGGCATCTTTTTCATAGATTGGGTACTGTTCATGGAACAAGCTGCCTGAGGAAGTTGTTGAAGCTGGTAAAACAATAACATTTAGAAGACATTTGGATAGGAAAGGTGCAGAAGGATATACGCCAAATGGGGGAAAATGGGATTAACACAGATGGGAAATATTGGTTGGCATGGACAGGTTAGACTGAAGGGCATGTTTCTGTGCTGTTTGCCTCTCTACAAGATGTTGCCCATTTAAAATGGAATGGAGGAGGTATTACTTATCACAAAGGGTCGTAAATCTTAGGAATTCCCTATGCGAGAGAGACCAAATCATTGAATATATCTTAGATTTGGTCTGGTGGGTTTTGGAGAATGATCAAGGAAATTGAATTGAGACAAACTTTAGGTGGGTCATGGTATTGAATGGAGGAGCAGATGCAAGGGGCCAGGTGACCTATTCTCCTGCTCGGATTTCCTTTCTGTAAATGAAAACTTTACAAGCTCTTAAGTGTACAACATCTTTTAATGATAGCACTGGGTATTACATACACCTTCAAGCACCGGCTACATTCTTCTACCGAGGGGAAGGCGTTATGATTGATGTTAACTGGGCGGGGTTAATGGGAGTGAGGTAACTATATTATTGGTTGCATATAAACCATCTACATCCTTCCCCTTAGAAATCAAAAAAACAGATTGTTGTCACGACAACCGAATTAAACAGCAGAATTAAACGAAATCGCCGTAGCGAACAGGCGGCTTACTGATCCTGCCCGAGCGCGTACGGATGTCTCTCCCCCCTCCCCCCGAAAGAGCAGAAGAAGCAGGAGGGCGCAAGGCAGCCGGGGAACCAGGGAAGGGCATTGGGGTGGGAGAAACAGGAGAGGGAGAACCGCGATCGGCAACAGGGGACCCGCGCAGAGGGGAACCAGGCGCCCGCGACGGGGACCGAGGCATGCAGGGAACACCAGCCGGGGCGGCAGCCGGCTGCTGATAGGAGAGTGGAGGGGCATAGGGCCCAGGGGGCTGCGGCTGTGGCTCATTAACCGCAAGCAGGTGTTGTCGGCTCCTTCGGTAGATGGAACCCTCACAGTCGACCAGATACGAACGAGGTGAGTCGGCCACCCCAACCACGGTGGCCAGACGGTAGTGCCCACTGGCGGTCTGCAAAACGAACAACCTGTCCGGGCCAACAGAGGGATCGAGTGGGTCTGCACGACCGATCGTGGGAACGCCGCTGGCTGTCATGTTTCTCTTGAATTCGCCTCTGCACGGAGGCGGGCTCCAGCACCCGAGGTTTCAGCTGGCGCTGGGCAATCGGACGGTGGATCTGGTAGTTCTGGACATCAGACGCTGAGCAGGGGACCCCATGGCCGGATCCCTGGAAACATTCCTGAGGTTCAGGAGATCCAAATACAAATCAGAATTGGATAGTCGCGCCTGTTCCATCAGAAGCTTGGCGCTGCGGACGGCCCGTTCTGCTAGGCCGTTGCTCTGTGGGTACTCTGGGCTGCTGGTGAAATGCATGAAGTTCCACTTGTCGGCAAAGCTTTTGAATTCTCGGCTTGTAAACTGCCTGCCGTTGTCAGTCTGCAGCCTGACCGGGGTCCCAAAAGTGGAGAAGTGTTTCCGCAGCTTGCGGATCACCATCTCCGACGTGAGGGATGTCAGCAAATCCACTTCGAACCAGTTGGAGTACGAGTCGACCAGGACAAGGTAGTGGTTACCACGCCACTCGAATATGTCGGCAGCCAGCGAGGACCAGGCCAAAGCAGGGGCGGGCTGTTGCAGCAGGGGCTGTCGCTGCTGGTGCGGCGCAAGACTGTTGCACGTGGAGCAGGCAGAAACTCTGTCTCGGATATATTTGCCATTCCAGGCCAATAGAATTGGCACTGAGCGTGGGCAAGCGTTTGCATCGACCCCAGGGTGTCCGCTGTGGGCTGCACAAAAGTAAAAGTCAAACAGGGAGGACGGGACCACAACTTTATGTCCCTTGACGATAACGCCATCCTGGAGCACCAGTTCGTCGCGGACCAGGAAGAAAGGCTGTGCTTCAGATGGCGCGGCGGAGCGCTTTGTTGGCCACCCTGCTTTAATCACCGATGCAAGCTGCTGCAAGGCCGGATCGGCAGCGGTGTGCTCGGCCAAAACCTGTAGCTGCTTGGTGGGAATAAAGTTAACGCCCAGTACGAGCAAGTCCTCTGTTTCGTAGGGGTGGCGAGCGCAGGAGGTACGCGGGGCTCGCGACAGGGTGTCCGCAATGTGCATCTCGGTGCCCTTCTTGTAGATTATGTCAAAGTCGAAGCGCTGGAGCTGCAGCATCATACGCTGCAGCCTGGCAGGGGCAGCGTGAATCGGCTTGTTCAGGATTGTCACCAGTGGCTGGTGGTCGGTTTCGACCGTAAATCTGCTGCCGAACAGGAAGTCTCTGAACTTGGAGCAGGCGAACACCACCGCGAGCAGCTCTTTCTCGATCTGAGCGTACCGCTGCTCGGTGTCCGTCATGGTGCGGGAGGCATAGGAGACGGGATGCAGCGATCCATCGACAGACTGAAGGCAGGCCGCACCCAGACCGAACTTGGAAGCGTCACAGGTGACGGTGATGGGGCGACCCACGTCGAAGAACCGCAACGTCGGAGTGCTAATCAGTTTCGACTTGAGGCGGTCAAAAGCCTGCTGGTGATATGGGAGCCAGGCCCAGGCGATATCCTTTTTTGTCAGCTGCCGCAGGGGAGCACTCAGCTCACTGAGGTTTGGTATAAACTTGCCAAGGTAGTTCACCATGCCCAAGAATCGTTGCAGACCTGGCACGTCGGTGGGGGCTGCCATTTCGGAGATGGCAGCGGCCTTCAAGGGGTCGGGCTTTAGTCCGTTAGGGGTGAAAACATGTCCAACATACGTGACCTCTGAGACACGAAACCGGCACTTCTTGGGATTCAGCTTCAGGTTCGCCTGTCGCGCGCGATCCAGGACGCGGCGGAGGTTCAGGTCGTGCTCGGCAAGGTCCTTCCCGTAAACCAGGATATCATCCACGATGATGGCACATGGCAGGTGCGCGAATAATTGCTCCATCGTCTGCTGGAACACCTCGCTAGCAGAATTGATGCCGAATGGCATTCGCAGGAACTTGAATCTGCCGAACGGTGTGGCGAAGGTCGTCAGGTCAGAAGACGCTTTGTCCAACGGGACCTGCCAAAACGAGTTCTTAGCGTCTAGGACCGAAAAGATGGTGGCTTGCCCGACCTTTGCCGCCACATCCTCAACAGACCGCATGGGGTAATGTGGTCGCCTGATGGCAAGGTTTAAGTCCTTCGGGTTGATACACACGCGTATCTCGTTCTTGTCTTTCTTAATCGTGGCAACCATGGTGGAGACCCAATCGGTGGGCTCGCTAACTGCTACTAGCACCCCCTTTTCGACCATCTCGTTGAGCATCGCCTCGACCTTGTCCTTCATGGCGTGAGACACCCTGTGAGGTGCGCGGACCACGGGTTGTATATTTGGGTCAATGGAAATATGGTATGACACTGGTAACTTCCCCAGGTCATCGTCGAACAGGTCCTGGTATTCAGCAACCGGGTCAAACGAGAGTTGCACTTTGTGGACCGTGCGGTCAAAGGAGACCAGGCCAAGATCCTGGCACGCACGGTTGCCCAACAGGGTTACACAGTCAGAGTTCAAAACATAGAAAACCAGGTTTCTTGTGGCCTTTTGCAGCACGCAAGTTAAAGTGGCCCTCCCGCAGGCCTTAGAATCTCTCCACCATAGGCGTGCAGGGTAGCATCGTCAACAACCAGAGGCTCATTAC
The DNA here is from genome assembly GCA_035221665.1 of Okamejei kenojei. Lineage (NCBI taxonomy): Eukaryota > Metazoa > Chordata > Chondrichthyes > Rajiformes > Rajidae > Okamejei > Okamejei kenojei. The sequence continues at coordinate 58,121,588 of CM069139.1, read as the reverse complement.
TCCTTATCTTGTTGAAAAGATTCATGGACAAAACATTGACTCTCGCGCCAGTATCTAATTTGGCAGAGAAGGTTACGCCATTGACAGTCACAGGTACGGAGGGATCATTGCGGTGGGCGGGTGTCTGTAGGAGGGTAAACACATGAGAGTCCTCGGCAGAATTAATTGGCTCCGCACCATTGCACTCAACTAAATTGGGCTGTGAGTCGAAACAGAGATCAGATTGGGCCAGCATGTTTAGACTGGGACTGGAAGCTTGTGCCTGGCTCCCACGGGAACGGAGTAAGCGACAGGAGGCTGAGAAATGGTTCAGCTTTTTACAAAAGTTACAGGTTTTACCAGAGGCGGGACACGCGACAGTCTATGGTGCATGTAGTTACAGTTCGGGCATCTTTTTCGGGGCACATCGCCAGGTCCAGGGCGGGCACGCGGCAGAAAAACATTGTTTCCCACCCGAGGCTGTGGGCTCCTAAACCCAGCCAGGTTGACAGATTTATTGCCCAAATCCCGGTGGTCCTCTTGCAAAACAACGACCTCAGACAATCTGCAGGCATGCATAGCCTTGTCCAACGTTAGATCCGGATCCCTCAAAAGCTCACATCGCAGCTTCTGGTCACGCATGCCAGTTACTAAAATGTCTCTAGTGAGCTGGTCTGTCATGTCGCCAAAACGGCACCGCTGGGCGAGATAACGCAAATCAGCAATAAAACATTCAACAGGTTCATCAGGCAACTGTCTCCTCGTAAAGAACCGTGCCCTCTCTAGAATGCGGTTCGAGGGCAGGTCACAAATCTCCCTGAACTTACGTAGCAGGCAAGCGGGGTCGTCAGCAGACTCTGCAGGAGTAATCACCGCACCATCGACGCCCAGGACCGCTGGAGCGTAGGTGAAAGTTCTGGCTCTCTTCATGGCATCAGGTCCGACAAGGTTGAGGAGGAGGGAAGCTTTAAGGGAGTCAGGATCAGCGCGGTGTGCGACGTTGACAAAGTGTGTGAAATCAAATTCAAACGTGGCCCAGCGCTCAGAGATGTCAGCATCAAAGACGAGCTGCTCGGGCTTTCTGCAAGAGGACGCCATGGCCAAAGAGATCAAAGCACAAAAAACACAAATCAAAAAAAAAAGAAATAAAAACCGATAAACAGGAGACGCAAGTATCATCCCACTTCTGACACCATGTAAATGAAAACTTTACAAGCTCTTAAGTGTACAATATCTTTTAATGATAGCACTGGGTATTACATACACCTTCAAGCACCGGCTACATTCTTCTACCGAGGGGAAGGCGTTATGATTGATGTTAACTGGGCGGGGTTAATGGGAGTGAGGTAACTATATTATTGGTTGCATATAAACCATCTACACTTTCTTCATATCTTCCTGTTACTATTCAGTTGAGGAGATATTTATTATTTATGTCAGAATTAGGGACCCTTAAATTCATAGTGGACAGTTGATTTTAGATAATTATTTGTTTCCATCATTGATCTCAGAGGTATTTACACCATAATGTCTTGGAGCATTGGACTTGCATATCCATTGTGGTGTACAATGACAACCACACATTGGGCTACATGGAAACTAGAAACAATATTTAGCAGCAGTCTGAGAGATTAGACAATGTGTGCAGAATCTTGTTTGTCTCGGTGAATTGATTGTTAATAATCTTAAGGATATGTGTTAAGACCACATCCATGTTATTCTGCAGGATGTCTAATAGGATTTGGCCAGATGCAGCATGTGGATGATTTCACTCAGTTTGACATGCAAATCTTGCTGGTATCCACAAAATGTTCAGTGTCATTTTGCAGCATATTACAACCGCACATCATTCTTTAAACTCATTGCTGTATACAATGAATTGCACCTGGTATGATTTCAACATTGCTTCACAATTTCATAGGATTGCAGGAATTGCTGACACAGTAGGAGGAGGCTATTGCGGTTTTATTTCTATACCAATAATTAATATCTACCCTGTAGGTAAAATATGATTGATACTCTCTGTATCTGACACATTTATAAATATAGTCTGCTTTAGTATTTTTTTGTCAAATGTCATATATAAAAATTGTTTCGGTGACAAATTATTAAATATACTCTTCATGATTTATCTTGTTTCTTAATCTTAATTAGTTCATTGATAAATCACTCCAACACTCCATGCCAATGAATAATGGCCATTTATATCCACTTTTGAGTTTCATATTATCTACCAGTTAATTTTTTTTGCTTTCTCTTAATCAAATCATTAATGAATATTGCAAACAGCAGGGATCTCAGGCCTGATCCCTGGGAGACTTTATGGTCACAGTTGTCGAATTACAACAATTACTATTCATAGCTAATCTCCATTTCCCATTATCTAACCAATTTGAAAGCCAATTTACAATTTTTGGCATGGATCTTATTCTGGTTCACTCAAGTTTAAAGATTCCAATTAATGATTCTGCAACAATTTTCCCACCTCCTTAAACTGTATTGTTCAATTCCATTTATTCCATAAACAGTGTTTCTCTGGTATAGCCTTCCTATCATAAAGTGATTTGGGTTTGAATTTATTGTTTTTACTCCAACCAGCTTTGGTCAAGTTACCTATCTTTCACAACTCCCCTGCCTCCACCTCCCTCCACCCACACAAGTCAGGCTGCCTATTTTAATTACTAATCCAGCGGTTCCTTCAATTCACAAATAGACATGATCAACCATGTTGAATATTTCCTCAATTGGTACATTATGATATCACGTAGAAAATGCAGAATGTTAAAAGATTGTTGATAAAATAAATAAAATAAGCTAAATGTGAAGGAATTCAGATATCATAACTGGTTATTTTTTGAGTCTGCTTTTATTTCTTGACTTGGCTCTGGAGGCAGAAGTTGCACTGTTATTGCACTCCTAATCATCATTGTATGATTTCTACAATGCAATGTCTGAACTAGTATAGACACAAAAAGCTGGAGTAACACAGCGGGACAGGCAGGATCTCAGGAGAGAAGGAATGGGTGACGTTTCGGGTGGAGACCCTTCTTCAGACTAGTCAGGGGAAAGAAAAACGAGAGATATAGAAGATGATGTTGAGAGATAAAGAATAATGAATGAACGATATGTAAAAAAGTAACGATGATAAATGAAACAGGCCATTGATAGCTGTTTGTTGGTGAAAACTGAGAAGCTGGTGCGACTTGGTTGTCCAACTGCTCAAAAAACCCATTGATTTATGTTTTGAATCTGCTCAATCATTGCTCAGTCGTCTGGGGCATAGATTTGAAAAGATTCACAATCATTTGCGAGAGGGATATTCTTCCCTTTTCAGCCCTAAATGGGTGACTTTTAGTGACAACTACAGAACCTTTAGCTAAGGGAAACTTTCTCTTGACATCTATCCCAACAGGCCCTCTGAGAAGTCTGAAGAAGTGTTCTGACCAGAAATGCCAGTGGTCCATTCCCTCCACAGGTGCTGCTGACCCGCTGATTTCCATCAATTTGTTTTTGATCAAGATTCCAGCATCTGCAGTTTTTTGCGTCTCCTCTGCAAATCTCTTACATTTGGTTACATATTATTTTTCTTGTTACGGACTATGGAGGACACTCACAGATGACCTAGAAGTAATTCCTATGAGTAAGAGCTTGTCCTGAACCACCCATATTGAAACAATGATCAAGAAAGCAAACCAACGCCTCTAATTCCTTAAAAGGCTTAGGAAATTTGGCATGTTTCCAACAACTCTCACCAAATTCTACAAGTGCGCCTTAGAAAGAATTTTATCGAGATGCATCACAGGATAGCATGGGAACAGCTCTATCCAAGACCGTGAGAAATTGCACAGAATTGTGGACGTAGCCCTCATCGTCACACAAACCAACACCCCTTCCATTTACTCCATTTACACTTCACACTGCCTTGGCAAGGCCACCAGCATAATCAAGCATGAGTCGCACCTCAGCCGCTCCCTCTACTTCCCTCTTCCATCGGGTATACGGTACAGACGTGAGAAAATGCACTCCTCCAGATTCAGGGACAGTTTCTTCCCAGCTGTTATCAGGCAACTCAACCATTCTACCAACAATGAGAGAGTAGTCCTGAACTACTCTCTATCTCTTTGGAGACCCTCAACTATCGTTGATCGGACTTTACTGGACTTTATCTTGCACTAAACATTATTCACATGATTCCCTTTAACATGTATGTGTACACTGGGGATGGCTCGACTGTAATCATGTATTGTCTTTCTGCTGACTGATTAGCATGCAACAAAAGCTTTTTGCTGATCCTTGGTACACGTGACAATAAACAAAACTCAGCTTCAACCATTATCAGTTCAGGAGTCAATCCTCAATAATAACGTGTGGATCTGGAGAGAGTGAACTACAATTTTGCATTTCCGTAACGTGTAATATAATTGAACTCCATCCAATACCATTAGTTGTCTTCAATGGACTGTTACTACCCTCTTCTTCATCAATTTGAATGCTGTTGTCAAAAATGGGCATGACTAAATTTCTGAGCCCATTTCTACAACAAGGCATTCAAAATGCAGAATTGCCTGCACTGCTATTGTAGTGTTGGTTTCCTTTTACTTAATGGCCTGTCCCACCAGCATGTGACTACATATGGCTAGCGCGACCTAACGTGGACACTTGAGCCGTACGGCCTCACGGGGCCGGTCCCACTTCGATCGCCGGAGGCGTATGGATTTGTGCGGGGCTGGTCCCAACATCGCGCGGGGCTCCGAAAAACTGACACTGTCCAAACATTTTGCGTGCCAATGGCCTGTCGGCCTGCAGCCACATTGAGGATGCACGCAGCGTCTCGAAGGGCGTACGCAGCGTCTTGACGTCGTATGCAGTGTCTTGATGGTGTACGCCTAGCGCATGGCGTTGTGCGATGACATCACCGCCCGGCGTGCCGTTGTGTGATGACATCACCGCCCGACGCCGTGCGACGTCCAAATTCAGTCGGCCCACCTCCTGCCCAGCTGATTGGTGAGTATGATGTCGGGACCAGCCCCGCACAACTCCATATGCCTCCTTCGAAGTGGAACTGGCCCTGCGCGACTGTTCGCCTCAAGCGACCACGTTTGGTTGCGCTAGATGCATGCAATCACATGCTGGTGGGACAGGCCCTTTATACAGCAGTCCATTGTTGTCTTACTTCTGCATCTTGAGGAGGGTATATTTTGTTGATAAAGTTGTCTTGTACTTCCTGCCATACAGTACCTTGTCCAGCAATCTCTTGACAATCTTAAGAGTTGCAAACCAGGTGAATGAGGTTCGGTCGTCCTTTGTCTCACTGCATTTGTTCAGGGTTATCTTCTCTGTTTGGACCAGTTGCAATTCACTTTCTGCGAGGTCTTTCTGTTAATCTTGTTTCAGATCTTTGGTGGTGCCATAATAATCAGGTAATCTGTCTTCTCACCCAGATCTCCCCCCAATGATTCTCCTTTGCCCACAAGACAGCTAGTGCAACATCCTTTTTCCCAATCTGTATCACAGGTTAAGATCATAACTATGAGGCCCAGGAGTAATTGTTACAGTCTTGCTGACATTCCACTAAGGGTTTACAGTTTTTTTTTAACTTCATGGGTCAGAAATCATGTTCCCCTACGAATTTTCTTCCATAGAGATGCACGTGGAGTTTCTCACATCGACGGACAGTGCCTTAATTTCTATGCCAATGGATCTTATTTGGGCTGATGTAGGTGCTTAAGAATCAAATGCTATTATTTTACCATCTTGTGTTAGGGTTGCTCATTGGGGCTTTTAAGACATCTGCCTGTAAGGCAACAGTTTTTTCCTGTTGCAGTTTGACAGGCTTGTCCCAATGCTCCAACTCCTTGGGGGAAAACAGTGGATCTTCCAAGGCTAAATCCAACAAGAATTCTTTCACTCTCAGCAAGTCAGAACAATGGCAAACTTGAAAGAATTATGGAAAGATGCTCTCCCAAGTGATACATTTGCCAGTGTTAGTTTGAGCCCAGCCTTTCCAATTCTCTCTGACAGTTATGATCATAGATCTAGATGTCTTCCACTGTATCATTGCATCCTCTGCAAATCTCATCTGCTCTTGCCTGAAAACTCATTCTGTTTCACTGCCTATGGTAAAATGATTTTGGAATTTGGAATGCTGTGGTCTCTCATCATCACCTGACATGGGTCTAGTCCTACCCTTAGCTACCCACCAGGCTTCTCTTCCAAACCCTCTGTAAGTGGATTTGTGACTTTTGCTATTACCCACCGGTTCCAACTTCCTAGGAATCAATAGACGTGTCAGATCAAGAGCAGCACAGTGGCACAGCAGTAGAATTGCTTCCTCACTGCACTAGAGACCCGGGTTCGATCCTGACTACAGGTGCTGTCTATACTGAGTTTGTATGCTCTCCTGCATATATTTTCCCCGGATGTCCCAATTACTTCCCACACTCTAAAGACGTACAGGTTTGTAGCTTAATTGGCTTTGGTAAGTTTATAAAATATTGACCCTAGTGTATAGGATAGTGTGCGTGTACGGACTCGATGGGCCGAAAGGCTGTTTTCCGTACTTTATCTCTAAAGTCTATCAAGAGTGTTCAATCATCATATGCACAGGGAATGGAACAATGAAACTCTTATCGTTGCAGCTTTGTCAACCCACTAACTGTTAATATTTGTCAATATTGATCAATATTACAATAAATTAAAAATCAGTAAATATTGAACATTGAGCTATATATTTGATGAAAATCAGGCCTTATTGTCGTGGAGTTACTTTTCAAGCTGCTGTTCAATGTCAATGGTGATTGTGTGTGATCTGGACAATTGATTTCACAACAGTGATGAAATCAAAATCGTCGAAGATTAATTGCTTCCTCTTCAGTTACCCATCTTTATCAAAAGATTCTCAGAACCTACACTCTAGATCTTCTTAGAGGATGGTGTTTTTTTTAATTTGCAAGTTCATTTATTTTTTAGACCAGATCCACAACATATTTTGACTTCTATTTGCTCTTATAATAATATAGCAAAATAACAATACCCGAACTGTTAAGGCACAAAATGCTGGAGTAACTCATGCGGGTGAGACAGCATCTCTGGAGAGAAGAAATGGGTGATGTTTCGGGTCGAGATCCTTCTTCAGACTGATGTCAGGGGAGGTGGCGGGACAAAGATAGAACGTAGTTGGAGACAGTAAGACTAGTGGGAGAACATGGAAGGGGGAGGGTATGGAGAGAGAAAACAAAGGCTATCTGAAGTTAGAGAAGTCAATGTTCGTACTGCTGGGGTGTAAACTACCCAAGCGAAATATGATGTGCTGTTCCTCCAATTTGTGCTGGGCCTCAGTCTGACAATGGAGGAGGCCCAGGACAGAAAGGTCAGATTGGGAATGGGAGGGGGAGTTGAAGTGCTGAGCCACCGGGAGATCAGGTAGGTTCAGATGGAATGAGCGGGGGTGTTCAGAGAAACGATCGCCGAGCCTGCGCTTGGTCTCGCCGATTTAGAAATGTTGACACCTGGAACAGCGGATTCAGTAGATGAAATGCAAGTGAATCTCTGCCTCACCTGGAAAGACTATTTGGGTCCTTGGATGGAGTCGAGGGGGGAGGTAAAGAGACAGGTGTTGCATCTCCTGCGGTTGCAGGGAAAAGTACCTGGGGAGGGGGTGGTTTGAGTGGGAAGGGTCGAGTTTGCCAGAGAATTTTGGAGGGAACGGTCTCTGCGGATAGCAGAATGGGGTGGAGATGGGAAGATGTGGCCGTAGTGGTATCCCGTTGGAGGTGGCGAAAATGTTGGAGGATTATATGCTGTCGGTGACAGCTGATGGGGTGGAAGGTGAGGACAAGGGGGACTCTGTCCTTGTTATGAATGGGGGGAGGGGGAGCAAGAGTGGAGCTGCGGGAAATCGAGGAGACCCCCAGCGAGAGCCTCATCTATAATGGAAGAGGGTGTAGATTGGCTATTTTATACCAGCCAATTATAGTGCTTGTTAGTAGTGACTCCGCCTAGTATGTGCTTTATATTATCAAGAGCTTGCCTACACTAGTTAGTATGAGTAGCTGCTAGGCAATGTAGTATCCTGCAGATCCTTGCTGTAAGTAGATTTAATAAACATGTGTTGTATCTTGATATGTGTTCGACTCAACTCATTACATGGTGTCAGAGAGTGAGTCTTGCCCACGTCGATCATGTTTATCGGGTTTTGGTTTTTTTGATTAGTTTATGTGCCTACTATCTCCATCATGGCAAATTCGTGTCACCGTCCTAGTCCTCTGATCTTTGTCTCTGAGATTACTGAACGCTGGTATCTTTTCGAGCGTGACTACACTCATTATGCTCGCATCGTTCATCGCAATGACCCCCCCCCCCCCAATGTGTGTGCCTCTGTATTGTTTAACTTGGCGGGACCTGAGGCAATAAATCCTGCGACCACTTCACATTTGCGACTGCTGTTCTGGATGATGACGGTCAGGTCCTAGTGCCTGCTGAAACGATTGACGACCCTGCCATTTTGCTTAGAAAGTTCAGAGAGCTGTGTGACCTGCCCTCAAGCTACATTATTGAAAGGACCAATATGCTCATTTTATGCTTGTTTAAAGCAGGTCGATGAACCGATTTAACGTTTTATTAGTGACTTAAAACACATGGCTGCACGCAGCCAATTTCGTGATTTACACGACAACCTTGTCGCAGTGATGCTTGATAGCAGGTTGCGGGGTGAACGTCTTTGTAATACTGACCTAACCCTTAATCAAGCAGAGCATGGCTGTTGGATTGCTGCGATAACATTTTCCCACACTGAGTCTGTGCCCTTCGGTCACTGTTCGCAGCAAAGTGTTAATCTTACAGACTACTTTCCTGAAATTGCACCTATTTCCATACTATGGGTCATCAGTTCTGTGTGGCTTATGGGAAAGCCTGTAATTTCTGCAAGAAGTTAAACCACTTTGCATGATGCTGCTGTTCCCGTGTGAATCAAGCAGCTTCAGGGATAGGCCTGCACCTGCTACAACATGAGCTTGCTAATAATGACTTCCAAGAGCCTGACTTGCCATCCCCTGCTCTGCTCCCAGAAAGTGCAAATACCAGTTCCGCCATCCACTCTCTACTCCCTTCAAATAACGAGCAACTTGACCATGAGGTAACCATCTTTGTGAATAACAGGCCTTTGATCGCGAAGTTTGATACTGGCGCAAAATGCAATGTCATCTCATTAACAGAGTTTAGAAAAAATCGTAATGCTGAACGTAGTGAAAGTGCCTCCACCACGCTACCGGCTTCCGGGGGAGATGTTCTACACCCTCTTGGACAAGCTGATTTAAAGTGCACCATAGACGCGCAGACCCGTACCTTAAAGTTTATATTGTTAAGAGGGATTCAGAGACTTTGCTCAGTATCAATGCATGCCATGATCTAGGCCTGGTATACTTTGGCCGCGCTGTCCATCAACTCTTTCTCACTGACGGGCCCACTCAACAGGTACTCTCTCAATGCAAAGAACTGTTTAACGACGATCTTGGCAAGTTGCCTATCAAATACCACATTGTTGTCGACCCCAAAATCACTCCTGCAATCCGAGCACCACATTGGGTTCTGCATGCCATGCGAGTACATAATGAACTCAAGTGGATGGTCTCCATGGGTGTTATTGCTGAAGTTACTGACCCATCTGACTGGGTTTCCACCTAGTGGTCGCAACAAAGAAAAACAAAGATCTGTATCTGCATAAACCCCAGAGATCTCAACATTGCCAACATACGCCGGCATTACCCAACGTGAACAATAGAGGAATTTGCTGCTCAGATAGACAATGCATCAGTATTCTCCATTCCAGATACCAAAAGCTCATTTTGGCAGATTCCATTGGACCCAGACTCGTCCAATCTCACTACGTTCGGTAACCCCTTTGGCCGACACAAATTTCTGAGAATGCCCTTTGGCATCAACTCCACCAGCAAAGTTTTCCAGCGCACGATGGAACAATTGTTTGCTCAGTACCCATGCGCCATCATTGTTGATGACATTCTCGTTTACGGAAGCGATTTGGCTGAACATGACGTTAATCTGAAGAAAGCACTTGACCGTGCCAAAGACATTCAGCTCAAACTCAATCCCCTGAAGTGCAAGTTTTGAGTTCCAGAAGTTATTTACATCAGACATGTTTTCACAATGAACTCAGACCAGACCCATCAAAAGCTGCAGCTATCAACGAACTACCGGTTCCTGCTGATGCCTGAGCCTACAAAGGTTCCTTGGAATGGTCAACTACCTGGGGAAATTTATTCCCAACCTCAGCGACATATCTACCCCCCGGTGAGAACTGACACACAAGGACACTGCATGGTCCTGGTATCTGCAGCACTAAAGAGCTTTTGACACTATCAAATTACAGCTGGCTAGTGCACCTACTCTTGCCTACTTTGCTTTGGAGTTACCAGTAACGCTCACCTGCGATGCGTCCCAGTACGGACTAGGCACTGCGTGTCTGCAGACCACTATCGACGGCGATTTCAAGCCTGTTTCATACGCCTCTTGGTACACTAACTGACACTGAACAATGTTACGCCCAGATCGAAAAAGAATTGCTCGCAGTGGTTTTCGCCTGCACATAATTCTCAGACTTTCTCTTTGGGAAGTCTGTGACTATAGAAACTGACTACCAGCCACTGTTTGAACAAACCCATCCACGCTGCCCCAGCATGACAACAACGAATGATGATGCAACTGCAGTGATTTGATTTCAACATTGTCTATAAGAAAGGCAAAGACATGCACATAGCAGATATGTTATCAAGAGCCCCGCACAAAACCAATGAACAACTCTCTGAACAGGACGAATTCTCAGTAATGAAGGTATCGTATGTTCCGACTAATTGCTTGAGCAGCCCAGTAGAACACACGGCTGCTGATGAGACTTTATAATTGCTGTCTGCAGTCATCCGCCGTGGCTGGCCAGATAAACATCGCAACACCCCGTTCGCGATCCGCCCATACTTCCTGGTTCCCGATATATTGGTATTACAGGACAGGATTATAATTAAGGGCCACAAGTCAATGGTCCCAGCCGTCATCCGGGACAAATACTTAGACGCCATCCACTGGGCCACCCCGGCGTGGAGGCAACCCTCCAAATGGCATAAAGCATGTTTTACTGGCCTGGTATGACCAAATACATACACGAAAAAAATGAACTTTGCGCCGTCTGCAAAAGCCTGACACCACATCAGCAGAAGCAGCCTTTACTGCCGCACCCGGTCCCTCCTCTCCCGTGGTCCACGTTAGCCACCGACATATTGGAATGGCATGGGAAACACTATCTGGTTCTTGTTGACTCTTACTCAGGCAGGTTTGAAATTGACTTACTTCAAACCATTGCTTCTGAAGCGGTTATCGAGAAGTTGCAGCATCACCTCTCCATGCACATCTCCCCTGCACGTATTCTGTCCGACAACGGCAGACAATTCACCAGCCAAGCTTTCAAAAACTTTGCGAAACAATGGGACTTACGACATATTACCAGCAGCCCTGAGTTCCCGCAGTCCAACGGACTCGCCAAACGCGCTGTCCGAAGCGCAAAACAACTAATGGAGTGGTCCTACCTTGCAAAATCGAACGTATATCTGGACTTGCTCAACCTGAGGAACATTGCGCGGGATCCCATACTGGGTTCCCCAGCCCAGCAACTGATGTCTTGGCAAACCCGTGCTCCCCTGCCTGTATCCCAGCAGCTTTTGCAGCTGCAAGTTCGTTCCCCACCTGCGGACCAGAAACAACTACTATTCAACGTGACACACAGAAATGCGTCTTTGACAAATCCAGCAAACCACTTAAACCTCTCGCATGTGGACAAGTGGTCCATCTCCAGACCAACAAGGGCCATACATGTCTGGGTCACATCTACGGCCCTGCCACAGAACTGCACACTCTTATCTGGAGTCATCTACAGACTCAACCGTCAACATATCCTTCCGGTGAAGGAACCGTGTCCTCAATTCAATTCAATTCAATTCAAATTTAATGTCATTGCACAGATACAAGATACAAGTGTCCTGCAACTCCGCATCTAGATGGCTCGCGTTTTGTATATCCTCCCACGGTCGGTCCCGTGACCCTGCTGCCAACTAGCGTTTCCACCGCAACCTCATCGTGGCGTTTGCCGACTAGCTCACCTATCTCATCACCCTCCCGTCCTGTCGGGTCGCCGGTCGTTTCCCCAATTCCCTCCCCGGTATTTTCTCCGGTGAAAGGAGGTGAGGCGGATTCGTACCGCACACGGGCCGGATGGGTTTGCAGGCCACCCATTAGATACAGTGATTTTGTGTCATTTTACAAACTTTCCCAAATGTGTTATTAACATTCCACCTATATTGCTTAGCCACTGATGCTTCTTTTGTTTCTACAAGGAAAGATATAGATTGGCTATCTCATACCAGCCAATTATAGTGCTTGTTAGTAGTGACGCCGCCTAGTATGTGCTTTATATTATCAAGAGCTTGCAAAGCAAAGCTTTGCACTGTACCTTGGTACACATGACAATAATGAACCTAAACCTAACCAGTAAAAGGCATTACTTCAACTGGCCAGTGATTAACTCTATCATGTTACCTGGCAATGAATGAATGCTCACACATGTGTACGTGCGGCACATCAGAAGCATTAGTTGTTACCAGTGGATGGATCTTCGGGGCCAGTCCCAACCAATTGGTTTTCTCTAGTTACTTAAGTCACGTTGGGTTGTGAACTTTTTCAGTGATTCAATAAATTTATCTATGGACAGCAAATACTGACATATTGGAAATATTTCCATCTCCAGCTGGGAAGAAGCTACAGGAATAAAAATTCATGGCTGCAGTGAACCTGCCAGCCATTGTTCCTGTGTTCCTGGCCCTGCTCTGAATTTATAGTTCCATTTGTAGATACCAATCTAGTGGCTCATAACATCTTATTAAAAATGTTTTTCTTGAGGCTCTGATAGCACAACTGTTTCCTTACCACACGTCTTCTCCATTTGTTCCTTCCCTTTTCTGAGGTTTCACTTCCTTTCCATGACCTCAGCTCATTCTCTCGGTCATTCTTACCGATGTACCCACGTCTTATTGGTATCTCTTTCTTATTATTTAAAGCAAGTTCAATTATGAGGTCAGAGAGATGGTGTTAGCTGAGGCATAGCGATCAGAGGACCAAAATGGCAGCACTGATATCCGATGCTGCACTTGGAACTATGTTATGATTTGCCTGCCCTGGGAACTTGCAGTGGACATCCACTCAGCCTTTGCTAATGCTCTCGCCAGGATGCTGCCTTGATTGCAGCATCAGTACCATGCTCAGTAGTATGCGTAAGCCTCCAATATCGTTTTAGTGGCTCAAATTGCTCATCCTCGTCTCGGAGGACCAAGCATTACTGATTTACATTTTGTTTCAGGGGTATTTATAGATGGCTCTTTTCAGCATGATTTTCATTTGTCAGTGAACTTTTTTGACAGAACAACATTCTTATAGAGTAATAAGATCCACATCAATTAATCTTGACCAGGGATAAGGCTTTCCTCCTTGTTTCTTCCTTGGCACTTTGCGAAAGATTAGTCGGCACAGACTCGATGGGCCGAAAGGCCTGTTTTTGCACTGCATCTCTAAACTAAACTAAACTAAATAGATTCTGGAAAGCAAAGATGCTCCGAGGATGAAACACGGCACAATGAGTTAAAACTTTAGAATTTATCCCACAGGAACCTCTCAGTAAAGACTCACCACTGTGTTACTGATGGCTAATAGACCATGCACAGTTGATTTTTGCAATGATGAAGATTTTACGAAAATAAGTAATCTTCTGGCAACTTCGTGCCATACGACAAATTCACCAACATCTGATCAATTATGTTTCAGATTAATGAAACTTCAGTTGAATGTATTATGCATTGCGAATCTCATCTATTTTAGAACCATTTCTTTCAATATAGCTGTGGCAAGAAACAACAGACAGTTTTAAAGAATAATTAAGATGAAGCTTAAAATAATTACTCAGCAGAGTGCACCATTCAATGAAGATGGCTGTAGCGCTAAATGTTCCCAGAATTCAGAACTAGAAGAATTTTGATAGTTTTCACCAGAGCCCTAATTGTTATCCATTAGATTTGTGGTTTAGGAAACAGATTTCCATATTAAGCTATTCACCAAAATGTTGCCTGTCCTTGCAACCCTTCTCTCTTATGCTGTCTCCTATGCTACTGTTACCCCCCCTCCCCCTCCCCCTTTGCCCTGGATCATACCGAATAAGTATTGACAACAATACTGATTCTGATTAACCAAGCCTCCTCACCATCATCATATATATACGGCTGACAATTTGATGTGCCATATCATTCTAATAAACTTGAAAAATTCATGAACAGGGTAACTTGTAAACAACTGGTTGAAGTTCAGTAATACTGCTGTTTCAAAAAAAATGATCATAGTTTTAATCTTATGAGAAATCAAATCATGATACTCTATCTATAATGGTTTATTTCACCCTTGGCAGTGTATGATACTATAGCTTTGAGGTGTTGCAAATCAGACTATGGATGTGAACCTAATATCTACCCATGAGCTGATTTATAATGTGGCTTGTTCATTATCCTTTACACTGGATACGCTAGATTGTCATGCCCCTTATCACATTCCAAAGATTTAACATGCAGTTGTGAAGTCTCAACTATAATGGGAAAAAAAGCATTCCAATTTGTAAATGTACCCTGTTTTTAATAGCGACAGGTCCGCAGTTCATTCATATTGGAACAAAAATGTTTGCTAGGAAATTGTTAATGAAAGAGAAGTTCACCAAATAAGATCCTTTTGTTGTGCATTAGTATGTAGCAAGAGGGTTAAAGTAAGATTAAGCCCTGATAAATTATTGATTTTTCAATTTTAATATTTCTCAGTGGGCTTATAAAGGTCAGAAAATGTAATCCTCTGCCACCTCTTTTTAAGTGTACTGTGCATTATAAATACTACATTTGTGCAAGGCAGTAATTCAACTTTGAAATAAAATGATTCTTGGGAGATATAACCTTCAATTAAAGCCTAGATGTACCTTTAAAAAAAAATTTTCATCCACCTATATGTACAAGTATTGGAGGATGAAGCATGAAGCATGGTCTCTATCAGGAGCTAATGTAATGAATTTGGGTAGCCAAATATGTTACATTATTCCGAAAGATTGCATGTTGTTCAGTTTTTGATGTTGGTTGTAAATGTTCTTCTAAATCTAAAGAAGTGTAAAATTTTGGCCTGTTTTGTAGGACCTTTACATTGAAATCAGCTTTATTACAACCATACACTTTTTGCACAAGTACGATTTCATACTGAATAATGCTCAGAAAGATGATAGAGTGTGACAGATATTTTACATTTCTTCCATAGTCATTCATTTGCTGTCCTTCTGAAGAATATTCTTGATCATATTTTAATATGGGTGCGTCTCGACTACACATCTATGCCATTAATTACTTTGATTCTCAGGTATTGTTCTTTCAAATGCTCCTTACTTTTAGGCTTGTTGTTTAGTTTAGATGCAATGTGGAAACTGTTGGATTGACTTAACTCACACACAGTGATTAAGATCCAAAGACTTTTATTAGCAATCTAGCATAGGTAACTTCATCTTAACACATAACTCAAGACTGGGAAAGAAAGGGAAAAGGGCTTTTTATTAAACCAGTGAGCGGAGCCACAGTATGATTCATAGCATGAGTGACACTGATCTACATCCTCCCTCTTAAGGAATTAAATGTAAATACAAAACTATTGACTAAATAAGGCATGCATATAAATTGATAATAAGCTGGAGGAAAGTCAAACATAGCCCAGGTGCCTTACGGTGGGCTTGCAAACACGACCAGCACGTGTGCGATATAAATCATTTCCATTTTTCGCCACCGGGAACAGAGTCAGTGGTATAACTGGTGGCGGAGATTGAAATGGCATTCCCGGTGATGAAACAGGGGACTTTGGTACAGGCGGAGGAGGCGTCGCCATTGGCAGAGTAGCCGTTTCAGAAGCAGGTTGTTGTGCTGGTACAGGTGGACCGATGCTGCTGGGCGTGGATGGAAGTACACCTATACGGTCCGGATAATACGGAGATGGAGCTGGCTCATGCACAGGCAGGATATGTTGCCTGTTACGTCTGTAGGTGTCGCCATCAGCACTGACCAAATATGAGCGTGGCTCAGAGGCAATTCCAGAAATCACACTGATACGAGTCGACAAGATCCCGGTGCTGCTTGCCACGCCACTCAAATATGTCAGTTGCCACTGTAGACCACAGGAGGGCAGGAGCCGGGTGTGAGAGAAGTGGTTGCTTTTGTTGATGTGCCAAGCTGTTACACACTGCACAGGATGCCACATTCTCGAGAATGTATTCAGTCATACCAGGCCAGTAAACATATTTTTTGCTCATAGGACAGTTGCTTCAGTGCCTGGGTGCCCTGCATGGACAGTGTTAAAATACTTGCTGTGTAGCGAAGCAGGGACTACAGCCTTGTGGCCTTTTACAATAATACCATCTTGTAGTACTAGCTCAATATGGACGGCAAAGAAGGGCCAAACTGGCAGCGATACATTGTACTGCTTGTCTGGCCAGCCGCACTTAATGATGAAGGTGAGCGACTGTAAGGTACTGTCAGCAGCAGTGTGAGCAACCATGTCCTCCACACAGGATGAGGGAATAAAATACACAGTCATTATTATAAAGTCGTCATCCGGTGAGAGCGGATCCTCACAGGTCCTTCGGGATGTACGCAAGAGGGTGTCAGCCAGGTGCATATCCTTACCAGGTTTGTAGGTCAGAACGATGTCATGCTTTTGAAGCAACATTCGTTGAAGGCGTGAATCTTGGAGAGGCATGAATCGGTTTGTTAAAGATGCTGACCAGGGGTTGGTGGTCAGTTTCAATCGTGACTGTATGTCCGAAGATAAAGTCATTAAATTTCTTGCAGGCGAAAACGACTGTTAGCAGCTACTTTTCAATTTGGGCGTAGTGTTGTTCTGTGTCAGTCATGGTGCGCGAGGCATAGGCAACAGGCTTGCTTCAGCTACTGTCTGCTTGAAGACATGCTGCACCTAGTCTGTGTTGTGAAGCATCACAAGTTACTGTGACTGGTCATTTAGTGTGACCAATCAAAGTAAGCGAGAGTAGGGGCAAAAGACATTTGCTGCTTAAGAGTGTCAAACGTCCTCTGCTGTTGCTTGTGTCAGGCCCAAACAGTGTCTTTGTGGGTAAGCTGGTGCAGCGGGGCTGATATTTCACTGATGTTCGGAATAAATTTACTCAGGTAGTTAACCATGCCAAGGAATCTCTGCAGACTAAGCACGTCTGTGGGTGCTGTTAACTCGTTGATGGCACAGGTTTTTGCCGGATTAGTTTTTAGGCTGTCTTTAGTGAACACATGGCCTACGTGGCCCACATCACCTCACTTACTCTGAATTTACATTTTTGAGTGTTTAACTTGAGGTTGATGGCATTGGCGTGGTCCAGGACCTTTGTTAGATTAGCATCGTGTTCTTGGATAGTTCGTCCAGCAATGAGGATATCATCTACTTCAATGGAGCATGGGTAACCTGCAAACAATTGTTCCATAGCCCATTGAAATACTTCTCTAGTAGAGCTTATGCCAAAAGGCATGCGAAGGAATCTGTATCGCTCAAATGGTGTGCTGAAGGTAGCTAACTTGGAGGAGTTGCATTCTAGCGGAATGTGCCAGAATTAACTCTTGGCATCTAGTACTGTGAATACAGTTGCTTCAGCCAGCTGTGCTACAATCTTGTCCGCGGTGCACATGGGATAGTGCAGTCATTTAATGGCTGTGTTTAAGTCCTTGAGATTGATGCAAATCCGTATTTCATCCTTGTTCTTCTTTGTTGCCACGACCACGGTCGAGACCCAACCTGAGGGGTCAGCGACGGGGGCAATTACACCTAGAGACACCATTCTGTCAAGTTCACTTTGAACACCGTCCCGCATAGCATGGGGAATCCTGTGTGCTGGACGGACAACTGGAAGTACCTCATGGTTAATCGTAATTGTGTTCTTGACAGGCAACCTGCCTAGGTTGTCGTCAAACAAAATTTTGTATTGTGTCAGGATTTGTTCAGTAAAGTCACAGGTTGTAGTCAGATGACAAACAGAACCACTGAAAGAGACAAGCCTTAACACCCAGCAGGGATGGCACATTTTCAATGCACCAGTATTGAGAATCATTGATATATTAAAAGCATATTGGAATGGTAAATTACTTACAATTCACCAGTAAATTACAAACTACCCACTATCACACAAGAACATTTCAAAGCAAGTAAATTCAATTGTAAGTGAACTGTTAACTGTATAACATCAGATTTTGTCAAATCACTTCACTAGCCAGAAGCAAATTAGTAAATACACGGGCCTGACTTTCATTCCATCAGAAGTTTTGGACGGTACGATGGCGCAGCCATTGAGTTGCTGTCTTACAGTGCCAGTGACCTGGGTTTGATCCTGACTATGGGTACTATCTGTACAGAATTTGTACGTTATCCCCGTGACTGCATGGGTTTTCTCCAGGATCTCCAGTTTCCTCCCACATTCCAAAGATGTACAGGTTTGTTGCTTAATTGACTTTGATAAAAATAGTAAATTGTCCCTACGGGGGATCACTGGTCAGCGCAGACTCGGTTGGCCGGAGGGACAGTTTTCGCGCTATAGCTCTAAACTAAACTAAACTAGGTAATTCATTGTTACAGGTTAAAACAAAATTGGGGCAGATGCTGACTGAAACTACTGGCTACCAGCCAGCTGAATGGCTGTAAGTCATGGGTTTACATGCATAAACCTTCAAGTGCAGAAAACTGCGGAAGAATGATGGATTGTGCGGCATTGACCACAATGCTGTGTCACTGGACTCCACACAGAATCAAGTCTTTCCAAGATTCCCTGGGGAAATTGCAATTCAGGTGCTGTGCCGAGACAAACCTGCTGAGGAAACTGAGAACCATTAGAACGCAATAGGTCTGCAGATTTGGGGAAATAGAAGGTGTTCTTTTTTAAAAAATGCTATTGTTTAATGTTTCAATTATTTTTGATGTGTTTGAATTTGTTTCTTTGTTTACTCAAAATACCAGTTTTTATCTCTTTAAATTACTTTAATTCCTATGATTTAAAAAAACAATCTGACTGTCAAAGATAACACTAAACAGTTGAAATGTTGCTTGTCTTAGTTTAGTTTATTATATTACTGTCACATACACCGAGGTACAACAAAAAGCTTTTGTTGCCTGCTCTCCAGTCAAAGAATATACATGATTACAATCAAGCCATTAAAGGATAAAGGGTACAACATTTAGTGCATGATAAAGTCCGATAAAGTCAGATTATAGATAGTTCAACAGTCTCCAATGAGCTAGATGGGAGGTCAGGACTGCACTCTACCTGGTGAGAGGACAGTGGAGTTGCCTTTCACAGCTGACAGGACCCATCCTTTTTTTGGCTGCTGTAAAAACTAATTAGGAGTATTTTGCGGATGGGATCTTGACACAATCACTTCACCAGTGGACTTGACTGTGTGGAGGGCCATGGTGTTGGGCATCCTGAGATCATGTGAATTGCTTTTGGAATAAAGAATCCTTCCTTGCCAGATTGTAACCAAATATCCAAACATTCAAGTCTTCATCCCATTAGTTCAAAATAATGGTTTTCATTTCAACAGGCACTTCATATTGGTATGAAAAAAAATTAAAAGGTAGAAACCTGATGGATTTCTAACCAAAAGAATGATCATGTTTGAATACAGTATTTGAGTAATTTTAATTAGTGTACAGTGCACAGTAGGTATGGCATGCTTGTGAAAACAGGTTACTTTGGACCCTTGTTCCCTTTATAATAAAGGAGAGGAAGGCAGGGTTCATGTATTCATTCATCTACATGTCGTAATCTTTTATTTCTCTCCTTCTGTCTCCCCCTGCTGATAAGACAACACTATCACAATCTAAGACAGTTAAACCCCCAAAATGCACAACTCACTCACTTTTTTGTACTCAACTCTCCTGGATGAAATCACCTTAAACAAAAGTATATAGATTATTACTATTTAGAAACTAGGTCCGCAACACAAACAGATGATGAAAGTCTAATAGGCTAAGCTCAGTTTAGCTATACTCTAATGCTTGTTCTCCATTAAAAATATGTATAATTTTTCATCCATATAGTGGCAAAGATTTTTATTATTTTGGGTTTCATACAAGTACTTTCCATGTAGCATTAATGTCTTATTTACATTGATACCTAAAACTGTTACAGAACAATATATGGGGATGGCATGGCAATTCCTAAATAAAATCCATGCAGCTCCATACATAACATTAAAACTGAACTCAGTAATCCAGCCTGTACAACCAGGGGCCCCACACAATTGGCAGCCTCGCCAACAGTCTGTCTGTTTTGTCATATTTTTTGGTTATTTTTAGTGTGTTTTAAAAGTAAATCTCTGGTTTGTTTTATGTGGGGGGGGGGGGGGGGGGGTCGCGGGGAAATTTTCTTCAATCTCTTACCCTGCCGTAGATGCAATTGTTTTCCAGGTTGTATCTCCGGTTGCTCTGTGGCCTAACATCATGGAGCTGGAGGCCTTGCTCGGGACTGACTTTGAGCCCCACCGCAGGGCGTGGACTTACCATCAGAGCCAATCCCTTGCCTGGGATCACTCCAACCGCGGCCTATGAACTTTACCATTGAGAGCTTGCAGTCTCGGATAGAGATCGTAGATGTCGGGAGCTTCAACAATGAATGGAGGCAAGCTGGCGAGATGAAAGTAAAATGGAAGTGGAGGATGTTGGAGTAGAAAAGGAGCTCCAAGGTAAGGTAGTTCAAACTCCGGAGGTATGATACTGGAAGGTCTTATCTCCAATCCTAAGCAATGCAGATCTCCATGTAGTGAGGATGGTGCAAATGGAAACTCGAGGCATTGTGAAAAAACCCTCTGCTCCACCTGGGCCACCTACATTGCAGAAGGAACAATTGTCATCCACAGGAAGTTGTCTTCATATGAATTTAGCTTCTGAATTTATTAAGATCTGGAATACATGGTCTGCCAAAGATAGACATTAATCTTTATGCCACAGGATATTACTGTGTATTCCAAAAAGTCTTATTTAGTTAGTGAGTATTTTGGGAGGCACCAAGAAGAATGTGAATGGTGTTATCAAAGTGCACGCCTTCCGTGTGTCCTATCTGTATGATCCTTGATGCATCTTTACCTCAAAAAGTATCCTTACTTATTTGACACTGAAATCAGTATGATGCTGGATGAGCTTCTGACATTATTCAGGTGAAGGATAATTCCCAACTCTCTGACAATAACTTGTTTTCCAACAGAAAGTGGTCCCAACAAGATCCATTTTCCCTCCGTTTGCTCTCGTGTATTTCCTTGTCAAATGCTATCAAGCGTAAAAAAAAAAAGAACGGCCAACAACTGGGATCAGATGCTTCTATTGAAAGGATGCATTGACATCAGACGTTGTTTTTCCAAGAAGATGTTGTTTCCAAATTTTGGATTCTGGATAGAAATGCCTAGCATTTCTTTCATACATCTCCAAAGAGGGAGCTCGGTCAATGAAAAGTGCTTCACCTGATTTCAATCTACTTTGCATACATTTTCTTGGAGTCTTATCAACTGAGCAATTTGACTCCAGACTTTTGGACTGAATTTTAATTTATTCTAGCACCATTTTTCCAATGTACAACTCCTCCAAATAACATCAACAGCAGGGCAACACATAATATTCGACTGCAGTGAGATTTTCAACATCGCTAGCTCTGAACAACGACAATGCCTACTTTCTCTCAGAACAACTAGGTTTTGTTAATCCCATCCAATTTAAAGGGCCACCACATTGTCCTTCTTAAGCTCCGTTCGCTCCTACAAATAGTTTGACATATGTGACTGGATAGCTTTGCCCGTGGGTAATCTTCAACTTCCTCGACTAATGATCTCTGCCACATCACCTTGTTGCAGTAGGGAAGATATCCAACTCCTGATTTTCGAAGCGATTACCATCTATTTTTCCTTTAGTCTACAGGAGAGTGAATGGGTATTTTTTAGCATGGCAGGCTTTTCATTCAGACATTACACTCATATTTTCAAAGACCTGATGACTTCCTTCCTGGACGATTTAATGTGGCTCCTAAGCAGAAAAAAAACATGCTTTCTGCATTGTTCCAAATTGTCCACGTCCTACTGAGCCCTGGGAGGACTCATCCTCCAAACATCGGAGCATACAATCATTCACTGCTGATTTTGTGGTATGTTCGTATCAAAATGAGTTCCAGCAATTGCACGTGATTAAGAATTTGTTATAGTTCATGAGGGACACTGCCCTGAAACTGCAGCATTGCATAGGGAAACCTAACAGTGCTATTCTGCAAACCACGCAACTGAAGATCTTGCTGCTAATGCCACGATTGCATAGAGTTGGTGTGACCCGCAAAATGGTTTTGTTGCCATTATAAGTATTATATAATATTAAAGCCTACATGTTAAATGATTAAGCTTCAAAATGTAATAGCTGCTGAAGGTTTTGATAGTCTATGTCTGGGGGACAAATGTTAATTATTTTGTTGTATGTTGTCTTTCTGCTCAACATAAATGCTCAAAAGAACTGAAACCTGATTTAATCCAACATTTGATGAGTCAGGTGTTTCCCTGAAGGGTCATGGTGCAGGGTGTGTTGCATTACACTAGTTTGCACATGATATCTGTTGATCTTAAGGGCATTATGTCTCTTTTTCTCCAAATTATATACTCTCAAAATACATGAATAAAGTGAACATTCTGGAGCAATCAATGAATTTCACTCTATACTGACCATCTCCATGGACATATGCATTTACAAAAAGGAAATTAATTCTTATTTTTCAATCTAAAAATAAACATTTGAAGATTACATTCCCTTTTTGTGCCTCAAATCAATGGATATGGTGGTATGACACATTTTAAGATCTTTGAGTGGAAGTGGCTCTTCTGCATGGTTTTCATTAAAATTGCCAGAGGTAACACATTTTCCAGGGTTTAACTAATGGCATTTGATTATTAGAAGAAGTTTTGTGACAATACAATTAGTCATGACTGATACTTTTTTTGACAGACAGACACAGATTAATCCTTATAATCCCATCCTTCAGGCCTCGTTCAGACGGATGTTAATAATTAGTCTTCTCATCCCTCTTTGTTCCCATTAGATTTGACCCTTTTTTTCTACTATTTATCCATTCCTTTCTGCTTCACAAAAGGCTGCAGTGAAATGACTGATATCTACTTAAAATGTCTTTGTTTATCTATTACCCAAATCCATATTACTGTAGTAATTGCCATGATGAATGTTAGGAAATAGAAATGAATACAAATAATCAAAGACGTTGCTGGTTACACTGTTCAATTCCAATCGTATAATGCCACAAGGTTTGGTGCTTAGTACCGTTTGATTTTTTAGATAATAAATTAAGGTTTGGGGCAGTGAAACAGGGAGCTTGGTTGATTTCTGCACACACACACTTCTATGTAATACCACGAGGCTACACACGGTGGCATCGTTGCCCTGCTGCTGAACAGTCTCGTCCACCAAGCAACCTCTGCAACGATCCCTTTTGTCAGAGACTTTCTTTCCAAATTCCTGTCTATTTATGTTAGCATCAATACAAGAGGGACTTGCTTTGGTCTGATTATTTAAAAAAAAACGAGTATGTGAAGTCTTCTGTGCTTATAATACTAATCACATACTGAGCCCTATTTATGGGATAATGATTTATTTGAGGTAAGAGGACTTTAGATGCATGACATGTTATCTTTTTCATACATATCTACAGCATTAACACCTTCCCTTTTGGTGTTTTAATATCAGGGCATGCTGGGGCCATTTTCATTCCCATCTGCGAGCAGGTGGATTGGAGATAATTCTCATTCAGCTTTGTTTTCTTCTGACACCATCATTAATCATTCCTTAAGCCACACTTCAACTTATAATAATCAGGACTGTCTGCTATATTCTGGGAAAGTATTGCCTCTCACGCTGTAATGTGAAATTGAAAGTGAATAGCCAAAGCTAGATGCTTCTCCAGCAGTCCCAGCGTATCTCATCATTTAGGTATTTATCCATCTCGATCTTGTATGGGGAGTGACTCTGGTGTCCCAGGAGAGCACAGATTGTAACAGAGGATCAAATTTGTTACCCCGGCTTTGGGCTTTGATTGTCCTCCTATAAGTTTGGGATTAAACTGAAATTTCCCACAGGGCTGTGCAGGATTTGCTAGCATTTAAGTGTTTAACCTGTCTGTTTGTGAATGAGAATCCTGTGATCAAACTGTTCCACAGAGAATACCTTGTTGCAAGATAGCATCAAATGACAGACAAGATCTCGTTTCTCTAAATTCCTACAAAGATTGGGATAAATGTTGTTCATTGAGTATTTTTTCCCCCAAGTGGACTGTTTGTAGATGTTATAAACTGCACATACATTATATTGTTAAACATAGCCACAAAACAATTTTCTCAATTCAAGGAATTTTAATGCTTGTACAATATATATCTGCTGGGAATAAGATCCAACCCTCTGATTTCATCTCCTGTTGCTTACATTAAAAATCACTTTTTTCCACAGGATGATATTTGTGAAGTAATGTTTTTTTTTTAATCCAAGAGTTGTAAAGATTAATTTTTTTTACCTTGGTACATCACCTTTAAAATCTTCAGACTGAATTTCTTGTGAGTCACCTGTGATGATGCTTCCTATTGAACTCAGCATTCTTTTGGGATAAATTAAGCTGCCTTAGCCTTTCATGGCTTCCACCCTAACAAAACAAGACTTTCTTTTCCAAACACAGGCCAGGTGTGCTGTGCAGGATATGCTCTGGCTAAAGACCCTCTATTCATTTGAATGGCCCACCTGGTCCAACAAACATCTAGCCGACAGTCTGAAAGTAAAACAAGGTCTTCGATGTCAGACTGTATTCCAGATTTAATTGGTGCCACTGTACAGCTCAAAGCCTGGTGTGCCATTGACTGAGGTAAGCAGTACACAACACAATATAACTGCCATTTACTACAGTTCATAAATTTAGTGGTTACGTTTTTGTTCTGTATTTGACAGCTGACTTTCCACAGCCCAGCTTTGGCCATCTTATAGTAATAATAGGCATGCAAATTGGATGATTATATTTTTTAAATGTTGTTCTTTCAAAATCAATATGGATCCAACATCAACAACAACAACTTGCATTTAGATCTGGCCTTTTAGACAGAATGAAAACATCCCCAGGCATTTTGCAGAGGCATTAGGAAATGAATTGGTACCAATCAGCCCTGAAAGAGATCTTACATCATGCATTGTGCAGCTGTAAATGCTCCAAGGCATTTCTCATGTGTAAGTGCAATGTGGGATTCCACAGGGTGGGTGTTGCTTTATCAGTGAAATTGTGCTGAAATCTGTATAATGGCCAAATTTATCTGGGAACTCAGCATATACGAGAAAGCAAGTACTTCAGTTCTATCAGGTTGTGTCTGGCACAATCTCCCTCCCCTAAAGCATTGACCTCAATATGCCACTGCATTCTTTCCTGTAAAGCCGTTGAATCTAAAAGAACATGAGAAACAAATACGGCATGGCACGCTAGTGTAAACCTGCAAAGGAGTTTTTTAATTAAGAAATATAAAAATATTTTAAACCTTTGTACTGTATCAATTTTGTGGACATTTTGTGGACATTTGCTTGCTTGCTTCCTGTATGAGTAAATACAAATGTTGTTCAAGGTGGGCAGTGAAAGAGATTGAATACAGCCCTATTCCAATCAGGATGTCCTTGTACTCCACAATGCGAGGGCAATGCAGACTCATGGGAGAATGGAGATGTGGCAGAGAAATGATGGAGGATTCTAAAATCTACAAATCTTTACAAAAGAGATTATAGAACTTCATTAACTGCCTGTGAACATTCAATCAGATATAGTCCTAAAGGATTCTGCATTCAATTTCCAGATTTGGAGGTGGGGTGGGGGAAATTTCTGGTCTATTTGGGACTGATGCTTGCCTGTTGAACAGCCAGGCACATTGATTTTTCTGCTGACACTGTGTAAATTTTTGTTGCATTCAGCGTAATCATAATATTCTGGGGTGCATCACGTTAGTCCGACCAAAAAAAAAACTATGCCAAGCCATTAAGGAGACAGTAAGACATGCAATGAGATAGATGGTATTATTAGATAGTATTATTATTCTCAAAGGAGAAAAGAGAAGTGGAGAAGCAAACAGTTTGAAGGAGGGAATTCCAGAGTAGGTGGATGTGGCAGCTGTGAGATGGACCACCTGTTATTGTAGAGTAATGCAATCATACAGTACTGAACCAGGCCTTTCAGTTCAACGATCATCAAGTACCTATCTATACTAACCCAATTTACCAAGACTCTGAACATACTTTACTCTGCATTGGCGATTCAAGTAGGTGATGTTTCTTAAAACCTGTGATAAGCCCGTGGATATGGCGGCTTTGGAGAGGATGTGGAAGAGTTTTACCAGAATGCTGCCTGGAGGGAGGGGGTGCTGAGGGAAGTATATACAATTCTAGGAGGCATAGATAGAGAAGACGGTCAGAAGCTTTTCCCCAGGGTGGAAATATCTAAAGGGCATATTTTAAGGTGAGAGGAGCAAAGATTACAGGAGATGTGTGAGGCAAGTTTTTTTACTCAGAAAGGAGTGGATGGGTGGAAGATGCTTCAAGAGATGGTGGCGGTGGCTGATAAGACAGTAATATTTAAGAGACTTTTGGATAGGCACGTGCATATGCAGGGAATGGAGAAGTATGGATCACATGCAGGCAGAGGTGATTGTTGAGCTGGACATAAAGGAATGCTGAGTGGGAGGGATGAGGATATGAAAATCTCTGAGGAATTTGGATGTTTGGATGAGAATTTTAAAAGGAAGGTGTTATTTAGGGAGTCAGGGAGCAACAGTGGTCAAGATATCCAGGAATGCAGGGGAACAAGAAATAGGGCGGGTTTAGAGATGGGCATCGATTTTAAAAGACCAGAAATGGCAGCTGGTTAAGACTGAGTTGGGGTAGGAACAAACATGTGGATAAGCATTCGAGCACTATAACGTGAGCCAGTGGTAAAGTAAAGGGGTATTATGGAGATGGAAATGGACATCTTGGCATCAAGCACAACAGCAAGGTTGCAAACACTTAGGTTCATATTTCAGCAGGTGTGCTGGAGAAAGATGGAACCCATGGCTAATGAATGGAGTTGGTTATGGGTGCAATCCTACCAGTACTTAGTCATCTGTATTTGAGAGGGTACTCAAGGAGGTGGCTCTAGAAATCGTGGATGCATTGGTGATCATTTTCCAATGTTCTATAGATTCAGGATAAGTTCCTGTGGATTGGAGGGTAGCTAATGTCATCCCGCTTTTCTAGAAAGGAGCGAGAGAGAAAACAGGGAATTATAGACCAGTCAGCCTGACATCGGTGGTGGGGAAGATGCTGGAGTCAATTATTAAAGGAGTAATAACGGTGCATTTGGATAGCAGTAAAAGGATTGGTCCAAGTCAGCATGGATTTATGAAGGGGAAATCCTGCTTGACTAATCTTCTGGAATTTTTTGGGGATGTAACAAGTTAAATGGATGAAGGATAGCCAGTGGATGTAGTGTATCTGGACTTTCAGAAACCCTATGATAAGGTCCAACACAGGAGATTAGTGGGCAAAATTAGAGCACATGGTATAGGGGGGTAGGGTGTTAACATGAATAGAGAATTAGTTGGCGGACAGGAAACAAAGAGTAAGAATAAACGATTCCCTGTCAGAATGGCAGACAGTGGCGAGTGGAGTGCTGCAAGGCTTATTGCTGGGACTGCGACTATTTACAATATATATTAATGATTTAGATGATGGAATTAAAAGTAACACTAGCAAATTTACTGATGACACAAAGCTGGGTGGCAGTGTGAACTGCAAAGAGGATGCTAGGAGGTTGCAGGGTTGGACAGGTTGAGTGAGTGAGCAGATACATGGCAGATGCAGTATAATGTAGATAAATGTGAGGTTATCCACTTTGGCGGCAAGAACAAGGAGGCAGATTATTATCTCAATAGTGTCAGATTAGGAAAAAGGGAAGTGCAATGGGACCTGGGTGTCCTTGTACACCAGTCACTGAAAGTAAACATGCAGGTACAACAGGCAGTGAAGAAAGCTAATGGCATGTTGGCCTTCATAATGAGAGGATTTGTGTATAGGAGTAAAGAGGTCCTTCTGCAGTTGTACAGGTCCCTGGTGAGACCATATCTGGAGTATTGTGTGCAGTTTTGGTCTCCTAATTTGAGGAAGGACATCCTTGCTATTGATGGAATGCAGAGTAGGTTCACAAGGTTAATCCCGGGATGGCTGGACTGTCATATGAGGAAAGATTGGAAAGATTGGGTTTGTATTCACTGGAATTTAGAAGGATGAGAGGATATCTTATAGAAACATAAAATTATAAAAGGACTGGGCAAGTTAGATGCAGGAAAAATGTTCCCAATGTTGGTGGAGTCCAGAACCAGGGGCCACAGTCTAAGATTAAAGGGGAGGCCATTTAAAACTGAGATGAGAGAAAAAAAAAATCACCCAAAGAGTTGTGAATTTGTGGAATTCTCTGTGACAGAAGGCAGTGGAGGTCAATTCACTGGATTAATTTAAAAGAGAGTTAGATAGAGCTCTTGGGGCTAGCGGAATCAAGGGGTATGGGGAGAAAGCAGGCACAGGTTACTGATTGTGGATGATCAGCCATGATCACTATGAATAGCGGTGCTGGCTCGAAGGGCCGAGTGGCTTCCTCCTGCACCTATTTTCTATGTTTCTATGTTTCTATGTTTCTATGAATCGGGAGAAATTATGGCATCAATATGGAGAAACAGTGATGGTGTGACTACAGCTGAAAGGTTGGACTTGTGACCTCTTCAGCCAATTTGAGTCAAAAGTAACTGAGAAAAGCCCTGCTTCCTTTTCTGTGTTGCTGTTCGAAGAGAGAGAGAGATCCATGACAATGCCACAAATCTAGATATAGCTGGTGTGTAGAAGTTTAAGAGGAGACTTCAAGAAATAACATTTCCTCATTGAAAGTAAAAAGAATAAAGATCCATTCAAAAACACTGTCTTGTCTGGCCACTCCACAAATACTAAATAATCTGTTGTGTCTTCCCGGCATTCTCTGTTCCATTTCTACTTATAACCTGGGCTGTACTGCTGCACTCAATGGGGTCTGCAGCTCTCTTTTCTTCTGCCCAAATAAGTATTTCTAGTTTAAACAGCATGAGGCAAAACTTGGCCTGACATGATCTGGTGGCTACCTCCAGTGGCATGATGCATCAGATAGATTTAGCAGCAATAGTAACCAGTTAATTTGCCTCAAGGAATATTTAAACTTAAACACTGATGTAATAATTTTAGTAAATTTCATCTTTTAAAACCGACATTGAAATTTGAAAATACATTTATCTCTCCTGTTGCCCTGGATTCTTACATGCTACGGTTGAGTGCATTGCCGTTGCGAACCAACTTCATGGAGGCATACAATGGTCAAAGCTTATTCTCTTCGCAAATTTCTCTGCACTTACGGGGAGAATATCGCATCTCACCCATTGCTGATCATCTAAGATTTATAAATCTACAGAGGAGGAGATCAAATCTGCTGTGGCAACACATGATGGCACTCCATCTCCATCATTTCACAGCGCAACATACTATTCCATTACTCCACACACTACATACAGCTCTGTCACTCTACACCAACACTTGAATTTGTGATGAAAAGACTGATGATACTGTAGTTTATACTCTGAATGATTAATAGATCAATGTATAAGGAATATGATAAGGTTGACTGGACTTCAAATTGGATAAGGGCAGCTGGTGTAATCTGTCTGATTTCATGGGTCAGCTTTAGGTATATTGTGAGGATGACTCCCAGCCTTTATTGTGCACAGTCTTTGGAGTCTGGAGGGGAGAAAAAGGCGATGGAAAGAGTAGTGGGTAACTATAACTTGATGTGGGTATTTGGTAAGTGATCGAATATGAGGTCATATTTTAAGACCGTCTTTACAATAATTGTTGAGGTTGTTACATTTTTGAGTTGGAGTAATCATAAATACATGGGGACAAAAAAACAAGAAAAATTGCATAAATAAAGAAGTATATTTGGGTGCATCACAGCATTGAGAAATTCTCTGACCAAATTCTTCCTCCTCACTTCTTTTAATTCCTCTTTAAATATGCCTCTTTAACCAAGGTTTACATCGAGTACCTTAATAAATCTTTCTTTGGGCCAACATCCTCTTCATCAGCTGTAAGGATTTTGTGACATTTCTGCAAAATTAAAGGCACTTGTTTGTCTTTCAAGTGCATGATGCAGTTGTGTAGAACAACTTTCATTTTCCATTAGGCTGTTTCAGCCAGATGATCACATTCGACTGACAGATGGTACCTCGTTCATCTTTGTTGGTCAGGAAATGTGTTGTTATGAGTTTTATCACCTGCTCCTGACGACTACAAGCACAGGAGAGTTTATTTTCTATTGTGACATGGACTATACATACCTGCCATGGCCTGTGCAGATGGGGAATGGAGGTGCCTGTAACCAACACAGAAGATCAAAGCTGAGGACTTTCAGCATCTGCTTGATGAAACTTGTAAGATCCATTTGTTTCTCCGCAGCATTATTGGGACTAGAATTGCCTGTCTGGATTTTTGGTTCTACAAGAGGATGCAGGGCTCCAAATCATAGTGGGAGACAATGTGAAATCCCAGTGAATGGTGAGCCATTAATTCTCTGCTGTGGAGTTTGATTGCTAGCAAAGCAGCTAGAATGTCGTTGGATGAGGCGTGACATGGAAAGTCACAACCCTCGGCTTGCGAAATGGAGGAGCATCTCTGAGTGGGCAGTTGAGAGGGCAGTACTGCCAATGAGGCTATTAGTTCTACGGTACAGTTCAGCTGCAGGTGTACTTGACATTCATTATAGTGCATTTGTTATTTACTGTCAAAGACAGTGAGTCTGATTATGAACAGACAGATCTACCTAGAGGTGCTATCTACCTAGAGGTACAAGTGAAAGGCTACCTGTAGGTTTGCCTCATGTGTAGCCTGACCTACGGCTTTACTCCTCCAAAACTACAAAGCACCAATGGCTTTTGGGAATGCTGGTGCATGGTAAAACACTCAATACCTCCTGATAAACTTAGTTCAAAGAGAAAAGGAGCAATGTTAAAAGGTTGACAATTAAGTCTCAAGACCTACTATTGGTTCTGTTTTTACACGTGATAAATAATAGAATTGCTGCATGCATGACTTCAGGAGGAGGGTATTTGAAAACAGTAAAAACAGTGTGTGGATATTTAAATCATATGATCAAAGCTTAATTTTACTGTAATTATACTTCAGAATGCCAAGCACCTCTGGTATCAGTGCGAAACCCAAATGTAAAAGTGGATCCGCACTAATTGGGCTGAAATCTGGCATAACTGATCTCTACCCATTTATCCAATCAATTATGCTCACTTTGTGCCTGTTAATTGGGAATAACCGATTGGAAACTACACCCTAATGTGTCGGGCTTGGCATACTGACAATAGCAAATGTTCTTGAAACAGTCAGCATAAATTCATTCAAGTAGTAATTAGATATACTTCTGGAGAGAAAACATGAGGTATACAACAAAAAGGCAGACAGTTGAGGTTAAAAGCTATTTTTATATTATTCTTTAATTAACTTTGATATTGGAAATGCAGTGTCTGAAAGACCCCTCACAGATGTTGCATTTCTAGAATTGGAATGAGAAGACAGCATAATAAAAACTAGAAAGAGCTTGCTTGTACCTTAGACTTTATCATTAAAAAAAATTATTACATATAGCAATAATCGTGTCAGATATCTATATTTTCTGAATATGGATTAAAGAATTACAATATCAGTTAAACCAAGACAATTCAGAATCAGGGGCAACTCAACTCAGGGGCAGAATCAGGGGCAACTTAAACCAAGGCCATTCAGCCATCGTCATTGATCCTTGAGTGTATAACTAGTGGTCAGTGGTTATTGGGTATAATGATAGTCGTGCTGGCCATCAGATGTACAACAGATATACCACAGTCAATTTTGTATCCCTAGCTATGTTGAATTTCATCCCAATTCATCTCAATTTAATTGAGAACGTGGATCAAACATTATGCTGCTTTACATTCACATAACAAATACCTCTTCAGCTTTTCAAATATCTTCTACTTCTACAGTTAAGCCAATTTTTTACAAGAGATTCTATTTTTCTTATTGGAATATTTTTATTGGAAAAATGTGGTTTAAATCCCTGATTTAAGTGTCTTCTTTGATAGTTTATGCAGGTGTTGGTCTCACTACAGGGAGCAGTGTGTAGACTTTATCTGTAATAAAGAGTTTTGCCTCCCATATATATGTCACCTTAAGCCAAAAGCACATAAATGACAGTAGGGTTTAGATTCTCCAGGGACCAAGGGAAAGTGCCTCCTAATATCTCACAATGGCTCTTCACATTTATATTACAACTAAGTTATTACACAGGTAGCTGAAAAAAATAACCGGAGCTGGGATCATGCATATGGAGGTTACCCTTACAAAAAAGTTTTAAATCCAATTTGTGAATGCAGCAAGATGGGGTGCTGAAATGTTCGATTCATGGAAGTGGGCATTCAATGACAATCAATCTCATGGTTCTGGTGGAATGAATTGGTTATGATCAAGGACAACCTGCATTATTTGATGGGTAAAACAAATTTAGCTGAAATATTACAGTTAATATTTTTAAAATATTCAAGCGAAAACAATGTTGTAATTATAGGTTACTTAATAAGAACCTGTAAGTGTCTAGTTATAAAAACTCTTTTCACTTATGTGACTAAATAGTTGTAAAACATTTATGTGGCATCCATGTGCAGGTGTAATATAAATGTGAAGAGCTTTTGTGAGGGATTGAGCGCAAACCTCAATATTTCTGTATACACTGCAGAATTTCAATGTTCCCTGGCTAGTGAGATAGATTCATCCCAAGAGATTCCACACAATCTCAGTGAAAAAGAGGGCTTGTAGTTGCAGAAATGGAGCAAGTTGTTCGTTAAAGGACCCATATCAAACCACTGCTGGAGCTCTTACACTTGTGCATCACAACTAAAATGTTCACAGCTTTATACACTGTGTTATAAATCATGATGGCATCCCTATGATTTTATTATTAGGTAACCATTACAGTTTCAAAATGTAAAATTTATCAATTATTGCTGCATTACTTGATGGGTAAAAAAAATTATGCTGACTTAATGCAACAGAATAAGTGAAAGCTTTGTTGCATAATAATTGAGGAAGTTATGCACTCCAGCAAGCCTAGATTATTTCTGTCCATGTAAGATTTATTTCTGCAGATTATTCCCGTCTGTCTTGTTACATTTCCCTGCGTTGTGCAATCATTGCTATCTTTAGCCTGTTAAAATCCTCTCTTGAATGTCTCAGAACCCTGGGTATATTTTACTCTTGAAAATGAATGGGATCAACTTGCATTTCTCAGAAATATTTGCAAAATGCTCCTGATGGCAATTCTTCATATCGATGGCTTTGATGCCACATTAAATTTCGTGGTTTAGCTGTACGGTAGCCTCTATAACCAAATGAACTGCAGCAGATGAACACCCGTATTTCTGTAGTGGACTGTTAACCATTTGTTACTGTCATTTAGATGCCAGGCAGGGAAGAACATTTTTTCTTTTAATTTAATGCAACTCAAAGTGTGAGCGATAGCAAATGTCACAATGCCATTAAGTGCCCCTCACAGCATTTGTTGTGCTAACCTCCAGGATTTCCCATTTGTGCAACAGGGTAAGGGTTAATAAGCTTACTGCATTCTGCTGTGTGATAGACTGACACTACTGATTTTATCAATGGGATGATAACCCTCTTTCTTTCTGTTAGTATATTTCAAACATGCTTTAAATCAGCCAGCTATTCATGGAAATATTTTTATAATTATCTTTTCCGCAACAATTTTAGTTGTGTTTCAAACTTTGCTTTGCAATCTTCTGGTAAGAGAACAGTCTCAACAGAAAATACTAGTTTCTAAGAATTATTTTCTTTTGTTTATATGTAGCGCAGTAGTGACAAATTTATTAACAAATTTGTTAATAAAATGAGATTTCATTTCCATTGCAAAGTCTGGAAGGGTCTGTCCCTTTGAAAGCAGTGAATGTTCACCCATATGATGCAATTAGTCTTTAAATCCGTCCTCCCTGTTATGATGTAGAATAAGTATCAGTATTGTTCTATGTTGGTTTACAAAATCAGTATCTATAAGGAGTGACAGTTTGGGGGTTTTACATTTACTTGATAAAACCAGCTTCATATACTTTGAAGCTGCATATGTATGATTCTGGTTCACTTTCACTTTCACTGCAGCTCCTGTGGCTATCCATTTGCCTAATGGCCTGGGGGTGGGGGCGTCACTCACTTAGTACATTTATTTCCTTGGTATACTCAAGTTCAGTGTCTGAGACTCCCAATGCTCCGTATTCACAATGTGCTATTTTGTTTCTTCAAATGCCTTTATATTATTTTCCATGTTTTAAGATGTGGAATTTAGACTTGCTCCAGCTAATGTGGGGCCATGATGAAGAGGGAAAGTTTAATCTGAAATCCAAAATGAATCCAAGTGTTCATCCCTGGTTGCGTGTAATTAATTAGATTATGAGCAAGGATAAAGAGCTCTGATTAGGTTGGTGCACTGTAATGCTGTTGCATTTAATGCAGCCTCACAACCTTTCATTGTTCTGCACCACAGCTGCTGTAATGGAGCCAAGAAAAAAATTCTCAGGCAACAGCAGAGGATAAATTCAAACATTTAATTGGGCGTCTGGACAATTGTACCCAACACACATAACGTGGTGGCAAAAAGTAAAGTCTACACTTAGCATTTAGTTCACGAAAGCTCTGCTGTCCCTTACCCATAGCTCAGGGCAAAGAGCCCCAGGAGTTCAAAAGCCCAAGATAAGTACATGTCTTGGAGTCAGTTATTATCTAAGCTTTCCCCCGTCAGTAAAACATTAACAAGCTGTAACTAGTAAACCCTGACACTCCCACTAAACTAACTTCTCCTTAAATTCAAATTCGGTTTATCAAAAGATCCAAAATTTTGAATCAAAATTGAGGACAACAGAATGAACTCAATTGATTATTCCCAAGAATACGAAACAGTTTTGACATCGTTGACATCACATGACTACATGGCATAAAGACATGCCTGCACACTCATATGATGTAAATACTTGCAAAGCCTCATTTTCCATATACTTCAATGGGAAATGAAATGCTTCACTAAGTGATCATCTATCAAATAAGAGAGTTGAAATTTGTAATTTTCAGAGGGCAGAAGTTTTTTTTTAAATTTAACGTAGAATTGTCTGATAGGTGGCAGCTGAATTTTTATTGTTTAAAAAGGAGCCGAATCAGTGGAAAAGGAAGGATGCTGGCATTGCAAGGATTTCAGCAGTATGCCTCAGCCAGGATCACGAGTTGCTGCAGGAACTGTCAAGACAAGTTTATTATTCACTATTTTGCTGAATACATTTAAGAGAAATCAACTGCACCTTGTTTTGAAACATTACCTATGACACAGGAACCTCAGCCCCTCAATCATTTTCTGTGATCCATGCCTCTGCAGACCTGTTGTTGTTTAAAAATGTACTTGCTTTAGGGAATAATATTTTTTAAATGTTATACACTTACCTCAGGCTCAGATTTTTTTTACATTACTTACTTCAAGCAGGCAGAGAGTCACTCGTGTGGAAAAAGCTAATGTAATGCTGCCTGAAAAATTTAATCTCTCATGAAATTATAATGCTAAAGATCAGCAGAAAGTACATCTTGATAAATAAATGAAAGTATCTGTATAGCAGGCAAATTGTAGTTTCCAACAGGGTTAACAAAACTGAAGATTTTCTGAGCAGTAATTTTAAACGTGTTTATTGCCAACGTTAAAATGATATTTTTTTTCACAGCCAGGTGATGACAAACACAGAGATGGGAATCACACATTGACACACTTCTTGTATAATTGTGGTAGAATTTTGAAAGAAATCACTTTTTTTGCAAATAAAAGTCACTAATTATTTGACCATAACCATGATAAGTAACAC
Source organism: Okamejei kenojei (assembly GCA_035221665.1). Lineage (NCBI taxonomy): Eukaryota > Metazoa > Chordata > Chondrichthyes > Rajiformes > Rajidae > Okamejei > Okamejei kenojei. Next base: position 58,085,391 of record CM069139.1, on the reverse strand, counting down.
TTTTCACAATCGAGCAGATCAGAAATAAAAATGATGGTGGCATTTATATGCAGTACTCCTCTTTTTGACATATTAAATAATAATTGCTGGACAGATAAATATAAAAACAAGCTTTTCAAGCCATCTTGCAAGAATTCATAGTTCAGTTATGCACATTTTAGTATAGATTTCTATTTTTGCAAGATTACAATCATTAAGAAAATATCTCAAACATTACCATTCAATTTTGAATTACCTCAAAATTGAATTCTGCCATCTAGCAGCTTAATGAACAATATAATCAATGACTTATATTTTGGGATTTTGAGATTTTAGTTGATTTAAACCTGTACTTTTCAATGCTATGACAATGTTAATAAGCTAATAAAAAAAAGGTATGAACAATTTAGAAATAAACTCACCTCAGCTTTTGCAATTTTTTTTGCAAACGAGCAGTAGACGTGAACACACTGTCTTAATTGTGTAAGACCAGTTTAATCAGCAAGAATGACCCACTGAGCGACAGTTCTAAAACAGAAGAGAAAAAAATACAGGTTTTCCTTTTTCTACAATAAAAGCTGTGGAAGTTGCGTGGGGTAGAGTCTCTAGGAAATGCACTCTTTCTTTGAAAAAATGTCCGTGGGTAGATACAAGATTGGCACAACAATGACTGAAAATAGCAAGGGCTGATACGCATTGTCAGCTAGAATTTGGGTTAAGATAGTGACTTTTGTCTGCAAGGTGTCTGCACTGAAAAGAGGAGATGGGAGATGTAAAATTCTAATTTTCCTACCTCTGATTAATAAGATATATGGCTGAATAATAAGCATGCAGATATCACACAGAAGCGTTCACAATTACCTAACTCTGTCTAGAAGTGCATTAAAATCCAATGCTAACCAAAAAGGCCAAGTGTTTTTTGTTTTTTTTCGCTTTGCAAAATTAAGTGAGTGGCATCAATGGTCATAAATGAAAGCATTCATCAAAGGTGTTGGCTATGGCAAAGGATTAGTGAAGTGTCCAGCTTCCCATAACTCGGAATGCGACCAGATTCAGAATTCCTTTATCATCTTGCTGCTGCATAACAAAGGTCTCATATATTTAGTGCAGGTTTGCCCTGGGCCACATAATAGGATTAGGAATAATTTTTACAAATTTACAAAAAACAGATCACATGGTAAGGCTTAGAATTTGCTAATAATTTCTCCGTCCTTGATAGATCAAAGGGAGCAAGAGTTCTGAAGCCAAGCAGCAGTTTGACCCTGGTCAGGCTTCCTAATGAAAGGGTTAATCTTCTCAGAGGTGACTATAGAGGAGCAAGTGGTGTGACCAAAGGGAGATTGAGGAATTAGAAAATCATTCAAAAGAAGACTGGGTAATATGACAGAAAGAGAAAGTTACTCAGCCGCTCCACCTTAACTTGTCCTCAGTGATCTGAAATGATTGTCTAAATGATAAATCTGCCATAACATCGAAACACGAGTTACAGTTCATTTACCTATTGCTTTATATTAAATTAATTTATTGCACTTTTAATAAGAAGAGTTCATTCTTAAAAATAAGCCCTGGAAGACATTTGAGAGGCCTGTTTTAAAAAAAAAGGTTATTGAAATCAGTGTATTCCTTGGGGAGAGTTGACATCACACAGCTTCCTGCACTAACTAGGAAGGCAGGACACTGTCAGAGGCAGTAAGTCGGTGCTGCAAACCTCACCCGTGCATTTCAAAAATCCATAGACAGCCGTCAGTGCAGGAAGGCTTTCCCAGTGTGGTTTCAAACAAAATGCAGAAAAGTGGATCTGTAAACCTTGAACAAGTCATGCAAAGGTTGTGAAGAAGGCAGGAGGGGAAAATAACCTTAATAATAACACAGTAAAGAATTTCAAAAGACCAAAGCCCACTTAAATTTAGCTATGAATAAATGTTAATCCTGTAAACCACCAAGGTTTTAGTCTTTGACTACTAATTTATGACTGTAAAATAATTAATCTGTTCAACATCATGGGTTACATTTTCCCATTGGTACTTTGACTGAGCAGCAGTTAAAGCAGCACTAACATTTTTGTCACTGATCTTTTCCACTTAGTTATGCAGCCTGACCAAATTTTCCCAAATGCCTGAATAGCATCCTTTTCCCTGCTTACCAACAACATGCAGCATAATTAAGATATATCAGTTTATGTCATTCTAATTAAGGCCAAGTTATGAATGTTTCTGACAGAGATAACCGCCATGGGGCAATGACGGAGCTGACTATTTACAAGTGTTACACTAAATGACCAGAAATTTGAGAGCATGGAGTCAGAGAAAGCTTTTAGCCCATGTATATAACAGCAATGGTTCTGGCACCTCTTTCAAATCTGAAGTACAGGAGCCAATTCAGAATTTACAGGCAAGTATCAAGCGTTCTACCGAACGCAAGGCAATTTTGAAATAACGGTTGAAACTGTTACAGCTGTGCTCTGAAGGGCCTGTCCCACTTGCATACGACTGAATGCATTTGCGCGACCAAACAGAAGCGGAGTTCGCGCTAAGTTCGCGGTAAGTACGCGCTAAGTACATGGTAAGTTCGTGCGTGACGTAATTTGCGTCATACTCACCAATCAGCTGGGCAGGAGGCAGGCCGACTGAATTTGGGCATCGCACGGCGTCGGGCGGTGACGTCATCACGCAACGGCATGCCGGGCAGTGACGTCATCGCGCAACGCCATGTGCTAGGCGTACACCATCAAGACGCTACATATGCACTCAATGCGCCTGCGGGCTGACAGGCCGTTGGCGCATGGAATTTTCGGACAGTGTGGGATTTTCGGAGCCCCGCGCGATGTCGGGACCAGCCCCGCACAACTCCATACGCCTCCGCATTTCGAAGTGGGACCAGCTCCGCGTGGCCCGTACACCTCAAGCGACCACATTTGGTCGCACCAGACACATGCAATTGCATGTAAGTGGGACAGGCCCTTTAGGAGCCAGTGAAAGATATGCTTGTGTCTCCAGTAATATTTTAGTAATTATTTCATGGGCAACATTTTGTCTCCTTAAAGTACCTTAACTAGATAATGAAAGTAAATGCCGCAGCAAATAAATGGACCCAAGATTATAATATAATCTATTCTTCCGGACATTTAATATTTGAATGGGAATACAAGTGGATTGCACTCATAAACTCATAGGCTGTGCTACTGTGCAAATTCAGGAAAATGGGCTGTTCATTGGTCCAACGAATGACTGGTTGTGAGTTCTATTCACTTAGAGACCTAAACTAATTATCATCACTCCTTCTTGATGGAGACGTCAGGAGGTGCGTGTCATGAATGACGTATGAATGTTCCAAATTGGGTTAATTGAAACTTAAACCAAGGATTGTAACACATGACTCCCAACTCTTTACCAATGACGAATGGTAATGTATAGACAGATCACATATAGACCCCTAATGATGTTTCAAGCAATGAGTTGGAGGTCTTTTATTCCATGTGAGGAATAACTTTAGGGTAATTAATTTGCAATGAATGTAAAAATTAAAGTTTATTTTTTAATGACATTCTTTTGATGCACTGCTTTCCTTGATTTTGCCAAATATTTAGTCATGATAACAATACACAGCCAATGTGTTGCTCAACATATTTAACACAGAACCTAAACAACAGACAGGTGGAGGTGATGAAGTAAATAATCCAGGGCTGGATATCTTCCACCTCAATATAATTGAATCATGCAGCATAGAATTAGTCCCTTTGGCCACTGCGTTTATGCTGACCATCAATAAACTATCTGCACTAATCCTATTTTATTCTCCCCACACCTTCCCATCAATGCTTTCGCCACCATCCCTTCCTCCAGATGCTATCACCCAACACCTCAGTTTTCAGCAACTCATATCTGGAGAAGGTAACAAATCACTTATATCCAGCCTGCAACTGTTCCAATCCTTCAGGTGGGAATATTTCTGCAGAGACCTAAAATGCAATTTGGATAAATGGGGGAGGGTGCAGCTGGGGTTCAGAAGCTGAGTTGAAAGAGACAGCAGGAAGGTTCCAGTCCTGCTGATGCTTCATGGGGAAAGATCAACAGCCAGGGAAGAAGGAAACTTGACACATTTGAAGACCTCAAACTCTCCACACCCATGCTCCGAGTGGCACATCCAAAGTGATTATTCTGAGAAAAACAGCAAACTACTCCCAATGCTGGGAATCTGTGAAGAAAAAAGGCAAGATTAAAAATGCACAGTGGGTCAGCCAGCATCCGTGAAGAGAGAAACATTTAATACTTCATGCTTTATGTGTGGTCATTGCCCCGGAACGAACATTTTGCTTTCTTGACAGAGATGCTTCCTTGTGTGCTGAACATTTCGAACGTGTATAATCTCACCACCAACCATCAGTCCTTGCAGTATTGGGGGGAGTAGGTGAAGGCTGGGGGCTGAGGTTGTGGTGTGGGGGGACAGGAAGTTGCTTGAAAAGAATGAAGCATTGAGAGAGGTTCACAAAATCTAGCCAATGTCATCGACACTAGTTCTTCCCAGTTTCTTCCCAGCTGCTATCAGGCAACCGAACCATCCTATCAACAACTAGAGAGTGGTCCTGAGCTACTATCTACCTCATTGAAGACCCTTGTGCTATCTTTAATCAGACTTTACTGGAATTTATCTTGCACTAAATATATCCTTTATCGTGTGGCTGTGCATTGTTGACAGCTTGATTTTAGACTTTTCGCTGACTGGTTAGCACACAACAAATAGCTTTTCACTGTACCGTGGTACCCGTGATAATAAACTAAACAAAACGACTGTTTTCCTTTCTGTCTTTGGGCATTCAAATCCAGAGACTTTCACAAAGTGATCTCCTCCATAATATCATTTTGATTTCTCGTGAAACATGATGTAACTATTCCTGACAGATTCCTGATGTGTCTTACAATTTTTTCGGCAACTGCCGGCACCCATCATAGTCGCAGCAGGTCGCCGAAAATGTTCAACATGTTGAAATTCCAGCAGCAACCAGAAAATGGTACGACTCTTTGGGTGACTACTTACGTCATCCCGCAACATGTAAGTGAGATAAAATTGTGTAAGTGGGATAGGCCCTTAACTTCCAGGATTGAGGTCCAGGCTGCGCATGTTTCTGGAAAGGTGATGCAGCTTGCCAAAGAAGCCTAACTGGGCTTTATAAGGCCTGACATAAGGGTACACAGATTTTAAGATAATTAAAATCACATAAAGTGCTGGAGTAACTCAGCGGGTCAGGCAGCATCTCTGGAGAACATGCACAGCTGATATTTTGGAAAGGACCCTTCTTCAGACTGATTGTAGGGGGGGTGGGGGAAAGAAAACATCACCTATCCATCTACCTGCTGAGTTACTCCAGCACTCACCTAATCGCTGAGTTACTCCAGCACTTTGTGTCTTATTTTGTAAACCAGTATCTGCAGATCCTTGTGCGCATAATTAAAATCCAAACTTCAAAAAAGCCAAACTTCATTAAAAACCCTGATGTTACCTATCTGCAACAGCAAGAATAGTAATAAAATATCAGGGGTAACAAAGACAGCACTGTGGGTGAAAATTGCAACTGAATTTGGTGAATCGAAGTAGTCGCTTGAAAATCTTAATAGCCTTTTAGAGACATAAAACATCTGAAAAGATCTTCATGACACAATCATGGTGATTACATTGGGATTGCACCCAATATTGCTCTGCAGAACAAGGCTTGAAAGAAGATCAACATTAATATGGAATCCTTTATTAATCTCAAGACTTCCTGTACGGTCATTTTTGCACAGCTAATAGAGTAGATGGGGCTTCTGTTTAACATCTGTGCCAAAAAGCAGCACAATTCTCCATCCATACTAAACTGGAACATCTGGCGAGATTATGCACTCATCTCCCTGCGGCGGAACATAGATTTGGAGCCTTCTGACTCAGAAGTAGGAGGTCTACTCACAAAGTCAAGGTTGACATGAAATGCACCTGAACTGCACAACACCGACTTGTACAGACTCCAATGCAAATGCAGCTCTGTGAGCCAGCTGTTTCATACAGGTGGACTGTGCAGAGCAGTGCAGCTCGCTGTTGGTGGAGTCGCAACTAAGGAATCAAATCTCTGCTGCAAATTATGTTATAATTAATGTTTCAGCCAAAACATGTGTTTCAATCACCATTTGTTTACAGTTGAAGATGAAACAATTCTCTTCATTTGATTTTAGTCAGAATGTTGTTTTAGATTAATTTCTACTGGAGAGAGGTTTCATGGAATGTTTCAATTTAATTTTAAAAGAATAGAAAATGTTTTTATTTGATGAACATAAATGTTCAGAGAAAGACACAAAATGCTGGATTAACTCAGTGGCATCTCTGGAGATCATAAAGTGTTCATACCTTTTTATGCATTGAGATCTTTGCACCTCTTTGCCTAAAGTGGGGGAATCGAGAACCAGAGAACATAAGTTGAAGGTGAAGGGGGAAAGATTTAATAGGAATCTGAGGGGTAACTTTTTCACACAAAGATTGGTGCGTGTATAGAACAAGCTGTCAGAGGAGGTAGTTGGGGCAGGGACTAAAGAGGCTAGTCCGGAGCTCCAACGACGCAGAGGCTCGACCAGCCCCGACACGGGGTTCGATCACCCGGTGTAGGGGAGCTGACATCCCCCAATGCAGAAACTGATCGCCCCGATGCGGAGGGCCCAAATGCCGCTGGCTACGGGAGTCAAGATAGTCCCGTCAATCGAGGGCTGATTACCCCGACCATGGGAGAGTAAAGAAGGGAAGAGATTTTGAACTTTTGAGGAATATGGAGGAGTCACTGTGGTGGATGTTTATGTTAAAATGTATTTTGTGTGTTCCGTTGCTTTTTATACTGACTTGGCAAATGAAATTCCTTGTGTGTTGCAAAACATACTTGGCTAATAAACTATTATTGTGATTGTGATTGATTGTGAAATGATTAGACAGGTACATGGATAGAACAGGATTAGAGGGATATGGGCCAAATGCAGGAAGGTAGGACTAGTGTAGATGGGACATGTTGGTCGGTGTGGGCACGTTGGGCAAAGGGCCTGTCTCCATGACTATGATCTCTATCAAATCTCTTCAACTTTCCTTGTTTCAAGGAAATTGTGGCAGCTTCTCCAGTCTAACATGGCTGCTGAGAAGTCCCTGAACCATGGAACCATTCCAGAAAATCTTCTCTGAAGCTTCTTTACCACCACTACATCTTTTGTAATCTATCATTGCTATTATTTTCACCAATCAAATGTTTAAACTTGATAAAGTCATATTTCTGCAATCTGTCCTTGTAATACAACACTTTGTGGTGCATTATCATTCTGGTCAATCTGCGTTGCACCCTTGCTCAGGTCAACAGGCCTTACCAAGGCTGCAATGCTCAAAGCTAAACAGAATACTCCCGATTGGTTTATCCTATGCTGTCCTGCAAGCACACTCCACATATTTTCCATCAAATGAGCGATCTTCTGGGGGTTGAAAAATTCAGGAATATTACTCCTCACCATCCACTGTACCATCACCTCCACAGTTCAGGTGATTAAAAATGTTCCAGCTGAGACCAATTACTAGATCTCTATCAGTCAACACTTTTATTCATTCAAGGATGCATCTGTTTCAGGTGAGGCCATTATTTACTGTGCATTTCCAAGTTGAACATAAAAAGATGGTGGTGAATTGTCTTCTTGAACCATTGCTATCAATCCGCTTAAGGTAGTCAATATTATTCAGTAGGGATTCATGCGTCTTTCATCTTTCACCCGGCAATGATTCTTCTTGGTTCTTGATGATGTATTTACAGGTCAGGATTGTGTGCAACTTGGAAATGGTAGAGTTCTCCAGTCCTAATCCAAAGTGCTTAAGCTCACAGATTTGGGAGGCACAGTTTAAGAAACCTTTCAGAGTTGCTTCAACGTATGCTGTCCATGGATACACACTGCATTGACAGTATATCAGTCCATGCGAGAACGCATCATTGCAGTGGCAGACCAAGTACAATTCTAGCAGAGTGCATTGTTTCAGATGGTCTGTCATGATTTGATCTGATCTATTGATTTTCGGAATCTCTTAATTCTGTCTTTAACATCTGGTATTTAGCAGTCATATCTTTAACATTATTTCTTCACCAGAAACTTGTCCAACTTTTGAATGTTGGCCCTAAAATCACTACCCCAGCAACAACCAAGAGTGAAGTTAATTGACCCTTTGGGACCCTCCTCACATCTAATCTAGATTAATGGATCTGCAATTCGAATGCATGTGAAAATAATTCATTTCCAGACCTATTGTTCTCACCAGTGATTTTTAAAGTAGCTTTTAATCTTGTGTCCTGCTCTGAACTTTTTTCCAAAGCCTCAATAATGCCCACCATGACCTGAACAGACTGTTCAGGATGGGGCTGCACCAAGATTATTGTAATATATGTAACAAAGCACTAATCTTTGGTTTTCCTGTTCATTGAGTTGTTACCATTTCTCAATGAATCTGGTCCAGTTGCAGTGAAACTCCTGATTTAGAGAAATCAGATCAGGACAAACATTTCACCATTAAATGGTTCCACTCGGCATACCTTCGGTTATAATTAAATCAGTTACTGTAAGTCCAAACACATTGCAAACACTGCAGACATACCAGCTGGCTGCGTCATGTGATAGAAACAATTCAGAATGACATGAAGCTCTTTCTGAAATACATTTAATCCAAAGAATCCCTAATGGCTCTTCGCATTCCTGCTGCAAATGAAACTAAAACCGGACAAGCAACTATGAACCCAATGGTGACAATATTTACAACATCCAATAATATTACAGGAAGACACTTCATTCAGGAAAGGAAGGTTCATACCATGAAATTATTCACATTTCCACCTAATCTAGTTTTGCTTTGCATTTCAAATATGCAGACAATTCAAACTCTGAAGCAGAAATGTGCTTTTATTTATATACAGTATAGAGCAAAGTTTGAAGATTTTTAAATTAATTACTGATAATTATTCCAAAACTTAGCCAGAATTCCTCTTCTTCTCAGTGATATTGGATTCACATGCAATGCCAGACAAAATGCCATTTTCTTAATCAAATTCAGAAATGTTAAAAGTGCGGACCGGGCTCTATGAGAATGGTGTCTGGAGTTCGACATATCTATATTACTAAAAGTCTGATCTTGACTACTTCCTGTTGTTCTGTATATTGATTTTAGAAAAATCGCTGCCGCTTACGGCTGTGATTTTTGGCCATCTTACTCAGAGTCCCCCTCCTCTGCGCAGGACAAGAGGATTTTTCCCATTGATGAAAGATAAAAGAGTTATTAGTGTTTAAATAATGTTGAGATTCTCTCTCCTGAAGGCCACGCCCCTTCTGGAGGGACAATAAAACCCGGAAGTGTTGAGTGCCTCAGTCAGACTCTGCAAGATGGGGGAGCGAGAGGGTCACGTCTCTCAGTCTGAGCTGTGAGTAACACTGAACACATGGCTACTAAACTGTGAGTGATTTTACTGACCTGTTAGTGCCTTAATGTGGTTTGTAAATATAGTTTTGAAATGCTAAAGCTGTGTTGCCTTTGGTTTTGAAATGCTAAAGCTGTGTTGCCTTTGGTTTGGAAATACTAAAACTGTGTTGCTTTTGGTTTGGAAATGCTAAAGCTGTGTTGCCTTTGGCTTGGAAATGTTAAAGCTGCATGCCTTTGGTTTGGAAATGCTAAAGCTGTGTTGCCTAATTAAAGTTGCCTTGCCTCTATATAATTAAAAGTCTAATCTTGACCACTTCCTGTTTGTGCCTTATATTGATTTTAGAAAAAAACGGTACCACATACGGCTGTGATTTTTGGCCATCTTACTCAGTCCCCCTCCTCTCATCAGGTGCCGAGGATTTTTCCCATTGATGAAAAATAAAAGAGTTATTAGTGTTTAAAATATGTTGAGGGGGGAGGGACTATAAAACCCAGAAGTGTGGACGTGGCTCAGTCTCTGCAAGATGGAGGTCACGACTCGCTGTCTTTAGTGGCCTTGTACCCTGTTTGAAATGGTATGAAACTGCACTTGAATTTAGTGGCCTTGCACCCTGCTTGAAGTGGTAAGAAATTGCAGTTGAATTTGGTGGCCTTGCACCCTGTTTGAAATGGAATTTCAAGGAATAGCTGTGAGTCAACTGCCAGCCCACCAGCCGTGAGTGAATGAGCTGCCAGCACAACATGCTTGAGTGACTGAGCTCCCACAATGTCTATCCTAGCCCTCTGGAAACCAGTCCCTTCAGCCCGCAACACCCATACTAGCACTCCAAAATCCTCCCCCCCCACACCCACTGGCCAACAATATTGGAATTGGTGGAGAGGTGGAATATTGTGTTGGGGGACCTGCCCAACCGTGTGATGCTGGGACCCAACGGGTCCCACTTTGTCTATTAACTATTCAATGTCTGATCTTGGATGTGGGTGGGTGTGTGTGCGTGTGTGCGTCTGCATGTGTGTATGTGTGTGTGTGTAATCATACTGCTCGTAAAAACGACGTACTGACGGTAAAGAAATTACATATTCCTGTAGAGATTTATCCCGTGAAGTCAAAAATCGGCTTACCTGAAAATTTCAAACTTTCCACGCGCCTCCTGCTGTACACTGTTTTCCGTGCGCTGTGAGTTATGTCTCGCCTCTAACACCCCCCCCCCCCCCCCCGACTTGCATTCATTTGGTCGCCGCCCGCCGTGGTCCCACCCGCTCGCATTCGACTCGCACTCGGCCAGCCGTCCGCTCCACCCACAGCCCAGCTGCCCTCCCCCCGGGCTCTGGATTGAAGCCATTGAACGCGCAGTACTTTGGTTGACGCGCATCGCTGCCCACTCCCTTCCTCCACTACCCGCTCGCTTTTCATGGCCCGCGCGCTTTTCAGACTGCGGCACATGCTGCGAGTGAAGAACGAGCCCTGTACTGGAGTCTCTCTCTCTCTCTCTCTCTCTCTCTCTCTCTCTCTCTCTCTCACCGGTTTCTCTCCCTCCGCCGGGCTCTCCCCTCCCCCCCAGCTCTCTCTCCCCCCCCTCCCTCAGCTCTCTCTCCCCATCCCCCCCGGCTCTCTCCCCATCCCCCCGGCTCTCTCTCCCCATCCCCCCGGCTCTCCCCCCCCCCCCCCGGCTCTCTCCCCCCCCTCCGGGCTCACTCCCCCTCCGGGCTCACTCCCCCTCTTCCCCCCCCAAGGCTCTCTTCCCCCCGGACTCTCCCCCCGCTCCCCCCGCTCCCGCTCTCCCCACTCCCCCCGCTCCCCCCGCTCCTCCCGGCCTCACTCCCCCCGGCTTCTCCCCCCCTCTCCCCGCTGGCCTTGCTCTCCCCCCGGCCTCCCTTCCACCCCCTCTCCCCCCTCTCTCTCCCCTCTCTCCCCCTTTCCTCTCTCCCCCCCCCCACCTCTCTCTCTCTCCCCAACCTTTCGCTTCCTCCTCCGGCATTCCCCGGCATCTCCCCTCCTCCCTCCCCGCCCTCTTTCCCCTGCCCCACTCTTCCCCTCCCCCCCCCTCGGCTCTCTCCCCCCCCCCTCGGCTCTCTCCCCCCCTGTCTCTCTCCCACCCCCCGGCACTCTCTCCTCCCCCTCTGAGCTCACTCCCCCTCCCCCCCCACGGGGTCTCTTCTCCCCCCCCGGCTCTCTTCCCCCCAGGCTCTCTCTCCCCCCCCCGGACTCTCCCCCCACTCCCCCCTGTCTCTCCCCCTATCCCCCCGGCCTCACTCCTCCCCCCCTCCGGCCTCACTCCTCCCCTCCCCTCTCAGCTTCTCCCCACCCCCCCCGGCTTCTCCCCCATCTCCCCACTGGCCTCTCTCTCCCCCCCTGGACTCTCTTTCACCACCACCCCCCTGGCCTCTCTTCCACCCCCACCCCCCCGGGCCTCTCTTCCACCCCCCTCCCCCCCCCCTCTCCGCTCTCTCCCCCATTCCTCTCTCTCCCCCCTGCCTCTCTCTCCCCAACCTTTCACTTCCTCCCCCGGCATCCCCCCTCCTCCCCCCTCCTCCCCCCTGCTCCCTCCCCGACCTCTTTCCCCCATCCCTCTCTCCCACCACTCTCCTTCTCCCCCTCCCTCGCGCTTTGAGGGGACGGGACCCAACGGGTCCCCCTTGGTCTAGTTTAATTCTAAATATAGGTTAGCGCCAATGACGGGAGTGGCGGAGTATCTGACAGACTATTGTGCCACCCTACTTCACTTCACCACCCCAGGCACTGGCTTCAAGTTTGATCGAGAACTAATCTGACAGAGTTAATCAAAATGTTTTCCAGCCTGGTCCGCACTGGGTAAATCTACATACATTTGTTTTTAAAGCAAAAGTCGATGCATGATTAAATTATTTATTGATAGCAGGAAGGAGTGAGCCTTCATCCAGACTGAGTCAGACTTACCAAAAATAATGTGATATGGTTGCCTGCAGGGTTCAGATCTGCAGTTTGTTTGTTTTATTTAAGGCTGTCACTGAAATTTGACATTTTTATAACAGGCACGTTTGGCAATACAATCATAGGCCATAAAATATAAACACAAAAAAAAACACTATTCCATCTCTATGGAAAAGAAACATATAAAGGGCACAGGCCCACTACCAGTTCGCGACAATTCACCAAGTGAACAGAAGCTACAAATCACAAATAGAGAGAACAGTGGAGTATCTTCAAAAAAGTATTGAAATAGCTTCAGCCAAGTCTATGTGGGAAGAAATATTAAGCATGTCCAATCAATGTGCTATAAAGGTTGCAAAAAGGAGAATTGGGAATTACAGGTGAACTCATTAAAGATGCACAATTGCCCACAAATTCTTCCATCACCTATTGCTTGATGGGAAATGGTCATGTCAGAAATGAAAGACTATCATCTGGCCATTTATATCTTCTATCATTTACCCATTAATTATCTGCTCCCCACGGCCCAGGGGATTAGATTTTATCAGGACCTCTCGGCTCCCACTCTTGTCCAAGTAGGCGCCACAGAGCTGAAGTCCAGTGTGAGAGATGAGAGTGATTGTACTTCAATTCGTGTCAGCATTTGATCAAGGGGTCAGAATAAAATGGCAGTCATGGGCATGAAGGAGCAAGTACACCACTGGTTAGAGCCACAGCTCACATCGAGGCATTCGGTCATGTTTCGGGATCAACCATCTGATTTGGTATACCACTACAGGACTTCTTGGAGCAATGTCCCACCCCCAACTATCTTCAGTCTGTCCACCTCGTTAATGTGTATACACAATCTTTCTATCTTATCATTTTCCACTGACTACAGAGTACACATTCATTTGCGTATACTATTCGTGGCTTCTTCCCATGGTAATGACAACAATTTATCATAGAGTTTCATTTAGATGTTCTATATACAGAGATGAATTCAAACAAAAGGATGGGCTCCCTCTGCATTGTTGAATCTACCATTGTGGGATGTGCAAAAATGGCTAACAGTAGTTTATAGTCAATAATCAGTGCGAATAATCTTCCCAGCAAGAAATCCTGTAAATCTAAAGGGAATTGGAAACACCTCCTTCCCTGTCTGAATAACATTTCTTTACACTTGTATTCAGTGTGTATCTTGGTTCTTGGTTTCTTGGTCCTCCAAAATATTCCAAATGGAATTTAAACTGGAGGTGGTGGAGGGAGGACTTAAGCCAGAAAGGGTTTTTGGGAAGAAAGAGCTACCTTAAATTTAGTTGTATCTGGTTGGGTAACTATAGAAGGGTGGAGATTATTCCATGCTTTAATTGTGCGGGGGAAGAATGAATTGCTGTACACATCTGTCTTGGTAGCTGGAATCACAAATTGGATCGAATGCTCCCGTCTGCTCATAATTGGTTTGGGTTTGGTGTAGGTCTTGTAATCTATATCGAGCTGACATGATATGATATATGATATATGATGCATGAACAATAGACTTTTCATGGTCACAGAGCATAAAGTGACTAATCACTGTTCCAACTCCACAGCTGGAAGCATGGCAAGCAAGTTTCAGTGTATGGTTGGTGCCTTCATGTTCTAAAACTGAATTTCAGCTTCTAGGGATTGAGGAAGTATTGAATTGATTGTGCTCCCATAAAGTTCTAAGCCTTATCTTGATTATCCACTCAGTGGAGAGGGAAGCTGTGATTGTTCCATCCTTTGAGGAAGAGCCTCATCTCAATTAGTCCCACCACATGGGAAGAGCCTTGTCCACATTAAACTTTCCTCTAAGGAAAAGCCTCATCTTCATTATTCTTGCTTCTGAGACAAAGCTTTCCTCTGTTACTTCCTACTCTGCCTCCATTCCTTGCACCTCTGGGGAAGAGCCACAATTATCGTGACTCCTGACTTTGGTAGAGAGTCCTTCTCAATTACCTTCCTCTTTGTGGAAGTATTTTGTCTGTTGTACCTTCTCCCCTGATATATAAAATCTATTTATCTGTGAGGAAGAGCATTCCTCAATTACGATCTTGGAAAAGACTCTTGAAGTAATCACTTCCTTCAGTGTGGGAGAGTCGTGGCTTATATAACAATTCCTGTTAGGCAGAGTCTTATTTCCATTACTCACTCCATTGGAAGTGTCTGTGTCAATTATTTTCCCCTCAGGGAAAGAGCCCAGTCTTGATCCCTCCCTCTTCTGGGGGAGAACTTAATCCAATTTCACACCACTGTGGGAATAATTTTGTTTTAATCACTCCCTCTTGTCTTGACAGAACCATGCCCTGAATAGTCTCCTCTCTGGTGAAGAGCCTCATCTAGATTACTCCTTACCTAGGAATAGAACCTTTGCCATTACCCTTCCATTTGGGCAAAATGTCTGGTCATATTGTTTGCCTGTCTGGGGAAACGTTTCACCTCGAATACTTTCTTCTTTGGGGAAGTAGTTTCCTAAATCATTCTCTCCTCAAGAGAAGAGTTTTTCCTCAATTACTCCCTCTGCTTTTTCAATTACTCTTTCCTGAAGTAACATTTCAATTACTCCCTCCTCTGGGGAAGAATCGTGGCTCAAACAAAGTTCCATTAAATCTGATTTAAATTTCATTAATTATAAGTTGTAATTTGTAATACATTATCATGCTCTAAGACATTTTCACTTATATATGAATTGGTAGATTGGAAAAAAAAGAGCAAGGCTCAACTGGTTAACTTTACACTATCTTGTGGAAAGCTTGCTACAAGATCAATGGATTTGCTGCTAATCGTAGCAATGAATCTCCATCAATTAGTGGACAAACCCCCCAGATATTAGATAAAGGAAAACCCAGGGGTGGAATATTCTCAGATTCCAGGTCCACTTAAATGATACTGCTTTAGTCATAGTATTAGATAAGGTTTTACTAACAAAGATTTCTTCAAAAACATCCCACAAGCACATTAACATTCTAATTTGACGTATCTCTAATTTTCTGTTTGTTAAAAGTGTTCAGGTTTGACTGTGTTATACTATGTGTAAATATGTAATGTCTCATCATCATTATCACATCAAATTCGAAAATTACTCTCAATTTTCACCTAAGGGCTTCTTCGTCAAAATTACTTTTGGAATTGCTTGACTGATGTTAGAAACAATGATTGAGTTTCTTTACACTTGTAGCAGGGAAGCCATATTGAACCATTTCAAGTTGTTAATACAAACAACAAGAAAATACCGTTAGGTCTGGTGAGAATTAATGTAAATCAAAGTACAAAGTATGATTCATATACAAATCAAAAACAATAAGTAACAGACTTTGCAAATATAGTGTATGTTTGGTGCACGTAATACCATTTTAGAATCTGAAAATTGCTTAGAAATGCATTAGTTTTGTTTTAGGTGCACTAAAGCATGTTGCTTGATGTACTCATGACAATTCATCCAGGATCACTGGTGTAGAACATGATCCTTCAGCAACAGTGCAAGTGCAAGTTTTATGGCAATGATTCCATGTAAGACAAACACTACAGGATCCAATACTTGGGTCCTATGATAACATAGAACTAGTATGATCGATGACTGGAGAGGACTTTGTTGGCTGAAAGGCCTATTTCCATGCTATTTCCATGCTGTATCTCTAAAACGTAATCTTTACTAAAATGTTCAGCTTAACATCTGCACAGTTGCTGGGACCAAGTGCAGGAGCATGTCAGGACTCCATTTGTTACAGGGATTCTCTCTCTGTCCACTTGTTACATTCAGATAGCTGAAATTGAAAGTGAGATCACTGAAAGTTTCCTCCAACACAAACTCAATGACCATGGTACTAATGCAATAACGCTGAGATAACTAAATAAGCAGCAATCTCCATATTGGGTGGTAAGAAGTCCCTTCCCCTTCCCTTCTGCCTATTATGCCTCCTGGCATGTAGGGCAACGACAAAGATCCTCCACTCCTGTCTGTACTGGGTTAGCTTCTGGACACTACCCCAGGTTATGTCCAGTGGTGTTGATTCCGTAACATATTTGTTTTACGAGACAAGGTTGTTAGCCCTGTGCTCAATCTCCAACCTGGAGGACCAGTGGATTGCTCATCGTCTCGCCGCAGGGGAGACCCTAACAGGAGACGAATCTCCCACTGGCATTGCTCTAGGGGTCACTGAGACACACAAGGTCCCCAACCACGACAAGGTTGCAATCCAACGGGGAGTGGGCAGTAAGAAGGGACAATTTATATTATCACAGAGGCTTGATGGATACTAAGGTCTTTCATGTCCTTGGTTTGATTGCAATGGTGATCAATGGGTTTCAATGCTGTTCAGAAAATGTGCCAGTAATGAGAAAGGCAAAATTCATTGGGCATCCACTTTCCAAGGCTCTTTCCATATCTCCATATTGAATCCATACATTCCATACTGAATGTACAGAAGTTTGAAAGCTCGCACCACCATACTCGGTTACCAGGCTTCTGAGCGGTCCTTCCATAAGCTAGGGTATTGCCTATTCACCACTACCCCATTGTGGACATTGGACTTTGCCCATGGAACTGATGTATTACAATACTGAAAATATATTCAGCATTTTGTATCTTCCCCTTTGCTCTATCTACTGTACTTGAGCTTAACTTGATTGTATTTACATATGGTATATATGATCTGTTTGTATAGCATGTAAAACAAAGCATTTCCCTGTACCTCTGTACACGTGAAAATAATAATTTTCAATCTCATGATTCCCCTTATTAGCAAGAAGCTCTATGGCCACTACTAATGCACAGACATCTATCAAGAATGATGGCCTCCAGAGTTGATTGTGTTTAGAATATTCAAATTGTCTTGATGGGCAACAACTTATCCCTGCACAAAAATACTCAATTCTTTCCTAGTAGGTGCATGTCAATGAAAATGTGATCATTCTTTTCAAGCGATGCTCTCTGTCCTTCAGCCAATGCACCTGCAGCATCAAGTGCTTCTGAGGCATATTTACTTGTTAACAGTTTCATTAGAGGCATATGCAGGGAATGGAGGGTAATAGATTACATGCAGACAGTGGCGATCAGGTTAACTTGGCATCATGTTCGGCATAGATAGTGTGGGCCTAAGGGCCTGTTCCTCTGCTATGTTGTCCTATGTTCATGCCAAGCTCATGAGTGACTTTAGTCTAATGGATGGACATCAGCATTATCAGCACTAATGCTAAAGGGATACTTTTTTCTCAGTATGTCCAAAATATAATTTTGACATTTTACCAGGGTTTCTTGTTGATTTAGAGGAAATAGCTGCAATGTCACGGTATCCAATTATTTTCAGACTGGTGTGTGCATCTTGGTTTGTGGTTGAATCTTAGAAAGGGGAGCATTTACAAGCATTTAAGGTGTCTCTGATTGCCTATCCAGGGAGAGCCTTACTGACCTGGCACACCACATGAATCTCATCCCCGAGGCTTGTTTTCTTCCTCTGGTTTGCAACCATCTGCTTTCCCACTGCTCCCAGGTGTAATCGCTCAAGCAAGGACTGAGCTCTCCAATGTGCAAGATGTAACAAAGTAGTGTAGATTGCAGAAAAGGCAATGAAACTCAGTGGAAGTTTCTGATGGCAGTCATGTAATGTACCATTGCCAAATAACATCTGCCAGAAATGCTGTAGTAAGAATTGATATCACTGAATGCCCTTTGATTCCAAAAAGCTGTCATCAGTAAAGACACACATTGCAATTGGAAGCATCTACCCAATTTACTGGAGACATGGAATTGGACCAGAAAATATACTACAATTGAGTACTCCAGAAATAGATGTTATTTTTTTCAAATAGCACTGCAAAGCAGGTGCTGTGTGCTCACTTTTCCTGTAATGTGTGTTTTCATGACTCCCTAAGAAAAAGAGGAAAGATTTGGAAATAAATGAATTATCCAACTACTTCATTTAAAATGTGATCACAAACCAGAAGTTAGCAATCTTTCCTTTGACGACTGGGTAGAGACCTGACAGTGGAGAATGTTGATCACTCAGGCTCACACAGCCACAATAGCCATTTCCTTCCAGTAACAGAGGCAGAGCATTTTTCAACACAATGTCTTTGGATAAAACAGAGCCTCCCACTTGATTGATTTCTGGAAATCCAAGCATCAATGCAGGAATCAGAGCATCCACAGTGATAAAAATCTAAAATAAAAATAGAATGTGCTGAAAATGCATGACAGATCAATCTGCTTCTGAGAGTAAAAGTGCTACTGATGTTTTGTTCAATGGAAGCTTTGACTGGAACTGTCAGGGGTCATGCAGGAGGCTACTCCAAATACTGTGGTGGAGCATTTTAACATTTTTACTATTTGTGCCTTCAGAGTATCCACAATTCCATAATAATAATCATGATGCCGGCAGTGATTTCCGACACCTGCTTCAAGTTTTTGGCTGGATTATCAGCACCAAATAATGCATTCCAGCTTGAGGTAGCAGCAGTATGTTCGCAAAATATTTTATTAAAATCCGATTAACTTGAGCAAGCCTGAAAGATGCTGTAATGGCAATATCAAACTTTTCCAATGTCCAACTTTCCGTTGCCATTACTCCACGGGTAGGTAGTAGTGATCGTAGGCAGACAAGCAAAAACGGATCTCCAAGTCATTATTTCCAGCTTAATTAGTTATTTATTGAAGTAGTTGTATAGACAAAAAGGTGAACATACCAGATCCTCTTTATTCTTATACAAATTGTAGCTTTCCGTTCTTACTATCTGGTAAGAACTGAATTCTCTCCAAATCCCTTGGCTGGTCTGGTGATATATGATATATGCCACTGCCTCCCCTGGTATGAATTATGTAACGTTCATCTACGTATTAAAAGCCCACCCCCAAGCGTTCAAAATAATACTACTAGAAATATCTAGACAAAATAATATAAGATGCTAACAGTAACTAGCCTAAGCATGAATGGCTCCTACAGATGTAATCCCAGGAGCAGCAGGAATGCCTATTGGCCTGGTTACTTGTGTTGAATAATGTTTTAGGAGTTTCAGATCTAGGGATGAGTACCAAGTGCAGGGACATTTATTGCAGTCAATACCTTTTATTCATCAATTGGAATAAACCAGTATAAAGGAAAGACGCAAAATGCTGGAGTAACTATTGCCGCTAACAGGGGAGGTGGCAGACTGACTTCTACCATGCTAAGGCCCGGCACCAGCTCTCGGACACCTCCTCATACCTACTCCATGACCATGAGTCCACAGATGAACACCAGGCCATCATCTCCCAGACTGTTGCTGATCTCATCACCTTTGGCAATCTGCCCTCCACAACCACCAACCTTAATGTTCCCCAGATCCCACATTGCCCACTTATAAAATCTACATTTTGCCAGTGCAATGTCTAATTTGTACCTGTGCCAAATATAATTCACTCCAAGAAATCTTAGTTATCATTTACCATGCATTTATTTTTTAATTTATAAATCTCCACTTGGGAATGAGCCTCTTTGCTATTCGGAGTTTCCTAAATGTACATAATAATGCTTTGCATCCACTCAACATTTCTTTCTTGCTCATTATTCAGTTTCTTCTTTCATCCTCTAAAGATCTTGAAGGTTACCATCCATAAGAGAACTCCAGAATATAATGTTAGAAATATGGCTGGGCGCTTTGTTACAAAGTAATACTTTCTTCCACTGGAAATAACAATAAGGCCAATGAGATGTTTTTGGCAGTGTGCCAGTTCAAATTTTGTGTGTTATGCCAACAAATGAACTATTTTATTTGAACGTGTTTATTGAAAATAACACACCTTAACTCACAGAGATTAGATCAAGATGGAATTCAAAGGTAGCGCACCTTTATGAAACATTTTGTGAAAAAAGAATGGGAAAACAAATTGCACAGCTTAAACAAATGTCCTTTGAAATGTGCATTGGATCTGCATCTGTTTCTTGTGTGCTGGGGGAGGTGAGCTATTTTCTAACACATACATCAAGGAAGGAGATGTGTACACAAGGAAAACGATTCCTGAAGTTTCATTGTGGTTACACATTATAACCACATGCATATCTTAGAGCTGTGCAAGAAGCCAAGGAAGGAACTCTAAGTCGGAGTTCTCAGTGGGAACTTTCAATTCAAGCAGTGGGTCACAAATGAAATAATTGAATCAGGAGTGATGAGTTGGAGTCAGGAACAGGCAATAGGATGGGAATACAGTTCAATTATTTAATTATTCCCATAGAAGCATAGGTTTCCATATCTAATAGTTCCCTTGTTAATTTTACTTTGTTATGAATTTACTGCCTTACTCTCTGAATAATGTGCAAATCACTCAGCTTCTGACTCAATTACACATCCCTAAAGCTATTTTGTTTCCTCCCTCACTCTTATCTTGTTGTATCCAGTACCCAGAAGACTTTGAAAAGCCTAACAATGCCTTATGCAAGTGTCCTCTTCCACTTCTGCTTTGAGTTTAATATGCTCATCATCTATTCTCAAAGCGTCCAGTGCATTTACACAGCAAGCTAAATCTTGTTCCTTTGCCTGATCCACTGAAACCTCAGATGCAAATATTTACCAACACATCTAACATCTCTTTCACCAGCCAAATAGTCATTGATCTTCAGTCACTTTTTTTTAACCTGTATACATAAGCTCTTGGACGGAGGCCTAAATAAAACGGCCAAGTTTTTCCTGATTGAAATTCTTCCTCATGCGCAGCTAGAAGAATTGTGCTTTCCTTTTGAAAGATGCTCCAAGCCCCGGCATCCACAAGACAGAAATTCTGTTGCAGCACACATTAAATACATCTTACAAATGCATCAACAGCAGTGTCTGAATAAACAAAAAAAAAAAAAGATTAGGCAATACAATCGCATTTTAAAAGATGACATTGTGATCTAACAATTAAATCAAATAAGGTTGGAAATTGTAGAAGATGACAAATTTGCTTGTAAAAAGCCCATTTTGCATCTCATTAATGCACCAATAATTGAATAACGGTCATATATAATCGGTGCACGGGTATTTCCTCCCCTCCCCCCTCCCCCATCTCCCGAACATAACAGAACCACAATGCGTAAAAATAATGCATCTCTTGCTGTCTCAGCAAATGAATACATGTAAAAATATCAAATATTGCTTTTGTAATTACTGATTATAGCATTCTATCTTTAAAATGTTGTCCCTGTGTAGGCACTTAGCCAAGGAGGTTAAAATTCTGTGTTCAAGTCGAAAAAATGCGCTTAAATTGTGCTCGAGCATTTTTATCACGGTTGGAGTGGATTTTAACACAAGATCTTGAATTTTACTATTAACAGTGAATGGCAAACTGAACAGAAGTATTATGATTAATAAGGAAGCTTTACATTTGATGAATTTACAACAGGCAAACAAAGGAAGATAATACTGCAGGCAAACAGATTGCAGGTTCTGAGAGAATGCTATGAGACTTGCAGTATATGAGGCTTGGGAGGTCTTCAATAAGGCACACATTTCTCTTGTCTGTGAGACCTTTTAAAAGGTCTCCTTGTTAAGCCTGAAATGACACTATGACAGGCTGCATGAGAGATTTAGACAATGAGGCAGACTGCATTACTGATTATTTCCACTCTCTTGATTGGCAGTTCACGCCCATCTAACAATATCGAAGTACACTTTCCTGCTAATTTTCTCAAAGTCAAAACTGCTCTTACTTCAAGGTCACCTTATTAAAGAGATTCATGGCAGACTTCAACAAAGATGTGTATATTTACAAGAATACACATCAGTGGTCATCGGGGAAGATAAGTTGTGAGGGAAAAGATGATTCCTTACAAAGTTCATACATCACTGCAGATTAAATTGGTCTTGCCCATTCGTAGTCTTGCTGTCTGCATGCCATTAGGAGAAGAGTTATTACACTGAAGAGATCTCACAAAAATAAAATGATAGTTAGCCTAACACAGAAAGCCCGAAATGATTAAACATTTTCTGTGGACCTTTCCCAAACCAGTGCCGAGCCCATTTTGTTCAGCCATTGGATTCAGTTTTCAATTTGTGCTTTTGTTTAATGCTAGCTGGTAATGAAGAGCTCTTCACCTCAATCCTGTTTTATTTCACTATTAGCTGAAGCCCTTGAAGCAGTCATTGAGAAAACAGGAGTTTAAAACCCTTCAAAAATCAAGGTGTTTAGTGCCACTCTTGTATCAATCAAGGCTCCCCTCCAGTAAGTGCTATTTCCTCTCTGTGCTTACATTTACATGAAATATTCATAAAGCATTCAGTTTTGCTCTTCAGTCTCTTAATAATCACTTTTAAGAAAAAGCTGCAATCATCTCAGTCAGGGCAGAGTGTTATGGGATGTGCTGTACCTTTCAATGCCACGCTTCCTGCAGATTACTAGTTTTGTAATGAGGTGATTGACATCACAGGCTCCTAAAGAGTCTCATCACAAACCCCGCCAACTACTGCCTGTTGTCCTGTCTTTACTGGCCCACTCTCTTCGGCAATTGTTCATTTGGGTAATGGTGTGCAAAAAAAATTACTATGTAAGCAATATTGTCCCTGTCAATTTATTCTTAAGAAAGACAACATTAAAACGGCACAATCATTAGTGTTTTTTTCAGTATTG
Organism: Okamejei kenojei; assembly: GCA_035221665.1. Classification (NCBI taxonomy): domain Eukaryota; kingdom Metazoa; phylum Chordata; class Chondrichthyes; order Rajiformes; family Rajidae; genus Okamejei; species Okamejei kenojei. The sequence continues at coordinate 58,062,478 of CM069139.1, read as the reverse complement.
ACAAAAGAAATGTGGTGATGCAATTTAGCAAACCCTAAAAACTAGCAAACCCTGCCAATAGACATTTCTATTACTTGCAATTTAAATGAGATCATTATTGGTATGTTTTTGTGCTGGCTCTAAAACATTACTTTAGTATAAACTTTTAATATCCATCTGCATGTTTACTCTTTAAATTCTGCTTGGTGAAAAAGAAAGGTCAATGCAAATGGATAGAAGAAATAAATTACAATGTTATAAGTGATTTTACGCCAACAAAACTCAGTTAATACTATCCAGTGGGATATCTTGCGTGATTATATTGACATGATTATACTGCTGGCACTGATGTGAGTGTATTGCACCAGGTTACCTTCAAGGTCGGCAGAGGAGCGGCAGGTGAAGGAGTGAGCGTGGGGATTGGCTGAGAAGAGGAGCAGCCTGTCAAGGGAAGTGCCTTGTGAGAAAAGTGAAGAGTCTTTGGCTCGAGAGTCTTCGGCGTGGAGGCTGAGGGAGGAGACTAGGCCAAACGTTGGGGAGGGTGAGACGCAGTGAAGAAATGACAGGCAAGCTGATTCAGTGTGATGCGTGCAGGATGTGGGAGGTCAGGGACACTGATGGTGCCTCTGGCTGCTACAACTGTGGAAAGTGTGTCAAGGTTCTGTTGGGGCACCGGAGAGGCAACTGGATGACCTCAGGATCACCCGGGAAAACGAGTTTCCTGGACAGGACCTACAGCGAGATCGTTACACTGAAGATACCGGAAGAGAGAAGGACGGTGAAGAGATGAGGAAAGGAAAGAAGCTTGGAGTACTGGAGACCCCAGGGAATGTACCTCTTGAAAACAGGTTCACCCTCTTGGAAGCTGTTGGGACAGAAGACACTGCCATTCTGAATGGGGGACAGGTCTGCGAGTCAAAACGTGGTGCTGAAGCAAAGCCAAGGAGGCAGACGCCAGGCAGACGCCAGGCAGAGCCATGGTAGTCAGGGACTCCATCGTGAGAGATACAGACAGGGGTTTCTGCGGCAACAGGTGGGATTCAAGGATGGTGTGTTGCCTCCCTGGTGCCAGGATCCAGGACGTCATGGACCGATTGCAGAGCATCCCCAAGGGTGGAGGTGAGCAGCCGGAAGTGGTTGTGCATGTCGGCACAAATTACATCGGGAAGAAGAGGAAAGAGATTCTACAGCGCGACTTTAGAGGGCTCTGAAGAAGGCTGAAAAGCAGGACCTCCAGGGTGGTTATCTCCGGTTTGCTTCCAGTTCCTCGTGCTGGGTGAGGAGCTGATGCAGGGGGCAGGATTTAATTCTTAGACCACTGGGATCTGTTTTGGAGTAACAGTGAATTGTACAAAAGGGATGGATTGCACCTTAACAGGTGGGGGACCGGCATTCTGGCAGACAGGATTGCCACTGCTACACAGGTGGGTTTAAACTAAATAGTGGGGGGGCAGGAGACAAATTGGAAAAACAAGGATGGAGTTAAAGGGAAAGGAAGTATAGGAAAATTTAAGAAAGATACCAGAATTAACGGGGCAGAAAGCTCATGAAGGTGAGTATGACCAAGTGAAATAGGAATCAATGTGAAAGGTGAGGTGAGTAATGGATTAAAAGTATTTTAGACAATAGACAATAGGTGGAGGAGTAGGCCATTCGGCCCTTCGAGCCAGCACTGCCATTCAATGTGATCATGGCTGATCATCCATTATATATGAATGCCTGAAGTATAAGAAGTAAAGTGGATGAGCTTGAGGCTCAGTTAGAGATTGGTAGATATGATATTGTGGGGATTACAGAGACTTGGCTGCAGGATGGATCGGGACTGGGAACTGAGTTATACGTCCTATAGAAAGGTCAGGCAAGTGGGCAGAGGTGGGGTAACTCTGTTGATGCGGGATGAAATTCAGTACCTTGCGAGGGGACATAGAGATTGACGATGTAGTCACTGTGGATAGAATTGAGGAATTGTAAAGGTAAGGCGACGCTAATGGGAGTTATCTACAGGCCCCAAACAGTAGCCAGGATATAGGGTGCAAGTTGCAGCAGGATTTAAAATTGGCATGTAACAAAGGTAATGCCACTGTTGTTATGGGAGATTTCAATATGCAGGCAGACTGGGAAAATCAGGTTGTTTCTGGACCCCAAGAAAGGAGGTTTGAAGAGTGCCACCGAGATGGATTCTTAGGGCAGCTTTTACTGGAGCCAACCAGAGAGAAGGCAATTCTGGACTTAATGTTGTCTAATGAACCATAATGTTTAATAAGTGAACTCAAGGTAAAGGAACCACTAGGAGGTAGTGACCATAATATGATGTTATAATCTGCAATTTGAGAGGGGGAAGTTTAAATCAGAAGTGTCAGTGTTGCAGTTGAACAAAGGGGACTATGAAAGCATGAGAGAGGAGCTGGCCAAGTTCAACTGGAAAAGGATCCTAGCAGGAATGATGGTGGAACAGCAATGGCAAGAATTTCTGGGCACAATCCAGAAGATGCAGGATCATTTCATTCCACAGAGGAAGGAAGATTCTAAGGGAGTAAGAGGCAACCATGGCTGACAAGGGAAGATTAGGGATGGAATAAAACTAAAAAGAAAAGTTGTATAACATAGCAAAGAGTAGCGGGAAGCCAGAGGATTGGTAAACTTTCAAAGGACAACAGAAGGTAACAAAAAGAGCAATATGGGGTGAAAAGATGAAGTATGAGGGTAAGCTGGCCCAAGAATATAAAGAAGGATAGTAAAAGCTTCTTTAGGCATGTTAAGAGAAAAAGATTACTAAAGACAAATGTGGGTCACTTGAAGGCAGAAACAGGTGAAATTATTATGGGGAGCAAGGAAATGGCAGAAGAGTTGAACAGGTACTTTGGTTCTGTCATCACTAAGGAAGACACAAACAATCTCCCAGATGTACTAGAAATCAGAGGATCTAGGAGACAGAGGAACTGAAAGAAATTTGCATTGGGCGAGAAATAGTATTGGGTAGACTGATGGGACTGAAGGTTGATAAATTCCCAGGGCTTGATGGTCTGCATCCCAGGCTACTCAAGGATGTGGCTCTAGAAATCGTGGATGCATTGGTGATTATTTTCCAATGTTCTATAGATTCAGGATTGGTTCCTGTGGATTGGAGGGTAGCTTATGTTATTCCACTTTTCAAGAAAGGAAAAGCCTTTGAAAGGAAAGAAGTGCTTTGAAAGGCTGGTCCTCTCTCACTTCAAATCCAGCATCCCTGCCTCACTGGACTCTCATCAATTTGCATTCAGGGCAAATAGATCCACAGAGGATGCTATCTCTCTGGCTCTTCACACTGTCCTGACTCACCTGGAAAGACAGGGCATGTATGTGAGGATGCTCTTCATAGACTATAGCTCTGCCTTCAACACGGTCATTCCCACCAAGCTCACCACCAATCTCCACCAGCTAGGCCTCAGCTCGCCAATATGCGACTGGATCCTGAATTTTCTAACGGAGTGACCGCAGGCAGTGAGACTGGGCCCACTATCACCCTGAGCACCAGCGCACCACAGGGATGTGTACTGAGCCCCATGCTTTACTCCCTCTTCACACACGACTGTGTTCCTGCATTCGAACACCAACACCATCGTTAAGTTTGCAGATGACACAACGGTGATCGGGCTGATCACCAACGGTGATGAAACAAACTACAGGGCGGAGGTGCAGAACCTGGCGGACTGGTGCTCACGTAACAACTTGTCCCTAAACACTTCCAAGACCAAGGTGATTATCAACTTCAGGAGGGCACATAATGGGGAATACGGCCCAATCTCTATCAACAGGGACAGAGTGTCCAGTTTTAGGTTTCTGGGCACACACATTTCAGAGGACCTCACATGGTCCACCAACACCGCTGCGCTGGTCAAGAAGGCACAGCAACAACTGTTCTTCCTGAGAACATTGAAAAAGACTGGTCTGCCCCAACAGCTGCTGACAACCTTCTACCGCTGCACCACAGAGAGCATACTAACACATGGCATCTCTGTCTGGTATCTCAGCTGCACTGTGGGGGAGAGGAGAGCTCTTCAGCGCGTCATCCACAGAGCGCAGAAGATTATTGGGACACCGCTACCAGCCTTGGAGGGCATCTACCACACACGGTGCCTCAGGAAGGTCGTCAGCATCCACAAAGACTCCTCACACCCTTGTAATAGTCTGTTCGAACTCCTACCTTCTGGCAGACGTTACAGGGCCTTCTACGCCCGCACCTCCAGACTCAGGAACAGCTTCATCCCCAGAGGTATAGCTGCTCTGAACCGACCCTGTTGAGTGCCCCCTACCCCCCATGAACTGTCTCCCTCAGATGGTCATGTCGCACATCGACCCGGCACAGACCTATTTGCACTTTAGACCATTTTACTGTTCTTTTTTTACAAATCATGTTTCTCGGGGTATCTACATTTTATCTAAATTTTATTAGTTATTATGACATCGGATGGAAGTTGCAAACCAAATCTCGTTGCACCTATGTGCAATGACAATAAAATATATTATTATTATTATTATTATTATTATTATTATTATTATTATTATTAAGGAGAAAGAGAGAAAATGGGGAATTATAAACCAGTTAGCCTGACATTGGTGGTGGGGAAGATGCAGGAGTTAATTATTAAAGAAGTAATAACGGCGCATTTGAATAGCAGTAAAAGGATTGGTCCAAGTCAGCATGGATTTATGAAGGGGAAATCCTGCTTGACTAATCTTCTGGAATTTTTTGAGGATGTGACAAGTAAAATGAATAAAGGAGAGCCAGTGGATGTAGTGTATGTGGACTTTCAGAAAGCCTTTGATAAGGTCCCACATTGGAGATTAGTGGGCAAAATTAGAGCACATGGCATTGGGGGTAGGGTATTGACATGGATAGAGAATTGGTTGGCAGACAGGAAACAAAGATTATGAATAAACAGGGTCCGTGTCAGAATGGCAGGCAGTGGCGAGTGGAGTGTCGCAAGGCTCATTGCTGGGGCCGCAACTATGTACAATATATATTAATGATTTAGATGATGGGATTAAAAGTAACACTAGCAAATTTGCAGATAACACAAAGCTGGGTGGCAGTGTGAACTGCGATGAGGATGCCAGGAGGTTGCAGGATGACTTGGACAGGTTGAGTGAGTGGGCAGATGCATGGCAGATGCAGTATAATGTAGATAAATGTGGTTATCCAATTTGGTGGCAAGAAAAAGGAGTCAAATTATTATCTCAATGGTGTCAGACAGATTAGGAAAAAGGGAAGTGCAATGCGATCTGGGTGACCGTGTACAGGAGTCACTGAAAGTAAACCTGCAGGTACAGCAGGCAGTGAAGAAAGCTAATGGCATGTTGGCCTTCATAACAAGAGGATTTGAGTATAGGAGTAAAGAGACCCTTCTGCAGTTGTACAGGGCCCTGGTGAGACAACACCTGGAATAGTGTGTGCAGTTTTGGTCTCCTAATTTGAGGAAGGACATCCTTGCTATTAAGGCAGTGCAGCGTAGGTTCACGAGGTTAATCCCCGGGATGGCATGACTGTCATATGAGGAAAGATTGGAAAGACTGGGCTTGTACTCACTGGAATTAAGAAGGATGAGAGGGAATCTTATAGAAACATATAAAATTATAAAAGGACTGGACAAACTAGATGCAGGAAAAATGTTCCCATTGTTGGGGAAGTCCAGAACCAGGGGCCACAGTCTAAGAATAAGGGGGAGGCCATTTAAAACTGAGATGAGAAAAAACGGTTTCACCCAAAGAGTTGTGAATTTATAGAATTCTCTGCCACAGAAGGGAGCAGAGGCCAATTCACTGGATTAATTTAAAAGAAAGTTTGATAGAGCTCTTAGAGCTAGCGGAATCAAGGGATATGAGGAGAAGACAGGCATGGGTCACCGATTGTGGATGATCAGCCATGATCACAATGAATGGCGGTGCATGCTCGAAGGGCCAAATGGTCTCCTCCTGCACCTATTTTCTATGTTTCTATGTTTCTATGGTACTATGTGCATCCACACTATGCTAAAATCTAGAAAAGGAGAACTAAACATGATTTCAATGAAGCCAAAGCAAATTCATGTGGAAGCTGGAAATCTGATATCAAGACCGAACTCGATGGAAACCTCAGCAATTTGCACAGTATCCATGAAGAATAAAACAATTCTCCAGAAGTCTAAAGGTTCATCACGAATCAATGAGTTATTTATCTTCTGACCTTCTGAGTATTTCCAATATTTTCATTTCATATTATCCAGTACTACCCCAGAATCCTGCTGACTGCAAATTAAATCCACAAAAATTGGGATTTTGTTGGCTCTGCAGTTAAAGGACCAACACAGTGTGGTTCAATGTCCCTTCATCTGATGTCACGACATCAAATGCTAGATGCCTAATTATCCTTTCCTTCAGTCCCAAGACGACGACGACGACAGATGCGATGGGTGATGAGCAAGGCCAGAAGGAGAGGAGAGGGAACTGGGGTCAAGCCTATCGCCCCCTCAAAGTCAGCTGCGGGAGGTGCCCACAGGGCCCAAAGGAAGACGGGTGAGGAGAGGGATGTCACGTCCAAGGAAGGAGATGGCTGGAGGCCTGCAACAGCCTGGGGCTTGCCTGGATCGGGCACCACTCATAAGAACTAGAGCAAGGACTGGACTGTGGGGCAAAACAAGATATGGGGAAGGTTGAAGGACATGCATGCCATGGATACAGTAAACAGTCAGAATCTTTTTCCCAGGATGGAAAAACCAAATACTAGAGGACATACTAGAATACAAATGTATTCGCTTTATAAACTTTCTGCTGACGGGGGAACAAGGAAACCAAATTATGGATAACAAGATAACCAGCCACTGCTTGGTTTGATTTTATTATAATATCCATGTAAATATTGTATTCCAAACTAAATCAAACACTCTTATCTTCATTGCTACATCTGCCACTATTGACAGTCCAGTTCATAACATCCTCTTACTTTGACACATCCTCAGGATCCTCTACAAGCACAATATGTTATCGAACTGGCACTCATTCCATATAAAGAAAGCATCTTCCACACTGTTTGAGATTGTGGTTGTTGCTTTTCAGGAGTCCCAGTTCTTGCAGATGCCTTTAGCAGACATTAGCCCCTTTACAACAGCTTCTGAGGCATCGGATCTTGGTATTTTGCACGTACTGTGCCCCTTTTAGATCTCCAGATGTACTGCACAACAGAAATATAGACTTGCAGCACCTAATCTTTCCTAGCTTGGCTTTTAATTAATTTGCAGATCCCTAATATGTACAAAGTCTCAATAATATGTTTTTCATCAGAACAAGTTTTGTACTTACACAGTACTTCCATCATTTTCATGAAAGTTCCTCTGCTCTGTTAGCAATGTTCCCTTAGTTATTTTGTGGCCTTCAGTAAATAATTTCTTCCAAACCTCCCGAGACTGACAATACTTTGACCTTCTGTCGTGTTGATTCCTCCTTTGCACAGCGAGGTGCCATTCTACCAAACCAGAAATCTACTTATGTTTCTTCATAACAGAGATTAGCAATGCAAAACTTGACAGTAGGTCATTTTGTTTAAATATTACAGACGTTACACAGTATTAATGAACTTTTCGACGTTTAGATATGACTAAATGGCTCTTCAGCTATTAGAAGAGGTAAATAATTACTATTCCAGCAGCATCATGATTGCCTTGCGTTATTTTTTATTTTAATTAATGGAATTGCATTGTCAGAATTGCCTTGATCCAAATGACTCATGAAAGAAAACCAGGAGTTGCATTTTTGAGCACTATCCCTGCCCCATATTCTTGAACATTTTATAGCTAACTAAATACTTTGGTCTAGTCCTTGTTCTCATCTCACATCTGTAAACAGCAAGCTCCCAGAAAAACAATGTACTAATGACCAAGTAAGATTTTGTTGGATATTGGCTGAGACCGTTCAGTTAGAAGACTGAAATGTCACCTATTCCTTTTTTCCTGAGATGCTGCCTGACCCGCTGAGTTACTCCAGCATTTTGTGTCTATCTGAGTGATAGATATTGGTCATGTCAATGGGGCAACTCTTCAGTGATATGTTGCAACAGAAACTTTCACTTCCACCTGAGCAAGCAGATGGTGCATGGGTTTAATGTCACCTCCAAGAGGTGCCTTCTGAACCCACAATCTCCAACAGCATGAAGAACAAGAGCATCAGGTTCATGAGCACACCACCACATGTGGGCTCTTCTCCAAGGTGTGTGTCAAATTGACTTGGAAATAGGTCACTGTTCCTTCATTGTCCTTGGGTCTAAATCCTGGAAGGTTCTTCCCAACTGCAGGACAATCATCACCTGATGTACAGCAGCAGTTCAGGAAGGCGGCTTGCTGCCACCTTGGAGATGAACGATAAATGTGACCCATGTAACAGGTTCCCATCTGAAATAATCCTGCCATCCAGAGCATTGGAGGCTATATAGATTGTAAGAAACAAAGCGTGATGGGTATCATGCATTTCCAATCAGGGTGTCAAGACAGCTATGTTAACATTTTTATTTGCCACCTTCCAGCCTTCTCGACATCCATCTACTGTGCCTGTTAAACCTGACCCATTCCCTAATTCAGCTTGAGTTTTATACATTTAAATTAAAAACAGATGCTTGCCCCTTTTAGGCCAAAATGTAACCCTGTGAGAGCAATTATTTCCCGCAACTAAATTTGATTGAGAACTTTTCAGAATAAAAACTAAATGAAATATTCAGCCCATGCAGACAGAGATTGCACTTTTTCTAACCAATGTCATCAAGTTCCATTGATTTCTAGAATTCAGCAATCGCTGGTGGGTAAAACATGGATAATTAATGTTCAGGTCAGAAATGCTGATATACTTGGAACGGCACTGATATTCCATGCAACTGCATGCAAAGTGGTGTGGGAGCCTGATTTTTTTTCATTCCAAATAAAGTGCTACTGTGGCCAAGTATTTGAATCATTCACAGTAAAAAATGTTAAGAAGTAATATCCTGCCAAGGATCCCCATGTCCAGGGTACTGCCAGCAATTAGATTTCCCGACCAGAATACAAACAAACCCCACATTAGTCAACTGTCAAGATCCTTGAAAAATATATCCTAACCTTAATTATTGTGGTTCTAACCACAAACTAAATCTTCTCGCTAACTGCTATGAAACCATGGAAGCAAAGCAGAGTAGAGTAAATGGTATCATAGAATTGATAAACACAATCCATTAGATTAAATTAAGTTACATGATGATTTAAATGAAAGTGGTCTCATTCAGAAAACAATTATTTTTTCAAAGTTTTTTCCCTGATGGCTACTTTTCCCATGGTGTAAGGCATACATCACTATTAAAATGAATAAAAGGAGGTACCTTTAGAAAGGAGAAGATGAGGAATGTCTTTAGTCAGAGGGTGGTGAATCTGTGGAATTCATTACTGCAGAAGGCTGTGGAAGTCAATTCACTGGGTATTTTTATGGTGCAGATTAACAGATTCTTGATTAGTAAGGATGTCAGGATAATGGGGAGAAGACAGGAGAATGGGGTTGAGAGGGAAAGATAGATTCACTACGATTGAATGATGGCGTAGACTTGATGGACCTAATGGTCTAATTCTGCTCCTATAACGTATAAACATATTAACATATGAGATCAAATAAAATGCAAAATTTTTGTGCTAAACTATAGTGTCAGACGAAAGAGATAATTTAGGAATTCCTAAACCACAGTCAGGGCAGATATAACTTCTGATGGCTTAAGGTTACTGGTGAAGGGAGTAATTTACTAAATAGTGCAATAAATACTGAGAGCGTAATTTTTTTAAAGTGAATTTTGATAGACTTTTGCTATGAGAGAGCACGAGAAATATAACATTAAATCTCAGGTGAGAGGCTACAAGTGGAATACGAGTGATAGGGACTGAAGAACTCATAAATGAACTGGACTACCTGTGACCTAACCCTTCAAATGAAATAAGCAGAATGGGATAAAAGGTCTTTTTTTATTTCTTACATTTTTATGATGTTCCCATTCCATTATATTTTAACTTCAGCCTTACCAAATCCTACTAAACAGGGGTGTCTTGTCAGTTTTTAATGAAACCACGCAAAACTAGCCTCTCACTTATTTTTCCCATTTTCATTTAATTGGGCTTTTTCTTGATCATATCAATTTTGTTTAGTTTAGACATACAGTGTGGAAGCAGGCCCTTCGGCCCACCGAGTCCCCAGTGACCAGCGATCCCCGCACAGTAACACTACCTTACGCATACTAGGGCCAATTTTCACATTTATAACCAAGCCAATTAACCTGCAAACCTGTACTTCTTTGGAGTGTGGGAGGAAACTGATCTTGGTGAAAACCCATGCAGGTCATGCAGCAAACGCACATACACCATACATACAGCCCCGTAGTCAGGATCGAACTCAGGTCTCTGGCACTGTAAGGCAGTAGCTCTACCGCTATGTCACTGTGGCTAAATAAGACATCCAAATGAAGACGTGTAAAGCTAAATGTCACCCCTACCTTGCGAACACACCAGGTATTAGGTAATGGCTATTTGACTTTACATCAACACATTTTAAAGAGATGCAGCAATTGGACATAAGTGACAACAAATAATTTTGACATTTACAAAATTTTTGCCAGGATCTCAAAATTGTGCAACTCCTTAGTTCCTTTATGCTTTTCTTTCCCTCACATTCATGAGTTCTTAAAACATAAGCTTGACATAATATAAATACTGTATCTGATTTATTTTGTCAAGCATGGACTTGTTCACTGACAATCTGAGAGTGTGTAACTCCATTAACACCAACTCCGATAATAAAACTGACCTGCTGGTCTACAGGAAAGGCCTGGATAACATTTAGCCTTGGGCTGACAAGTGTCAAGTAACATTCACATCACACAATGACAACCTTCCACAGGTAATCACAATCTCAAGTAAAAGAAAACATGGACAGTACCCCTTGATTTTACTGCATTGCTGAATGCCAGTTATATCCAAGGGGTACTCATTCACAGGAACCTGAAGAGAATCAAACTGAGTTTCACTGGTACTAGAAGAGAAGGCAGTGAACATCCACAATATCCAGACAAGTGGAATGATAAAATGCTCAAAATGGTGTTTAAGAAGCTAAAAATGAACCAACGCAAATACTTGTTTTTAAATTTGGGGTCCTGGTCCTTGGTGACTGTCCAGTGTAATGTCCATAGAGTCAATAGCAGCAAATTATTCTGTAGCATCTTCCTTTTCTGTGAGCTGAGAAGGCCAATGACAGTAATACAATGGGAACATAGCACATCCAAATTCCTCTCCAAAGCATACGCCACCCTGTCTTGGATATAAAATCAGGGTCAGTATTATGGAATTCCTGCAATTCCTCTATGAAGATCCATCAGGACAGAAGCCACAGGGTTCCAAGGGAAATGACCAGCTTCACCATGGCCGCATGACCACAGGAAAACAAGAAATACATCTTTTCCAGCATCACTGAAATCCCAATCATTTTTTTTTTAAATAAGACCATATGGATTAATACTACATGGAAAATAAATATTGGTCTAATTTTCCTTATAATGGAATGGAATGTTATATTGACAGCCTTTCTAATGGGACAGCAAGGCCCATTACCCAATATGTCATCTTCCACATTTTAAATCTCAATGATCTGAGGATGGGTCTTCCCTTAGAAAGTAAATCACTGCATCAATTTTTTGAAACTTCTGTATTATAAAAGGTTAAACAATTTCCTCATGTTCATATGGAAAGAGTGCTTAGGGGAACAGCAAGATGTCCCACAGCACATGAAGCAAATCTGAAAAGGACTGTTTGGAAGCACCCGGTGGCAATGCAGACTAATCCTCTCCCTTTTTCACTCGTTTTTCCCGGCCCCCAGCCCTGTGTTCTGCCAACAGATCTCCAAATCCCTTTCAAACTAGATATTGTATGTCATTGTTCAATTGTTTATCAGAAAAACAGAAAGTTTGCTGGGTCTCAAAGATTATCAAAAGCAAATTAATATTGTATGATTGCAATAAAATCCTAATTATGGAGAGGAGCATCTTTAGGAAGCATAATGCAGAATTAGTGAACTTGAGGGAAGGTGAATACTTGACAATAAATACATTTCAACGCTTATCTTGAAGTATGTTTCTTTAAAATATATTAGTGACAGTCTGTTCAATGTTACAATATATACCAGATGATTTCAATTGGTGACCTGTCTCAATGGAATCAGTTTAACCCATAGAGAATGAAACGCAAACTCTGCCTTCCTGTGGATTAATAATGTAGACCACCATGTAGCCCATAAAATACTTCTGACATTGGAAAATAGTGTGGGCCTCTTACACATTTTCTATTATGACTGTCAGACTTGCCTTATTTACTGATTATAATGATGGAGATACTAAGCAACTAGTAAATTTTTTTATAATACCACAGGCTGTGAATTTTTAGGATTATTCGGTCTCCATACAGAGCAAAATATATGAGCCTAGAAATTGGATTTCACCCTTTTTTTGGTGTACTCAACTGCCAGTATGGCTCTTGCTAACACACAATCTGGTCCATATAAAAATTCCTGAATTTGACGAAATGATGTCTGCAATTGCATTTGGTTGATGCATTTGATCGAGGGAGGCTATACCTGTGCAGTCCGTTCCTGCAAGAACTCCAATCACTGCCACAGTGCAGTGGCTACAATCTTCCATGACCTGATTTCAATCCAGGGATAGATGTTTGCAGCTTGGAGTGCCTCCTATTCTCTATTAACATTGAGCAATGATTAGCAAATGAGGAATGCCTCCGAGGTGCAAAAGATAAACTGATGAAAGAGCTTTCCTGGTTTGACCCTGTTAAAGAGTTCTGCCTCAACTCAGTTAGTGACAATGTTAACCATAGAGCTGCACAACGGATTACTTATTCAGTCATTAATTTTAGGAAACAGTATATTACTGTATGGTGATGTTGGTGAACAATACAGAAGAGTTGGCAACGTGTTATAATATGGACCCCCTGCAGGACCAAAAGCGAGACCTTCAAAGAGCGGATGAACTCCTAGCGAGCAAACGGCCATCCACACTTCAGTAGAATTGCAATCACTGTCGTACATAGCATTGTAATGCACCGTTTTCAACGATGATGATGATGATGATGATGATGACGATGATACCTTGCCCAAAGCTATCAATGCCATTACAAGCTTCATGACTGTCACCTCACTGAGTCAACCACTCCTGTAATTTCAAACATCGACCTATCTCAGACTTTAAAGGATGCTTTCATAATTTCCATCCACCTCATAAAAAGATCCCAAGTATTTACAGGGGAATGAAAGGAGAATGCAAATCCACAGTGGACTGTGCACTAGGTCCAATTGTCTTTAAATATCACAAAGTTTCATGGAACATCAAACCCATTTGTTTTATAGTTCTCATATTGAACATGCAGCTTTTGAGATGCAATCCTGGACTTCTGAAAAATTAATTTCTATCCTACATATAGGCATTATTAATCTTAACATTCTGTTGAACTGACCTCAGAATAAATCATTATAACTGTCTCGTCAATTTGTATTTACCTCCCTATGCACTGATGCATATAGGCAATAATAACGTACATTTACAATGCACATTTAACAGTAAAAAACACAAGTCACTTCACAAGAATATTATCAAACAGAATGCAACACTAAGCCATGCAGGAAGATGCTTGGACAGATTAATGAAAATGTTCACAAAGAGATAAGTTTTAAGGAGTGTTATGAGAGGTAGAGTGTTGATGAATTTTAAGAAGAGGATTATGGTGCAAATGGTTCAACCAGCTGTAGCCTCAACTAGAGATTTTAGATTGTCTAATATTAAGGATATATACGAGGTTAGAACAGGAGTGGATTGAAAAATCTGGAAGGAAATTAGTGAGAAAGGGTGAGATAAAGTGAGATCTCTTACATTTACTGTACAATATAAGTCATTTACAATATAAGTCATTAAGCAGAGATTTGCTACACAATTGGGTCTTGAATTAAGATACCAGCAACAACATCTAGGTTCTAAACCATTTAGAACGGAGACAAGGAAACACTTTTTCTCACGGAGAGTTGTGATTCTGTGGAATCAGAGGGCGGTGGAGGCTGGTTCTTTCAAGAACTTCTTGGATACTTTCAAGAGAGAGCTAGATAGGGCTCTGAAAGATAGCGGAGTCAGGGCATATGGTTAGAAGGCAGGAACGGGGTACTGATTGGGGATGATCAGCCATGCTGGCTCTAAGGGCCGAATGGCCTACTCCTGCACCTATTGTTTATTGTTTATTGTCTATTGTCGATTATCTCAGATAACCTCAAATTTATGTAGAAAATGGAAGACTGGTCAGCAGAATGCTAGAATTAGGTATTTCCATGTACTCTACCTTTTTCCAGTAAGTGTCAAATCTTAGTAGCATGCGGCAGCACAGAAAATTAACATAAAATATAGGGAATTTCAATTTTAAACCAACAAGATAGGAAAAGTATTCAGTGGACAACACTTGCTCTTCCGAGGAATTAGGGTGAATGTTATCAACATAGAATTACGTGTTTCCACCTCACCCCACAAATTTTGAGTGGCACTGAGTAAGAGTCCACATACACCTGTGAAATGCAGAGAGCAAATCCTGCAAGATTATGTGACTAATATTTTGAAATGCACTGGAAAACCTAAAGTAGGGGGAAAAAAACAAAGCTTTGTCATCAAAAGTCAGGTTGCAAGGCAGATCAATAGAGAAAACACTTGTCGGAGGTAAACCACGTCTAGCTTCAGAGTATTAAATGAAATACTACGGAAATGTAATATTGCAAGCATAATTCATATCTTCTTAGAGCATTCAGGGATTATGTCTCACAACCCTATGCATCCAGACAATTAACTGTCTTTTAAATAGCAATCCCCACCTTTATTTTATGTCATTCTGGCAGGGTTAAACCCAATAAACGTTTCTTTTCCCAAATGCACTAGAAGAGATTGTCCAGATTTCTCTTCTAAATGCAAAGAGCTAATATGAAACTGTTTCCAGCAATCACAGGCGGTATATACATTACAATATAATATCAATGTAGTCTGGCTGAAAGATTTACAGAATTTAAATTACCGGTAAGTTGGTTTCTGACAGCTTTGGTCTGAGTATCACTCAATAGGTCCACATTCTCTCCGATGAGGCTTTTGAAACTATTCTTGACCAGTCATCTGACTTTTCCAGGACTAAAATGTGACACCTTCGAACGAATTACTATTTCACATAATTATGCAGAACATGAGCGTATTTCAAAATACACCCATGTCGCAATAACTGGAAGAAATAAAGTGAACTATTTGAAAACATTTGTTAAATTGAATTGACTCAAACACAAGAGAGCAAGTAAATGAGATTAGTGTAGATGGGTACTTCAGTTGGATCTGAAGGGTCCAGACTCAAAATATCACCTATCCATTTTCTCCAGAGATGTTGCCTGACCCACTGAGTTGGCTCCAGCACTTTGTGCCTTTTTTTTGTAAACCAGTATCTGCAGTTTCTTGTTTCTATACTTCTCTATAGTTGGGTACTTGATGATCTGCATGAAAAGGGTGGGCTGGAAACTCTTCTTTGTGCTGCACGATTTAATGGCCGAAACCTGGAGTTGCGACAATCCACGGGCTGCATTGCACTGGAGGTCAGCCACCACACTTGCCAGCTCTGTACCTATTGCCATAATTGACCAAAACTGGATGCATAATACAAAATTAGTTAACCCTTCTGGTGTGAGATAAACAGAGAGGTTTCAATGGCAACTAACCCTCAAGCACCATATTACCTATAGGGGGGAAAGCTGGGAATGAAGATGTGGCTGAGGGTGGAAAGGTGATACAGTGTTACTTGGAACTTGGAACCTGGAACTTGGAAAACTTTATTGTCATTCAGATCTTGCGGTCTGAACGAAATGTCGTTGCCTGCAGTCATACATATAGTAAATAACAAAAACACACAATAAACACATATTTAACATCCACCACAGTGAGTTCACCAGACACCTGCTCACTGTGGTGGAAGGCAAAAATCTTGTCTTTGTCTCTTCCCTTCTTCCTCTTCCTCTTCCTCTGCGCTGAGGCGACCCGGGCCTCCGATGTTGTGACCGCACCGGGTGATGTAAATAAGTCCTGCGGGTGAACCGCGCTCCGCGAGCGGGCCGGCTCAACTCCGTGGCCCGGGGCGGTCGAAGCTGCTGCCCTCCAGTCCAGCGGACGCAGCTGTTGCCGCGGGAGCTCCGGAAAAACAGGTCACCAACCTGTGATCTGCGAGCTCCCGACGATGTCGTCCACTGGGCCCGCGGCCTGTCCTCCGAAGTCGCTGCCGCTGCCATCGCCACCGGAAAGCCGCCACAGCTCCGAGTCGGCCTGCCGGAACGCTTGAACCCGCCACAGCCCCGAAGTCGGCCAGTCCTGGTAAGTCCTGGCTGACTCTACCTCCAGAGCCTCAGGTCGGTCGCAATTAAAGTTGGTGGCCGCCAGCTCCGCAATAGGCCTCAGAGCAGACGGAGACGGGGGATACGACAAGAAAAGTCACGTCCCCCCAAAAGGAAGAGACTAAGAACGTTTCTCCCACCCCTCCAACACACATACACTACATAATAACTCAAACTAACGCGAAAAACAAGACAACAACAAATAAAAAGAAAAACAGATGGACTGCAGCCGCCACTCCCCTGTGCTGTGCTGATTACAGCAATCAGCACAGTTGCTGCCTAACAATTACAAGGGCCTAGGTTCAATCCTGACCTTGGGTGCTCCCTGTGTCGGGTTTAGGATGTTTTCCCCTCCAGCACAAGGAGGAAGGAGAATGAGGGAGGAGGGGGGATAGAGGGAGAGAAAATCTCCTCTCTGAGACAGGATTGTATCGAGACACACATCTGGGGAAGGATATAAAACAATTTCTGCATTGCAGGTCCAGAAGAGCGCAGTGGCCTCCGTCATCCTTAAATGGAAGAACTTTGGAACCACCTTCATAGAGCTGGCTGTCTGGCCAAACTGAGCAATCGGGGGTGAAGGGCCTTGGTCAGGGAGGTGAACAAGAACCCGATGGTCACTCTGACAGAACTCCAGAGTTTCTCTGCGGTGATGGGAGAACCTTCCAGAAGGACAACCATATCTGCAGCACTCCACCAATCAGGCCTTTATGGTAGAGTGGCCAGATGGAAGCCATTCTACCATAAAAATGTAAAAGGTACATGACAGCCCGCTTGGAGTTTGTTAAAAGGCACCTAAAGGACTCTCAGACCAAGAGAAACAAGATGAAACCAAGATTGAATTCTTTGGCCTGAATTCCAAGCGTCACGTCTGGAGGAAACCAGGCACCGTTCATAGAAACATAGAAAATAGGTGCAGTAGGCCATTTGGCCCTTCGAGCCTGCAGTGCCATTCAATATGATCATGGCTGATCATCCAACTCAGTATCCTGTACCTGCCTTCTCTCCACACCCCCTGATCCCTTTAGCCACAAGAGCCACATCTAACTCCCTCTTAAATATAGCCAATGAACTGGCCTCAACTACCTTCTATGGCAGAGAATTCCAGATACCCACCACTCTCTGTGTGAAAAATGTTTTCCTCATCTCGGTCCTAAAGGAATTCCCCCTTATCCTTAGACTGTGACCCCTTGTTCTTGACCTCCCCAACATTGGGAACAATCTTCCTGCATCTAGCCTGTCCAACCCCTTAAGAATTTTGTAAGTTTCTATAAGATCCCGCCCTTAGTATTCTAAATTCTAGCGAGTACAAGCCGAGTCTATCCAGTCTTTTCTCATATGAAAGTCCTGACATCCCAGGAATCAGTCTGGTGAACCTTCTCTGAACCCCCTCTATGGCAAGAATGTCTTTCCTCAGATTTGGAGACCAAAACTGTACGCAATACTCCAAGTGTGGTCTCACCAAAACCCTGTACAACTGCATTAGAACCTCCCTGCTCCTATACTGAAATCCTTTCGCTATGAATGCTAACATACCATTTGCTATCTTCACTGCCTGCTGCACCTGCATGCCTACTTTCAATTATTTGGTGTACAATGACACCCAGGTCTCGTTGCATCTCCCCTTTTCCTAATCTGCCACCATTCAGATAATAGTCTACCCTCCTGTTTTTGCCACCAAGGTGGATAACCTCACATTTATCCACATTATACTGCATCTGCCATGCATTTGCCCACTCACCCAGCCTATCCAAGTCACCTTGCAGCCTCCTAGCATCTTCCTCAAGCCTAACACTGCCCCACAGCTTAGCGTCATAGTTCATCACGGTGAAGCATGGTGGTGGCAGCATCATGCTGTGGGGATGTTTTTCAGCAGTCGGATCTGGGAGACTAGACAGGATCGAAGGAAAGATGAAGGTGCAAAGTGAGAGATCCTTGATGAAAACCTGCTCCAGGGCGTTCTGGACCTCAGACTGGGGCGGAGGTTCACCTTCCAACAGGACAACGCCCCTAAGCACACAGCCAAGACAACGCAGGATTGGCTTTGTGACAAGTCTGTTAATGTCCTTGAGTGGCCCAGCCAGAGCCCGGACTTGAACCCGATCGAACATCTCTGGAGGGACCTGAAATAGCTGTGCATCAATGCTCCACATCCAACCTGACAGAGCTTGAGAGGACTTGCAGAGGATCTGCAGAGAAGAATGGGAGAAATTGCCCAAATACAGGTGCCAAGCTTTGTAGCATCATACCCAAGAAGACTGCAACAGCCAAGAGGCTCTAATCACTGCCAAAGGTGCCTCAACAAAGTACTGAGTAGCGGGTCTGAATACTTAAAAGTAAATGTGATATTTCAGTTATTTCTTAGTAATTACTTTGCAAAAATTTCTAAACACATGTTTTCGCTCTTTTATTATGGGGTATTGTGTGTAGATTAATGATTTTTAAAAAATTGAATCCATTTTGGAATAAGGCTGTAACTGAACATAATGTGGACAAAGTGAAGGGTCTGAATACTTTATGAATGCACTGTAGGTGTGATGTGAGCGGGGAAAGATTTAATAGAAACCTGAGGGGTAACTATTTCACACTAAGGGTGGTAGGTATATGGAACAAGTTGCTGGGGGAGGTAGTTAAGGCAGGTATTATCGCAACATTTAAGAAACATTTGGATAGGTACATGGATAGGACAGGTTTGGAGGGATATGGAACAAAACAGGCAGGCGGGACTAGTGCAGATGGGACATGTTGGCCAGAGTGGGCGTTGGTCCAAAGGGCCTGTTTCCACGCTGAAAAACTCTATGACTAAGACATAGGAGTTAATTAATGATTTAAGGAAGTGAGGTGGAGTACATGCTCCAATCAGCATCAAGGGTGCTTACATGGAGATGGCCAAGAGCTTCAAGTTCCTCACCTTAAATATCACCACAAATATATCTTGGACGATTCACACTGAAGCTTGTGTAAGAAAACACACCAATGCTTCTAATTCCTCAGAAGACTACGGAAGTTTGGCTTGTCTCTATTATCTATTATCAACTTGTACAGAAGCACCATAGAATACGTCCTTTGTATCAAGACTGCAAAACAATTGCAGAGTTGTGGAGGCAGCCCAGTCTTTCATGTAGATCAGCATTCCCCTAGCCCCCAATCAACTCCATCTACATTTCAGGGTGCCTCAGGAAAGCAGCCAATATAATTAAGGATTGTTTTCACCCTTGTCATTCTCTCTCATGGAAGGCAAAGAAACAAAGGCTTGAAAGCACATACCATCAGATTCAGGGAGCCGCTTCATCCCTGCTGTTATTAGAATGGTTT
Organism: Okamejei kenojei; assembly: GCA_035221665.1. NCBI lineage: Eukaryota > Metazoa > Chordata > Chondrichthyes > Rajiformes > Rajidae > Okamejei > Okamejei kenojei. The sequence continues at coordinate 58,042,726 of CM069139.1, read as the reverse complement.
TCTTATAAGCACATGTATAGTCACGATCTTTCAATATGCTATATTGTAGCATTCACTGTAACACTATGCAGCTATAACACTATATTCTGTACTCTGGCATTTTTTCTCTTTGCCCTACCTGTTGTACTTGTGCATGACTCAATTGAACTCGTGTGCAGAATGAATTGACAGGATAGCACGTAAACAAAGCTTTTTAACTGTATCTTGGCATACATTAGAATAATAAACCAATACCACTACTAATATTAATACCTATTCTCAGCAATATGAAGAAACATTTGTTCAGGCAGCAAAACATTAAACAATATCTGTTGACGGTTTATAATACCAGAAATTAGATTGTTGTATGTAACACAAAAGTTATGATCTCTCCCATTTTATTCATCATTCCAGATCTTTTGAGCTCTATCCATGGTTAATGGCATGACAATGTGGATTATTTTGGAAATAGAGTTGAGGATAAGGTTGGTTATGAACAAACAACATGGAAGAGTAGGCTCCGAAATGGCAGCACAAGAGGTAACACTGCTGACTGTTTCAAGTAAATTGCCATTTGAGTTGTTGGGTCATAGTGTGATACAGTATGGAAATAGCCCTTTGGCCCAACTCGCCCACACCGGCCAACAATGTCCCAGCTACCCTAGTCCTACTTGCCTGCGCTTGGCCCATATCCCTCCAAATCTGTCCTATCCATGTACCTGCCTAACTGTTTCTTAAACAATGGGATAGTCCCAGTCAGTCACCTCCTCTGGCAACTTGTTCCATATACCCACTGTAAATATGCAAATTACACAGTCTGGAGTTCAAAGTCATCTTTAATCTATACACATAGTATAGCGGTACAGCAGGTTGTTAGTTGTTAGTTCATCATCACCGTTTCCAAGACTGCCTAGTGTAGGAAGTGGGTGTTAGTATAAAGCATACAGTAAGGTGGGGTTAGCGATGCTATATCTACTATGATTGGTTCAGATGCAATAACCAATCTACATCCTTCCCCGTAAAGAACGAGTATAGTTAAGCACATATGCAGCTCTCGAATTTAAACATACTCGCCGTATCTATCAGGTGGTCTACTAATGTGACCCGATCGCGTACGGGCCAATCCCTCTCCCTCCACGCCAGAAAGGTTAGTGGGGGAAGGAGGCTGTGAACCCGGAAGTGAGAAGCAGGAGACTTGAGGCGGCCGATAGGTAGAGCATGCTGGAGAGGTAGTGGTGTTGTTAGACAGCGCCGCCGGCCGCGGCGGGGAACGGGACACGCTGGGACTAGTGGTGGGCACAGCAGCAGACGGCTGGAGCATCGGAGGTGGAGCAAAGGGATCGGCTGGTGGCGGACGGGGTTCCTTTACAGACAGCAAGTGTTGGCGGCTCCGTCGGTACGGGGCACCATCGACATCGACAAGATAGGAGCAGGGTTCCTTAGACGGGCCGACAACGCAACCTAGACGGGAATGTCCCAAAGTAGTTTGCAAGCGGACGACTTGGCCCCGCAGCAGCGGTTTCAGCGGTTTGCTTGACTTGTCATATGAACGTTTCTGGATGTTGTGTTTCTCCTTGTTGCGCTTCTGGACTGCGGTTGGCTTCAGCACCTGTGGCACCAGCCAGCTGCTGGGCAATTGGTATCGGAGGTCGCGTTGTTCTGGACATCAGGCGTTGGGCTGGTGAGCCCAGGATCCCGCCTCTAGTGATGTTTCTGAGGTTTAGGAGGTCGTGATAGACATCCGACTTGGCCAGGTGGGCACGTTCCATTCGTTGTTTTGCGCTCCTAACGGCCCGTTCAGTGAGCCCGTTACTTTGAGGGTATTCGGGGCTGCTTGTGACATGGTGGAAGTTCCATCGGTTAGCAAAGTGTTTGAATGCGTGGCTGGCAAATTTTCTTCCGTTGTCAGTTTGCAGGCGGACCGGTGCGCCGAATGTGGAAAAGTGTCTCTGTAGCTTTTGAATGACCATTTCTGATGTGATGACAGTAGATCAAGTTCGAACCAGTTAGAGTAGGAGTCGACCAGGACCAGATAATGTTTACCGTGCCATTCAAAAATGTCTGCTGCCAGCGGTGTCCAAGGCAGTGCTGGTGGGGGTTGTTGTAGCAGAGGCTGTTTCTGTTGGTGTGGTGCCAAACTGTTGCAGATGGGACAGGAGGCTGTTCTGTCCCGTATGTACTTGGCCATACCAGGCCAGTAGAACATGTTCTGTGCGTGGGCCAAGGTGGCATCGGTACCTGGGTGACCATTGTGTGCCTCTTTGTAGTATTCGTCGCATGGATGAAGGGATCACGACTTTGTGGCCTTTAACTATGACGCTGTCCTGTATTACCAGCTCATCACGGACTAGGAAGAATGGCTGCACCTCCAGTGGTGTGCTGGATTACCTGTCTGGCCAGCCTCTTTTGATATGGATGATAGTAGCTGGAGAGTGCCATCAATGGCTCTGTGTTCAGCTAGACGGCACAATCATTCCGTGGGAACAAAGTCGATCTTGAGAACCGTAAACTCGTCCTGTTCAGAGGGATGTTGTTCACTGGATGCACGTGGTGTGCGAGAGAGAGAGTGTCGGCAACGAGCATGTCTTTACCTTTCTTGTAAACGATTTTGAAGTTGAACCGCTGGAGCTGCATCATCATACGCTGCAGTCGTGCAGGTGCTGCGTGTATAGGTTTATTAAGGATGGTTGTGTGGGTTAGAATCCCACTTCTGACACCATGTAAATGTGCAAATTACACAGTCTGGAGTTCAAAGTCATCTTTAATCTATACACATAGTATAGCGGTACAGCAGGTTGTTAGTTGTTAGTTCATCGTCACCGCTTCCAAAACTGCCTAGTGTAGGAAGTGGGTGTTAGTATAAAGCATACAGTAAGGTGGGGTTAGTGATGCTATATCTACTATGATTGGTCCACATGCAATAACCAATCTACAACCACCATACAGTTTCTCTGTGGAGATGGGAGAAACTTCCATAAGGACAACTATATGTGCAGCATTCCACCAATCAGGCCTTTATGGTAGAATGGCCAGATGGAAACCACTCCTCAGTAAAAGGCAAATGACAGTCCGCTTGGAGTTTTCCAAAAGGCACCTAAAGGACTCTCAGAGCATGAGAAACAAGATTCTCTGGTCTGATGAAATCAAGATTGAATTCTCTGGCCTGAATGCCAAGCGTCATGTCTGGAGGAAACCAGGCAACGCTCATCACCTTGAAGCTATGTCCTTTGGTCCTTGATTCCTCTACTCTGGGCAAAAGACTCCATGCATCTACCTTATCTATTCCTCTCCTGCTTTTGTATACCACTATAAGATCTCCCCTCATCCTCCTGCGCTCCATGGAATAGAGACCCAGCCTACTCAACCTCTCCCTATAGCTCACACCCTCTAGTCCTGGCAACATCCTCGGAAATCATTTCTGAACCCTTTTTATTTGTATGACTGATTTGGCAAATGAAATTCCTCGTATGTTGCAAAACATACTTGGCTAATAAAGTATTATTGTATTGTATTGTAAAGCTTGACAATATCTTTCCTATAACATGGTGCCCAGAACTGAACACAATATTCTAAATGCGGTCTCACCATCGTCTTATACAACTGCAACTTGACCTCCCAACTTCTATACTCAATACTCTCTGATGAAGGCCAAAGTGCCAAAAGCCTTTTTGGCCAACCTTATCTACCTGCGACTTGACTTTGAAGGAACCATGCACCGGTACTCCTAGAATCCTCTGCTCTACAACACTACCCAGAGGCCTACCATTTAGTGTGTAGGTCCTGCCCTTGTTCGACATCCTAAAATGCAACACCTCACATTTTTCTGTATTAAATTCCATCAACCATTCCTCCGCCCACCTGGCCAATCGATCCAGATCCTGCTGCAATCTTTCACAACCATCTTCACTATCTGCGAAACCACGAACTTTTGTGTCATTAGCAAACTTGCTAATTTTGCCCCGTATGTTCTCATCCAAATCATTGACATAGATGACAAGCAGTAATGGGCCCAGCACCGAGCCCTGAGGTACACCAATAGTCACAGGCCTCCAGTCCGAGAAGTAACCTTCCGCCATCACCCTCTGCTTGCTTCCATGGAGCCAATTTGCTATCCATTCGGCTATCTCTCCTTGGATCCCATGTGATCTAACCATAAGAGCAGCCTACCATGCGGCACCTTGCGAATGCCTTACTGAAGTCCATGTACATAAGATCTACAGCTCTGCCCTCATCAGCCTTTTTGGTCACGTCTTCGAAAAAAATCAATCAGATGTGTGAGACACGACCTCCCATGTACAAAACCATGCTGACTATCCCATATCAGCCCTAGCCCATCCAAATGCCTGTATAACCTAACCCTCAGAATAATCTCCAGTAACTTACCAATTTCAGATGTTAAGCTCACCAGCCTACAGTTCCCAGCATTTTCCCTGCAGCCCTTATTGGAAAAAAGGAACATTTGCCAACCTCCAGTCTTCCAGCACCTCTCCTGTACTTAAGGACAACTTGTAAATTTCAACCAGTGCTCTTGCAATTTCCTCCCTAGCTTCCTGCAATATCTTCAGATATATCTGATCAGGCCCTGGTGTTTTGTCTACCTTCAAACACGACAGTACCTTCAGTACTTCTTCGACTGTAACCCTGACTGCTCTCAAGACACTTCCAGTGACTGCTCCAATTTCCTTCATCCTACTGTTTTTCTCCTCGGTAAATACTTTGGAGAAATACTCATTTAGGACCTTGCACCTCTCCGGTGGCTCCACACAGAGGTGACTGCTTTGATTCCTGAGAGGTCTCACTCTCTCTCGAGTTAGCCTTTCCCCCCTTATCTCTATAATACTAAAACTCTTCGTCTTGTTTGTGGCTGTGTGTGGTGTCAATCTGGTTAATTTTTCTATTTTCCTATTTTCTTCAAAACGCTAGGCCACGGCCTTCCCATTTTCACACATCCTACTCACATTTTTCCGTCGAGGTGATGAACATCTCGCGTCGCATTCCCACATACATTTCCGGACTTTTTTCATCGTTTACATTTTTTTTTAAAAGCCCGAAAACTCACCCATTTTGGTTAAAAAAACCCTAGTAACGTCATAAACAACTCACAAGGCAGGATGGGACACTCCAGGAGGGAGGGGCACTCCAGCGCACCTGAGTGACATCACAATGCACTCGCAAGGCAGGACAGGACACTCCGGGAAGGAGGGGCATTCCAGCGCACTCACATGGCAGCCGCTGCCGGCGCCCGACGCCCAACCGGGCTGGAGTGAGGGCCGAGCCCGGGCCTTGGGATGGGGCCATGACCAGGGCCAAAAAAGAAGCTGCCGCTGGAGCCAAGGACAAGCCTGGGTCCAGGGTCAGGGACGAGCCCACTGGAGCCCAGGCGATGGCCAAGCTGACGGCTGGAGTTTACAGCTGGTGCTGGGCTGAGTACGAGAACCAGGCCGAGTTCCAGGACCTGGCACAGCTCCATGACCTGGGTAGGTCCTGGGGCAGGGAATGGGAGTGAGGGGAGGAGGATGAGGGAAATGAGGGGGAGGGAGATGGGATGGGGAGTGGGGTGGTAGAGGGAGATGGGGAGGTGGAGGAGGGAGATGCCCCTCCCTCCCACCCTCTCTACCCCCCTCCCTATGTGCCCGCACTCCCACCCTCTCTCTCTACCACCTACCCTCTCTACCCTCCCTCCCCCTCTCTACCCCCTCCCTATTTACCCTCATTCCCTCTACCTCTCTATCCCCTCCCTCTCTACCCCCCCCTCTCTATCCCCTCCCTCTCTATCGCCTCCCTCTCTACCCCCTCCCTACCTCCTCCCTCTCTACCCCCTCCCTCTCCCTTTCTACCCTCCCTCCCCCCACTACCCTCCTCCGTCTCCCTCTACCCCCTCCCTTCTCACTAGCCCCTCCCTCTCTGTCCCTCCCTCTCTGTCCCTCCCTCTCTACCCCCCTCTCTCCCTCTACCCCCTCTCTCTACTCCCCTCCCCTCCCTCTCCCTACTTCTCTCCCCTCCCTCTCCCACCCCTCCCCCTCCCTCTCTACCCCATCCTCCTCCCCTCCCTCTCTGCCCCCTCCTCCCTCTCTGCCCTACCTCCCTCTCTACCCCCACCCCTCCCTCTACCCCCCTCCCTCTCTACCTCCCGTCCCTCTCTACCAACCCTCCCTCTCTACTACCCTCCCTCTCTAGGGATTGAAGTGGGAGGGTGAAGAGGAAGAGGAGGGAGAGGAGGGAGTGCTGGGGGATGAGGAGAAATGAGCCGCGCCTGCGCAGCTGGGGCTATGCATGAGTGGTGCAATATTGTGTTGGGGGAACGGCTTGCGTTGGGGAAACAGGTGAGTGATGGAATCTTACGATGGGGGAGCAGACCCAATGGGTCTGCACTTGACCCAATACGACATATAATTGCCTGAAGTAGATTCATATTGCCGAGTCTTGGTCTAGTGAGGGTTATATACTAGAAATGTTTATTATTATATTACTAAATTTCCCACTCACGTCCATCCGGATGTCAGTAAAGTCATAGGCGTTACAAGAAATAACTAGTAAAAAACGAAGGAAAATACAATTTGTAAAAGCATACCTCAGCTAAAAATTATTATTATATTACTAAAACTGTCATCTTGTGTGCCGGTTTGTACTATATTTGCGCAAAAATGGTACACGATAGCACTACAATTTTTGGCCCACCTTACTCACCATTGTCCTGAGATGTAAATTAAACAAGTTTTGTTCACATTGATGATATATTTTTCAAGTTATTGACATTTTAAACTTTACAAAAAACACTTTGCCTTGCCTAAACTTTACAAAAAACAATTTGCCCTGCCTGTCAGCAGTGTTCCACCTCACAATTACGTCACAGTGGGATGAATGAAAAGGTCCTAAGTGGGAGGATGGGATGAGGGCATAGGATTAAAAAAAAACATTGCAACAGGGAGGTGAAAATGGGGAAGTAGGGTAATAGAGGGAGGAGGGGTAGGGAGGGGAGAGGGGTTATGGATGGAGGCGCAGGGGTGTGACTCAGTCACAACGGACAACGGGAACCCGTCAGCCGCGCCTGAGAGAGGGGTGGAGGGTGGAATATTGAGAACGGTGAGGGAGGGATTGGGAAAGCTCTCCTGACTCATTTTTGCCCTTCTGGTTTAGTTTATGCACTTCCAGGGATCTCAACTGCCTGTACCTGTCCCACGCATCCTTCTTGTTTCCCTCGTCAGCCAAGCTTCCTTACGTTTGCCTGCTTTTCTCTTCACTCTGACGGGGATGTACACTTCCTGAGATTTCTTCAGTACTCTTTTTAAGAACTTCCCACATGGCCGGTTCCTTTCCCCTCAAATAACCTGCTCCAGTCAACTTGAGCAACACCTTCTCTCATACCCTCAAAGTTGGCCTAACCCGCAGTTGAGCATTTTAACAAGTGGACCTTCTCCGTCCCTATCCATAGTTATCTTAAACCTAATCAAACTGTAGTCGCTGGTCACTGGTCAATAGACAATAGACAATAGACAATCGGTGCAGGAGTGGGCCATTCGGCCCTTTGAGCTAGCACCACCATTCAATGTGATCATGGCTGATCATCCATAATCAGTACCCCTTTCCTGCCTTCTCCCCATATCCCCTGACTCTGCTATCTTCAAGATCTCTATCTAGCTCTCTCTTGAAAGTATCCAGAGAACTGGCCTCCACTGCAGAGAATTCCACAGACTCACAACTCTCTGTGTGAAAAATTGTTTCCTCATCTCCGTTCTAAATGGCTTCCCCTTATTCTTAAACTGTGGCCCCTGGTTCTGGACTCCCCAACATTGGGATCCTGTTTCCTGCCTGTAGTGTGTCCAAAGCCTTAATAATCTTATATGTTTCAATAAGATATCCTCTCATCCTTCTAAATTCCAGAGTATACAAGCCTAACTGCTCCATTCTCTCAGCAAAAGGCTCCTCCACACACTCTTCATTAACTTGCCCTTCCCAATTTCCCAATACTTGATCCAGCGTTGCCTTATCACGTATGAGGGTCTCCACATATTGCTTAAGAAAACTCTCCTGAACACTTTTGAGGAATTGCACCTTATCTGATCCCTTCACACTATGATTTTCCCAGTCTCTATTGGGAAAGTTAAAATCCCCTATTACAACAATCTTATTTGACCTGCAGCTGTCTGCAATCTCCCAGCACATTTGTTCTTCTAATTCCCGTTGACTATTTGGGGTCTGTAGCATACCCCCAACAAGGTGATCATCCCTTTCTTGTTCCTCAGCTCCACCCATATAGCCTCATTAGACGAACCGTCTGTAATGTCACCTCTGAACACAACCATGCCATCCTCCTTAACCAACAATGCAACTCCCCTCCTCCTCTTTTTCCCTCACCCCTGTCTCTCCTGAAGCTCCTGTACCCTGGATCATTGAGCTGCCAGTCCTGCCCCTCCCTTCACCAGGTTGCAGTCATGGCTACAACGTCCCAGTCGCTCGTACCTATCTATGCCTTAAGCTCATCTGCCTTACCCGTCAGGCCCCTTGCATTAAAATACGTGCAGATTAAACCAACCCTCCTTCCTCGCTTTCAGCCTTTCACCTGCCTATTCTGTCCACTAACCTTTCCCACACCACCCTCCATACCAACATCTAGCCTTTCATATGCTTCTGTCCTGCACAAGATCCCACTCCCATGCCAATCTAGTTTAAACCCTCCTGTGGAGATTAGCAAACCTTCCTTCTAGGGTGTTGATCCCCCCCCACCTTAATTGCAATCCTTGGACTAAGATGACCAGTAGCAATGTGGAGAATCAACACGCTTCAAGAAGTTAAATAATGTATAATGCATATGGTTATGAGCCAGGTAGCAGGAGGATTAAACTGTATTGGTGATGCTATTGCTGGCTGTACATTTCTTATTCTGCGGGTATTAAGTACAAGAAATAATCATATCTGTAGCAGCAAGATTATTGTAACCACCTTCTCACATAGCTTTCAACCTGTTAATGTTGTGGTGCGTGACAATCATCCGTGCTGTGAACTTATTTGGGCAAAGCTACTCATCCAGCAAGGGCTATAAAATCTTAATTACTACCCTAGTTTCTATCCACTGGCTTACTATCGCTACAGGCAACCTTGCTGACACTTCATTCAAATTCTTCATTTCTACCAGATACCATTCTATTATCTCTGTTCTGGCTGTTGCATCTTATTATTAGATATTTACTATTTCAAAATGTTGATCAAATTCTGGATGAATTGCATTAATCTGGATAAAACTTTACAAGTACAGAAGTCCAGGTTTGAAATCTCACTGCAGACAGTTTTGATGAGGTTACTTTAAGTAGTTTTGTGAAAATAACATTTTTTTCCCCCGTGGAAACGCTTTCTTCAATCCCGCCGAGATTTTGCCACAGATGAAAAACAAACTCCTTCAAATGGTACAATTGATAGCAAAATGATAGAAAGGTAACCCAGTCAAGATTAGAATTGTCTCCTGAGGTATTTAACTCAAATTGTACTCGCTCTCCTGTGCAATGGGGCACTGACAAATGGGGTCTTTCACTGTGACTGAGCTGTGACTCGTGGCACATTTCAGTCTCACACATGAGCAAATGGTTTAAGAGACTTGAGGAATTGCAGATGCTGGAATCTTGAGTAAAACATAAAGTGCTGGAGTACCTCAGCGAGTCTATTCCTACTACAGATGCCGCTTGACCCACAGTTACTCCAGCACTTTACGTTCTACTCAAGTTTAAGAGACTATTTGTCATTAGTTAAAGTGTCATGTGTACTCCAAAAAGTCCTTCAATTAAATAAGTTTACGACTTTTGAGAGTGAAACAGATAGTAGTTATAGTGGGGTAATGTGTATTTAAAATTGGCACTGATTAGACATGGAATTGCCACGTTTCCCATTTCACATCTCGGGTAAGCAGCCACTTTCCACATCCAAAAAACATTGTTCAATACATCTCATGGAATGGATGCCACAGTATATGGATATTAAAGGTTTATGCTGTACATGCTATAGCTCATTATTGTGTAACTCCAGGGAAATGGGGCTTTGTGTGGTATACAAAGCATCGCCTTACAAAAGGAGAAACAAAGAACTACAGATGCTGGTTTACAAAAAAAGACAGAATATGTTGGAGCAACTTAGCAGGTCATGCAGCATCTCTGAAGAACATGGAGAGGTGAACTTTCGGGTCAGTTCCAAATCAATCTGAAGAAGGGTCCTAACCCGAGACGTCACCTAACCACGTTCTCTGGAGGTGTTGCCTGACCCGCTAGGTTACTTCAGCACTTTGTGACTTTTTTAACCTTGCAAATGGCCAAGGAATCACCTGAAGGAACAGTTTAAAGAGCATAAATGTAGGTCCCATGTTATAAATCATTTGTATTTTTCCTGATCTTTCTATTCATTCAGTGCCATCCTTTTCTTTATTGTTAAGTTTGAAAAAATAAGAAAATCCCCAAGTACAGTGAATTTTATATAAAAGACAAACATATTTCGTACTGAAGCTTTGTTAGTGTTATGTGATAAATTAGTAATGACACAGGACTTTATGTTACAGCCCAGAAGAAGATTTCATGTCTTCCTCTGGCATTTCAAAGAGGGCACAGATTTCTTTACTATTTCCAAACACCACCGTGTTAGTAGAGATGAATTACCAGAGTTTATAATTTACATTATGAATTCATAGAACTGGCAAAAGGGATTACCGTATTGTATTTCAGAGAAGAAGATGATCCTGTCATTAATGGTCGATACTTTCGTCGCTGTTTAAACCTGCAGACTTTGTGCACTGATGGTAGTACGTGGACATATCAGGAATGCACAGCTGTGAGGTTTATCTGGTCATATACCAGTTTGCTCACACTATGCAGACTTGGGCCATCAAAGTGGATTAGACTGTCAATCATGGTGTGCAACGTATATTGTATTATGTTATTTTGAAAATGTCAGCAAGATCAGAGTAATTTCTTGGCTAATTGCATCTTGTCTCCTCTTAATACTGCACTTTTAATGCTTTCATTACCTTATGTGACAGTGGTTATTTCTGAGTTCATATTAGAACCAGTCAGCACTCTCATGTTTTGAAATATAAGATGGAAGATTTATTATGTTTCTTAATATTGAATAAAATATTTTGCAGGGAATATCAATATTCTGAGAGCTCTAACAAATTAAATAAGTGCCATGTGGAACACAGCAAACATTTCCCTCTAGTATGTTAATTTGAAGGATGCAATTTATTACGAATCACAGAAAAACACCTTCCACTTCATCACTTGCTTCTTCATGTTATGATTAAAGGAATAATAAAACTTTCCTTTTGTGCTGCTCTTTTCTCTTTTCGCTGTGTAAAATTATTTTTGCTCTTAATTTTATAAATGCTGACTGGAGGTTTAATTCCTTTCAATTCAGTTCGTCACAACAATTGAAAAATGAAGCTCTTCCACTGATGGAGGCAATACAAAACGACAAATGAATTTGAGGATTGAAGGCCTCCAAAATGATTCCAAACAATTTTAAGACTGGACAAGGTGTAGCCGTGAGGAAATATGGGGATAAAAAAAGCGTTGCAAAATACAAAATATGTGTGCAGCAGCTGCTGTATGTTATCATCATTCACTGACCAGGAACACCATACGATCATAGAATACAACATCAATTTTTGAAAAGGCCTTGCACATTCTGCAGGAAGGCATAATGCATCTCCTACTACTAAGGTGCAGTGAGTTTAATGTCTGCCAGTGTGGTCGCTCCTTCATAATCAGTTGACCCTTGCAGTCCGACCTAGATTCACACACCATTTCAAATTGCTGTTCACTGACCAGCATTGGAAGATAAAGGAGTCAGGTGATGACAGAATCAGATAGGGCTCCATTGCCTCTTATAGTGATACAATGATCGCAGACTGCTGTGGAAGTGTACATTGATGTGAGTCAATGCAGTTAGAAAAGAAGGGCAGATAATCTGAAAAGAAAACCTGACTCCACAGGCATTCTGCAAGTTTCCTCCAATTGATAATTGTTTTTGAAGGAATATGTTAGAATACGTGTGTTGCCAAGATGAGGTTTAAATGATACAATTTGTTGGCACTTAACCTTGGCTTTATACACTGTCACTTCAATTCACTGTGCATCTTGGTATATTATCTATCTATGGAATTTTTCATGGCAATAAATTCTGCACGTAGAAAATTTAGACATCTTGCCACAGAGTACAGTGCACCCACACAGCCTGACCAATCTCCTGCATCCTCTTCTGGCCGTCCTCGACTACTGGCCCAGCCTTGGCCACCATCGCCCGCCCTCAGTCTCAACCACCAGCGTCCTCCTCGAACTCGATCTCCGGCGCCAGTGCCAGCGCCCTTGTTGACCTCGACCGTATGATGAAAGAATGGAGCGACTGTATTAACTGGAATTTAGAAAGATGTGTGGGGATCTCATAGAAACATATAAAATTATTAAGGGGTTGGACACGCTAGATGCAGGAAACATTTTCCCGATTTTGGGGGAGTCCACAACCAGGGGGCAGTTTAAGAATAAGGGGTAGGCCATTTAAAACTGAGATGAGCAAATACTTTTTCACACAGAGAGTTGTGAATTTGTGGAATTCTCTGCCTCAGAAGGCAGTGGAGGCCGATTCACTGGATGCATTCAAAAGAGAGTTAGGTAGAGCTCTTGGGGATAGCAGAATCAAGAGGCATGGGGAGAAGGCAGGAACGGGATACTGATTGTGGATGATCAGCCATGATCACATTGAACGGCGGTGCAGGTTCGACGGGTCGAATGGCACCTATTGTCCATGTATCTATGTACTCTCCTCCACCAACGGTGACCAACTGGACCGCCGGCCCGTTCATGACCAAGAATGCCGGCTCCTTCCTCAACTGCCACCACGGTCCTCTTCCGACAGCTCCACGGTGCCGACCCTGACTCTGGCCACGGGGACAGGCTGCCTGGCTTCTCCACGGCCTCCTGGGAGCATCTACAATATTCCCCAGAACCCTACCATTCGCTTTGTAGGTTCTGCCCATGTTAGTGCTCCCAAAATGCAGTGTATACAATGTCTACAGCTCAGCCTTCCTCAACGTTTCTGGTCATATCCTCAGAAAACTCAATCAGATTCATGAGACACCATCTTCCATGGACAAAACCATGTTGACTATCCCTAAGCAGCCTTTGTCTGTCTAATGCATGCATACCCTATCCCTCAGAATGCTCTCTGGTAGCTTTATGACCACAGATGTTAAAATTACTGGCCTATAGTTCCCAGCCCTTCTTAAATAGAGACACAGCATTTGCCTCCCTCCAGTCTTCTGGCACCTTGCCTATATTTAATGACAACTCATAAATCACAGTGCGGGCTCTAGCAATTTCCTCTATAGCTTCCCACAGTGTCCTCAGATATATCTGATCAGGCCCGGGAGATTTGTCTATCTTCATACACGTCAGGACTTTCAGCACCTCGGTGTCCTTAATACTGACTGCTCTCAAGACATTTCTAGTGACCACCCCAAGTATCTCTTCCTCTCCATGGTAAAAACAAAGGGGAAATACTTGTTGAGGATCTCAAGTCAGTTTATTCATCACATACGCATATGAGATGTGCAGTGAAATGAAAAGTGGCAATGTTTGCGGATTGTGCAAAAAAACTACAAAACAGAATCGTATATTCACATATTACATATTTGTGGGAGGAAGAAAAAAAGAAAAAACAGAAAATTTAAAAAGACACCTCACAACAGTAAATTGGTACAGTAAAGTTAGTCCCTGGTGAGATAGGAGTTTACAGTCCTAATGGCCTCTGGGAAGAAACTCCTTCTCATCCTCTCCATTTTCACAGCATGGCAACGGAGGCGTTTGCCTGACCGTAGCAGTTGGAACAGTCCATTGCTGGGTGGAAGGGGTCTCCCATGATCTTGTTGGCTCTAGAGTTGCATCTTCTGATGTATAATTCCTGCAGGGGGGCGAGTGTAGTTCCCATAGTGCGTTCGGCCGAATGCACTACTCTCTGCAGAGGCATCTTGTCCTGGGCAGAGCAGTTCCCAAACCAAATTGTGATGTTTCCGGACAAGATGCTTTCCACAGCCGCTGAGTAGAAGCACTGGAAGATCCTCAGAGACACTCTGAATTTCCTCAATTGCCTGAGGTGGTGAAGGCGCTGTCTTGCCTTACTCACCAGTGCTGCAGCGTGTGATGTCCATGTCAGATCCTCTGAGATGTGGACTCCCAGGTATTTAAAGCAGCTCACCCTATCCCCATTTATCTTCAATGGTGTTTACGTCATCGGATGTTGTGCCCTCCTAAAGTCCACGATCAGCTCCTTTGATATTCAAGAGGAGGCTGTTGTCCTGACACCAGAGTGCCAGATCAGCTACCTCCTCCCGGTAGGCCGTCTCACCGCTATCGGAGATCAGGCCCACCACCACAGTGTCATCAGCAAACTTGATTATAGAGTTGGAGCTGAACCTAGCCACACAGTCATGTGTGTAATGGGACTACAGTAGGGGGCTGAGGATGCAACCCTGGGGGGATCTTGTGCTCAGGGTGAGAGACTTTGATGTATTTCCTTCCACCTTGACTACCTGGGGCCTGGCGGTGAGAAAGTCCAGGACCCAGGCACACAGGGGGGTGCTGAACCCCAATTCCAGTAGCTTCTCAGCAAGTCTGGTGGGGACTATCGTGTTGAAGGCTGAACTGAAGTCTATGAACAGCATCCTCACATAGCCCCCCATCTGGCTGTCAAGGTGAGAGAGAGCGGTGGCCAGAACCTGGGAGACCACATCGTCCGTGGATCTGTTCAGACGGTATGCTAATTGTAGCGGGCCCATGTTACCAGGGAGGAAGGCGCAGATGTGTTTCTTTAACCACCCTCTCAAAGCATTTCATGACTACCGAAGCGAGGGCCACCGGACGGTAGTCATTCAGACAAGCTGGGGAGGCATTTTTAGGTACAGGTACAATGACGGTTCTTTTGAAGCAGGCAGGGACCACGGACTTGGCCAGGGAGAGGTTGAATATTGTAGTGAGCATCGGAGATAGCTGCGTAGCACAAGACTTAAGTACTCGCCCCAAGATGCCATCTGGGCCTACAGCTTTCAATCTCCTGTAGTTCCACACAGAGATGACCACTTTGATTCCTGAGGGGTCCCACTTTCTCTCTTGTTACCCTTTTTCCTTTCATTGTGCTTAACCCTTCGGATTATTCTTAATGCTGTCTGTCAGAGCTATCTGCTGTCCCCTTTTTGCCCTTCTGGTTTCCTTTTTTATCTTCCTCCTTAGTTCCCGAAACTCCTCTAGGGATACACTTGACCCAGCTGCCGCTACCTGTTCCATGCCTCCTTCTTACTCTTCAACAAAGCCTCAATTTCCCTCGTCATCCAGACTTCCTTACATTTGCCTGCCTTGCTCTTCACTCTAACAGGAACGTGCATGTCATGAACTCTTGTCAGCATACTTTTAAAAACATCCTACTTTCCTGAAATTCCTTGTCCATCAAACAACCTACTCCAATACTCCAAAAAGAATGGATTGACTGGGCTGGTATTCACTGGAATTTACGATGAGAGGGGATCTTTTGGAAACATATAAAATTCTTAAGTGATTGGACAAGCTAGATGCAGGGAAAACAATTGCCATGTTGGGGGAGTCCAGAACCAGGGGTCACAGTTTAGGAATAAGGGGAGGCCATTTAGGATTGAGATGAGGAAAACATTTTGACACAGAGATTTGTGAATCTGTGACATTCTCTGCCACAGAAGGCTTTGGAGGCCAATTCATTGGATGTTTTGAAGAGTGTGTTAGATTTAGCTCAGGGCTTATGGAATCAAGGGATATGGGGAAAAAGCAGGAATAGGGTACTGATTTTGGATGATCAGCCATGATCATATTGAATGGCCTACTCCTGCACCTATTTTACTTCAGAGTCATGTGAGTGACTACGTGAAGAAGCGCCGCCAGGCGCATGCGTGTCATTACGTCTGACGCATGGCGCACCGACGGGCTGGAGAGCGCAGCTCCACCAGCGGTAAGTAGGAACTTCGCAGGTAAGTGAGTTTTAAACTTGTTACTGAGACTATTTAAGCTCCATAAGTCTGGCTCGGGAGCCAGCGGGAGCCAGTGGTCATGGAGCTTTCTGGTAAAAAATCTGTTTGTAGTAAGAGTGGAATTCCCAGGCCCGCGGTTCCACCTCGCAGATCGGGTCGCGAGATAAATACCGCGGCAACGCCGGTTCCGATACCAGCTGCTGTTTTACTGGTAATTGAACAGCCTGCAGCTGCTCCAGTGTCTCAGGGCACTGAGGCCACTATTCCAGGAAAGAAAGCAAAAAGAAAGTCTGTCAGGCCCGTTATTTCTGACGCGGTCTGATGAGGAAGAGGACTCTCCTCCTACCAACAAGAAAATATGGGGAAGACTGGATCAAATGGAGAGGATGCTCCACACATTAGTCACCCATGAAGTATTTCAATTGGGGTCCAGTGCCCCAAGGAATCCCCAGGCAACCTCTCAAAGAGGCCCATATGGTGAGGAGTATGCTGCCTACCAATACCAGTGGGAATCACCCTCTCCAGCACCTCAGTTAGGGCTGGATGAGATCTCCCTTGAGCAGGACTCGGGAGAACCAGGGCAGGAGGAGTCTGACCCTGAAGCTGGTGTCACTGCATTTGTGCACACACCAGAGCACATGAGCCACGTTCCAGGTGTCCCGCACGTGGCGCAAAACTTCACAATTCCGGGACTGGTGAGGCTATGGAGGATAACCTAGCCACCAATGTAAATTACATGGCTTCTCACCAGCTCCAGGAGACGATTATGGAGGAGACGGCCACACGTTGCATAACACCTGAAAACTGTGCTTCACTCAAAGTGCCCACCATAAACTCGGCAATATGGGCACAAATGAGTGCAAAGATGCGGGGACAAGAGATGAGATTTCAACGCGCCCTCAAGTTGGTGGCAGCAGGCATCACTGCATTCGGGAAAATGGTCCGGGGGGCACCGATGTCTGGTACCCAACAAGAAATGCTGGCCCTGTTTTGCAATGCCTACTTTGAGGTTAACTGCATCAGGAAGATAGCCATCAAACCAACATTGAATCTGAAATTTGAAGCGTTATGTAGGTCTACAAACATTCAAGCCCCAGATTATTTGTTTGGGGTGGACCTCATCAAGCAAGGACTTGGAGGATGAGGCGGAAACAATTAGCCTCATGAAAACATACGTCCCTGCTCCCAGGACGTCATCTCGCAAGTCAGGTTCAATGCGAAGGGGGTCGGTTCCAGATGCAGGGCAAAGCAGAATGGGGCCAGTGGGGCGACGATATTACCCACCAGTATATCCCAGCAACAACCCCAATATGGGAAAAAGGAGGAATTCCAGGCCGACTGTAGAGGTACACGAGATTCCTTCCATCAAGGATAAGACTTCTGGGGAACAACCTCTGGTTGGGGTTAGATTGCAATTGCTTTATGATGAATGGTGCTGCATAACATCTGATCAGTTTATATTAGATACTGTGTCAGGTTCTCGAATAGAGTTTATATCAGGAATTGATCCACCTGTACAGAATATGCCTAATAGAGTATTGTTTTTTTCTGCACCAGAAACTCAGCAGGTAAAATAATTATTTTGTTCCAAAAAGGGGTAATTGAGAGGACGACTAACCATCCTCAACAATTTGTGTCGAATATATTCCCCTGACAGAAAAAAGATGGGGGATGTAGAGTCATTCTGGACCTAACCCAGTTGAATTCCTATGTTCAGTATAGGCATTTTAAAATTGACACCTTCAATACTGCTAAACAGCTGTTATCACAAGGCTGTTATATGGCAACTATAAATCTTAAAGATGCATATTATTCAGTACCAATTCATCATCAATATCGTAGATACTTTCAAATTTAGTTGGATGGGACAGCTGTGGCTATTTAAAGCATGCCCAATGGTTTAACCTCAGCTCCTAGGCTGTTCACAAAATTGTTGAAACCAGTGCTGGCGCTACTTAGGGCCCAGAATCACATTGTAATGGCTTACCTAGATAATATTTTAATCATAAACAACACTCAGGAGACAGCTGAGGAATCGGTTTCAGCAACCAAACACCTGTTTGAAAGGTTAGGGTTTCTGGTCCATCCAACAAAATCCAAGTTAGAACCATCGCAAAAAATTAATTATTTGGGTTGTGTCATTAACTCAGTTGATATGTCAGTAACTTTGCCAACAGCTAAGGCTGTGGAGATAAGGGATGTCTGTACTTCTCTTGCTGAAAAACAATATCCCTCCATCCGGGAAGTTGCCAATGTCATTGGTAAACTGGTAGCAGCTTTTCCTGCAGTACAGTTTGGACCTCTGCGCTATCAAAGTCTGCAATGAGCTAGAGAACAAGCACCAAAAGAACATGCAGGTCATTTTGATAGACCTATGCAGTTACCAACCAGAGCCATAGCTGAATTGCAATGGTGGATTATCAATAAAACATTTTGGTGCAGCAACCTTCAGTGGTTCTACAGACAGATGTGAGTGCTCTCGGATGGGGAGCTATGGACAGTGAGTCTAGCTGTGGTGGTAGATGGAGTGTGCAAGATGATTTGACCATGCACAGGCATGGTATAAATTATTTTGAATTGTTGGGTGCATTCTATGGGTTAAAAGCTTATTGTTCTACAATAAATGATTTACATGTTCAACTCCAGATTGATAATACCTTGGCTGTGGCATACATCAATCACATGGGAGGAATAAGGTCAGTATCTTGTGATAATCTGGCCAACCTCATGTGGCACTGGTGTATCTCCAGGAACATCTGGGTCTCAGCTATCTACCTACCAGGTAGAGAAAATGTGGTGGCAGACAATAGGTCACGAAAATTCACTGAAAACATAGAATGGATGTTAAATCCTCAAGTTTTTAAAATGTTTGTCAGCCGCTATGGGTTGCCCGATATTGATCTGTTTGCATCCAGGCTAAATCACCAGTTGCCTAAATATGTTTCATGGGAACCGGATCCAGAAGCAGTAGCGGTAGATGCATTCTCGCTACATTGGGGACGTACATTCTTTTATGCTTTTCCCCCATTCTGCCTCATTAGGCAATGCCTCACCAAAATAGAGCAAGACTCCGCCTCAGGCGTTTTGGTGGTTCCGGACTGGCCTACACAGCCATGGTTCGCATTGTTGCTCAGAATGATTACTCAGCCATTCATGACTGTCCCCAACTGCAGTAATTTGTTGGTGCATCCAGTAACAGGAGAAAGTTATCCGTTACATGATCGTATTAATTTGTTAATCTGCAGGTTCTGACCAGACCGTTCCAAGGCCTTGGACTGTCGAATAGGACCATGGATGTGATAACTGCAGCTTGGAGAGATAGCACTAAGAAACAATATGTGTCTCATATTAAGAAATGGGAGATATTTTGTTTAAAGTCAGATATATCTTATCATACTGCAAGCATAACAGATGTATTGGAGTTCCTTGCTATGTTGCATTTTGATGAGCACGTGAGTTATTTGCCATTAATAGTGCTCGGAGTGTGTTGTCCTCCTATTTAGGGCACTTTTCAGAATCTCATCCATTAGTATCCCAATTCATGAGAGGAATCTTTAACAAAAATCATCCTAAACCTAGATGTACAGAAATCTGGGATGTCAGTATAGTTCTCACACTGCTTTGGCAATGGGCGCCAATCACGTCGTTGTCTTTTCAGAAGTTAACACTTAAAGTGTTATTCTCATGGCGCTAGTGTCAGCGCAACGCGTTCAAACATTGCAGAAGTTACCACTAGATAGTATGTTTTCTTCTGCAGATAACATTACATTTTGTGTGTATGATTTAATCAAACAAAGCAGGCCAGGAATGGCAGGAACCGAAGTAAGCTTTAAAGCATACCCTGTTGACCAAACATTATGTGTAGTTAAGCACCTGAGTCAATATATCGAAGTAACTAAGAGTCATAGAGGCTCTAAAACAGCAATGCTCATCAGTCACAAAAAACCTTATAAAAAAGTATCAGTGCAAACTATTTCTAGATGGTTAAAACAGGTTTTGGATTGTGCTGGAGACACTCATGTGTTTAAATCTCACTCCACCAGGGCGGCGTCAACATCCGTGGCGAAGGCGCAGGACATGCCGTTAGATCAAATCCTCGGGGCCGCAGGATGGTCTAAGGAATCAACTTTCTCTAAATTTTGCGATAAACCTGTTCTCACACTGCCAGGGTTTGGGCATGCTGTGTTGGGTTCCGTTTAATTGATTTGCTTTGTCATTATAAATTTCTTTTGTAATTTCCCCCTGGGATAGAGGGGTTATTACTGTCTTTTGTTTATTATTATTAAAATAGTTATTGAATAATTCGAAGCAATGTTCAATACATTATGTATTCACTACTGTGTCAACTGAAGCAGTGTGTCGTGTGGAGTGGATCTACGGCATGAAATCACAGAGCTTTGGACTCTTCACGTAGTCACTCACGTGACTCCGAAGTAAAATAGTAAGATTAAACGAGAACTTACCAGTTTGAAGTTTGATCTTTATTTTATGAGGAGTTACGATGAGGGATTACGTGCCCTCCGCTCCCGACCCTCATGATCGCAAAGATCATCTGGTAGTTCTAGTCTTCTGAGTTACTATATCACTTCAGCTATAGTTTCTGTGTTTTCACGCCGCTGCTTTGAAGTATGATGCGCATGCGCCTGGCGGGGCTTCTTCACGTAATCCCTCATCGTAACTCCTCATAAAATAAAGATCAAACTTCAAACTGGTAAGTTCTCATTTAATCTTACTGTTTTCTATGTTTCTATGTTTCTATGTTTCCAATCAACTTAAGTGAGTTCCTGTCTCATACTCTCAAAGTTGGCCTTGCCCTAATTTAGCATTTTAACTCGTGGGCCCGCTCTGACCCTATCCATAATTATTTTAAACCTAATAAAACAGTGGTCGCTGGTCCCAATAGGCTTCTCCACGAACATCTCCACTTGCCCCTCCCAATTTTGCAAGACTAGATCAAGTGTTGTCCTCTCCCATGTAGGAGGAGTTGCCGGAGGAAACTTTCTTGAACACATTTGACAAATTCCACCCCGTCTAAACCTTTCGCACTATGACAATCCAAGTCAATTTTTGAAAAATTAAAATCCCCTTCTACAACTACCTTATTACATCTGCAGCTGCTTGCTATCTCCCTGCTCTTCTAAATTCCCTTGGACTATTTGGGTGCCTGCTCTACACCCCCAACAAGGTGAGAATTCCTTTCTTGTTCATGTCATTCTTGTTTCTATGTCATAGGTACCCCGAAGACTGCTATTGAAGTAACCATAGGTATAATAACCTATAATGACTCGGTCAATTACTTCTCCTTCTTAAGGGCACCCTTTACGAGTTGAGTGATTCCATAAAAGGTTTGCCAAAAGCCAAAACGTGATAATTTTGTTGGAAATGGCTTGGATAGCATGAGATCTCGCCAACGGTTCAGTGGAGAACTAGCATGCATGTCAGATCATTCTGAATTTCTGGCTCACTGACCTTACTGACGAGTGCTGTAACTTACTGAGCAAAAGCTGGATAGACTTCATGTCTGGCCCCTCAATTGTATGCCAGCAATAGCTGGCATATCTAGAGCTGTTGATTTAAATGGGGCCCTGTTGTTATTAGAAAGCAAGGCGGAACTAAGGTTTGTATTAATTTTTCTTTATTTCTAATAATTATTTATTTATTAGTAATATGTGTTTTTAGGCTTTTAAAAAAAAATCTATTTATTTAAATCACTTTCAACAGTTTCTAATTAATTAATTATCAGTGATTTGCGTTTTCAGTATACATTATTGTAAAACATCTATTTATTTAAATCACTTTTTGAATTTCTGCAATTATCAGAGATATCAGTTTTTGAGTTTCTGCAATTATCAGAGATATTGGCAAACAGTGAAAAAGGTCTTTGGAAGCATGCGCTGTGAAATGCCTTCAGGCTGGGGCTGGAGGCAGGGCTCGGGACTTGGTGTCGAGAGATCTGGTCACCATTCACAACCTGATCAGCAGAACTAAGTCCTTGAAGTTGTTGGGAGCTATTTTGCTGTAAAAGATGAACATGACCGCAGGACCACCACTGGGGAGGAGGGTGGGGGGGTTGAGCAGGATGCACCAGCAGTGGACTGGATTGAGGTAACACTGGCCCAATAATTCATACAACAACAAGTTCAAGATAGAAATCACGCCACATCATGAACAAAGGGTTTATTCTCTCTGTGTATGATGCCCCAGCATTGTCAGCACAGGTACCTGTAGCAGTTTCTTTGGAATCTTTAAAATTTGTTACTTATGCTAGGTGGAGATTTCCATTGGAGTTGTCTGATGGCCTGCTGCTAGGTTAGGCATCAACCTACAGATGTCAGTATCTGCGTACTGTGTCTGTGCACTTTCCAATGATTGCTATTCTCTGGCAAATAAAAGAGGCGATGGTCTGAAACTGCGGCTTATGGCTCCTGTGCCAAAACACAAACTGGCCACAAGAGAATTATAATGGCACTCATCTTGTCACAGAGATAGTCACAGAGTGCACATTTGACACTTTCAAAATGTGATTCGGCTGTTTAGATCTCAGAGGGGAGAGATCAGAGTAAACCCTGGAAAGACCCGTGAATACTTTGTTTGCTATTGCATAACACACAACATGCAATGTTTTGCACGCTGCTGTCACCTAAAATGAACAATATCAGATGATACAGGTGGACAGCCAAGGTGTTGCACAGGGACAGGTCAGATGGTTGCTGGATAGATTTGTCATCCCATTATCTATAATTGTTTTCCGCAAGAGAACTTTGTTACAGTTGTCAAAAACCCTCAAGCAACATTTTGTGACGGATAAAGATGATGGGCTAAATTTTGTACTTTAAGTTTAGCCTTTAAATAATTACCTGGACAAAGATAATATAGAGGAGGTGGGGTGGAGAGTTTGGAAGCTTTCATAGGGTGAAACATTGGTGGAAAATAGGCCTGAATTGGTAATGAAGGCGCTGATTGGGAAATGAGCACCAGCTTGCATTGTATTTCAAAGATAATTGTAAACAAGTGCAAAAGGTGAAACTATGTAATTGCATAAAGCAACCATTACTGGCGTTAAATATCTGCACAATTCCGACTGATGAATTGAAACTGTAGTCTCTGTACCCATGGACAAGTTTGACTCCAGGACACAAGTTGGTGGATGGCTCAATCAGTGACAATCTCACCTGTGAAAGATAGGCTGGCAAGCATTACTCCCCACATAGACTGAGGCACATTGGTGTCACTCAGTGAATGTAGGTACAAGGCAGGTATCACAGTTTGAATGCATGGCATCCATTATTGTTTTGTCACCTCTAAAATATTAGTGCTGGGAATTTTTTATTTTAAATTCATTCACAAAATGTGGATATTATTAGCAATGACAGCTCTAAGAATTACATTGCCGCATTACAGAGAACAGATGAAGGTCAACTACATTGTTCTTGTTTTAGAGTTCATCAGAGTAAACCAGTTTCCTATTGTGGACTGTCAATGAACTAGTTGGGTAGTTATGATAATTCCTGAGTAACTTGATCATTTTTGATATAAGCATTTCCTACATCTATATTTAATTAACTGAATTCAAGCCCCCTACCTGTCACAGACAGATTCAAACACAGCTCCAGAGTATTAGTCTTGACCGCGTGATTACTGATTTCGTTCTTAGGACCAAAATCCTGCCATATCCCATGATAGCATCCGATCGAAAAATCTAAAGTACTACCATTGAAGGATTGAGACAAAAATAAGTGAGCATGATGTGTCTAAAACAAATCTAAATTATAAAAAGGAACATATAAAATGTGCAGATCCTTCTATTCTTCAGGAAGATAATAATAAATCCATTGATGATCAGAAGGTCAGGCATCCATTTTATATTGGCAGATACTAATTGACACTCAGTCTCCTGGGAAATTGGCATTAATTTGGCATGTGGGGCATTTCAGGAAATTGCCAAATTAGTAGATGCTGCAATTATCATAAGGGTATGTGACTAGATCACTCCATAGAGTGGAAGATGATTTCACTATGCTCGGGAGATGATTTCACTGTGCACATTGTATTTCTATTCTTAATTATTTGCAACGAATATCCTAATTCTTTATCCAAATCTGAGGTATATTGATGACCAAATATCACAGCATTGCATGGATATTCTCCTATGAAAAGTATTAATTCCACTTTGATCACCTGTCAGGCTGAGCATTCCAAATCCTAACCACTTCTCGTGTTTGGGATATATTCTGAACCTGGATGATGTTCTAAACTGAAGATTATTTGATTTTCCAGGTGGCTGGTGCAAATTAGTTGCGAGATGCCTCACTCTACTGTGTTCAAGCTTTTATCCCATGGGAAATAGAGTTACAGGGTTAAACATTCAATTACACCATGCTGTTTTTATAAGCATAATGCAATTGAAAATTAGCTTCACCTAGAATGAAGCATGATAATAACCATGTAGTTTTCGATCACTTAGTCTCTGCACCATTGTTACCTTCCTGCAGTTGACTAGATTTCTACATCAGCCCACTTGCAATGATTCATCAGGAGCATTGCAGGGGAATTAAGACCAAAATGTCGCATGAGTAAACATCATTAAAATGACAGCAGTCTGGAGAAGGGTTTCGGCCCGAAACGTTACCTATCTCCTTCTCTCCATAGATGCTGCTGCACCCGCTGAGTTTCTCCAGCATTTTGTGTACCCCCATTAAAATGACAGCGATATCTTGGGAGCCCACAAGCCAAATCTCTATTTCTTACTTTCCTTTGACCACATCAGCGCCTCTACTTCCTGAGAAGATTACGGAGAGTCGGTTTGTCAAGGTGGACTCTCTCTAACTTCTACAAGTGCACAGTAGAGAGCATACTGACCGGTTGCATCATGGCTTGGTTCGGCAACTTGAGCGCCCTGGAGAGAAAAAGACTACAAAAAGTAGTAAACACTGCCTAGTCCATCATCGGCTCTGACCTTCCTTCCATCGAGGGGATATATCGCAGTTGCTGCCTCAAAAAGGCTGGCAGTATCATCAAATACCCACACCATCCTGGCCACACACTCATCTCCCTGCTACCTTTAGGTAGAAGGTAGCAGGAGCCTGAAGACTGCAATGACCAGGTTCAGGAATAGCTACTTCCCCACAGCCATCAGGCTATTAAACCTGGCTCAGACAAAACTCTGAACATTAATAACCCATTATCTGTTATTTGCACTTGATCAGTTTATTTATTCATGTGTGTATATATTTATATAATGGTATTTGGACATACTGATCTGTTTTGTAGTCAATGCCTACTATGTTCTGTTGTGCTGAAGCAAAGCAAGAATTTCATTGACCTATCAGGGGCACATGACAATAAACTCACTTGAACTTGAACTTGAACCTATTCGGCATTCTCCTTTCCACCTTGCACCCAACCATCTAAAACCCTATATAAAACCCTGGCCTTAGATCCATCAATCCTGAAATTCCCAAGAAAGACCCCATATTCCACTGTTTACGCCTGATCACATAGAAACATAGAAAATAGATGCAGGAGGAGACCATTCAGCCATATAACCATATAACCATATAACAATTACAGCACGGAGACAGGCCCTCTCGGCCCTTCCAGTCCGTGCCGACCATTTGTTTTCCCCTAGTCCCATCTACCTGCACTCAGACCATACCCCTCCATTCCCTTCACGTCCATATACCTATCCACTTTACTTTTAAATGTTAAAATCAATCCTGCCTCCACCACCTCTGCTGGAAGCTCATTCCACACAGCCACCACCCTCTGAGTAAAGAAGTTCCCCCTCACGTTACCCCTAAACTTCTGTCCCTTAATTCTCATGTCATGCCCTCTTGTTTGAATCTTCCCTACCCTCAATGGGAAAAGCTTATCCACGTCAACTCTGTCTATCCCTTTCATCATTTTAAAGACCTCAATCAAGTCCCCCCTTAACCTTCTGCGCTCCAAAGAATAAAGACCTAACTTGTTCAACCTTTCTCTGTAACATAGTTGCTGGAACCCTGGCAACATTCTAGTAAATCTCCTCTGTACTCTCTCTATTTTGTTGACATCCTTCCTATAACTTGGCGACCAAAATTGTACACCATACTCCAGAATTGGTCTTACCAATGCCTTGTACAATTTTAACATTACTTCCCTACTCCTATATTCAATGCTCTGATTTATAAAGGCCAGCACACCAAAGGCTTTCTTTACCACCCTATCTACATGCGATTCCACCTTCAGGGAACTATGCACAGTTATTCCTAGATCCCTCTGTTCCACAGCATTCCTCAATTCCCTACCATTTACCATGTACGTCCTATTCTGATTTGTCCTGCCAAGATGTAGCACTTCACACTTATCAGCATTAAACTCCATCTGCCATTTTTCAGCCCACTTTTCCAAATGGCCCAAATCTCTCTGTAGACTTTGAGAATCTACTTCATTATCCACAATACCACCTATCTTAGTATCATCTGCATACTTACTTATCCAATTTTCCACCCCATCATCCAGATCATTGATGTACATGACAAACAACAGTGGACCCAACACAGATCCCTGAGGCACCCCACTGGTCACCGGCTTCCAACCTGACAAACAGCCATCCACCATTACTCTCTGACATCTCCCATTCAGCCACTGTTGAATCCATCTTGCTACTCCGCCATTAACACTCAAAGATTGAACCTTCTGAACCAACCTTCCATGGGGAACCTTGTCAAAGGCCTTACTGAAATCCATATAGACAACATCCACTGCTTTACCCTCATCAATTTCCCTAGTTACCGCTTCAAAAAATTCAAGAAGGTTTGTCAAACATGACCTTCCAGGCACAAATCCATGTTGACTTCCTGATCAGACCCTGTTTATCCAGATGCTTATATATATTATCTCTAAGTATCCTTTCCATTAATTTGCCCACCACTGACGTCAAACTAATAGGACTATAATTGCTAGGTTTATTCTTTGAACCCTTTTTAAACAATGGAACAACATGCGCAGTACGCCAATCCTCCGGCACTATTCCCGTTTCTAATGACATTTGAAATATTTCTGTCATAGCTCCTGCTATTTCTACACTAACTTCCCTCAATGTCCTAGGGAATATCCTGTCAGGACCTGGAGACTTATCCACCTTTATATTTTTCAAAAGTGTCAGTACTTCCTCCTCTTTGAATCTCATAGTTTCCATAGCTACTCTACTTTTTTCCCTTACCTCACAGAGTTCAATATCCTTCTCCTTGGTGAATACCGAAGAAAATAAATTGTTCAATATCTCCCCCATCTCTTTTGGCTCTGCAGATAGCTGTCCATTCTGGTTCTCTAATGGTCCAATTTTATCCCTCGTTATCCTTTTGCTATTAATATAGCTGTAGAAACCCTTTGGATTTACTTTCACCTTTCTTGCCAAAGCAACCTCATATCTTCTTTTAGCCTTCCTAATTTCTTTCTTAAGATTCTTTTTACATTCTTTATACTCCTCTAGCACCTCATTTACTCCATGCCTCCTATAATTATTGTAGATATCTCTCTTTTTTCAAAACAAGTGTCTAATTTCCCTTGAAAACCATGGCTCTTTCCATTTTTTATTATTTCCTTTCAACCTAACAGGGACATAAAGATTCTGTACTCTTACAATTTCCCCTTTAAATGTCCTCCATTTCTCTTCTACATCCTTCCCATGAAACAAAGTGTCCCAATTCACTCCTTTAAAATCCTCACGCATTCCCTCAAAGTTAGCCTTTCTCCAATCAAAAATCTCCACTCTAGGTCCTGTTCTGACTCGCTCCATAATTATATTGAAACTAATGGTATTGTGATCACTGGTCCCGAAGTGCTCACCAACGCATACCTCCGTCACCTGACCTGCCTCATTTCCTAACAGGAGGTCCAGCACTGCCCCTTCTCTGGTCGGTACCTCTATGTACTGCTGCAAAAAACTATCCTGCACACATTTTACAAACTCCAAACCATCCAGCCCATTTACAGAATGTGTTTCCCAGTCTATTTTTGGGAAATTGAAATCTCCCACAATCACTACCTTGTGCTTACTACTAATATCTGCTATCTCCTTACATATTTGCTCTTCCAATTCACGCTCCCCATTTGGCGGTCTATAGTACACCCCTAAAAGTGTTGCTACACCGTTCCCACTTCTCAGTTCCACCCAAATAGCCTCCCTAGACGAACCCTCTAATCTATCCTGCCAAAGCACTGCTGTAATATCCTCTCTGACAAGCAATGCAACACCTCCACCTCTGGTCCCTCCAATTCTATCACCCCGGAAGCAACGAAATCCTGGAATATTTAGTTTCCAATCACAGCCCTCCTGCAACCATGTTTCACTGATTGCCACAACATCATATTTCCAGGTGTCAATCCAGGCTCTAAGTTCATCCACCTTACTTACAATGCTCCTAGCATTCAAATATGCACATTGTATAAACCCACCATCCTTTATTCTCTGTCTATTATCTTTTTCATCTTTCTCGCCTACATTTTGGGTCCGAGTGCTTCCCTTCTCTGCCTCTTGCCCCACACCCTTTCCCCTAGCCCCCTCTACCCGAGTCCCTCCCCCCAGCCTTTCTAGTTTAAAGTCTCCCCAGTAGCCTTTGCAAATCTCCCTGCCAGGATATTGGTCCCCTTCGGGTTCAAGTGCAACCCGTCCTCTGCGTACAGATCATGCCTTCCCCAAAAGAGGTCCCAGTGATCAAGAAACTTGAATCGCTGCCGACTGCACCAGTCCCTCAGCCACGCATTTAGCCTCCACCTCATTTCATTCCTACTCTCACTGTCACGCGGCACAGGCAGTAATCCTGAAATCGTTACCCTTTTGGTCCTTCTCTTTAACTTTCCCCCCAACTCCCTAAATTCTCCCTTCAGGACCTCGTCACTTTTTCTGCCTATGTCATTGGTACCTATGTGTACCACAACATCAGGCTCCTCTCCCTCCCTTATCAGAATCTTTTGGACACGTTCTGACACATGCGAGACCCTGGCACCAGGGAGGCAAACTACCATCCGGGTCTCCCGACTGCGTCCACAGAATCGCCTATCCGACCCCCTAACTATAGAGTCCCCTATTACAATTGCCCTCCTCTTTTTGCTACCCTTCTGAGCATCAGGGCCGGTCTCTGTGCCGGAGGCCCGGCCGCTGTTGTTGCCCCCAGCTAGGCTGTCCCCTCCAATCGTACTCAAACCCGAGTACCTATTTTCCAGTTGTACGGTCACAGGGGTACTCTCTAGCCCCTGCCTCTGCCCCTTGCCCTTCCTAACCATGACCCACTTGTCTGCCTCCTGTGGTCTGGGAGTGACTACCTCCCTGTAGCTCCTCTCTATGACCTCCTCACTCTCCCTGACCAGACGGAGGTCGTCGAGCTGCTGCTCCAGGTTCCTAACACGATCCTTTAGGAGCCCCATCTCGACACACCTGGCGCAGATGTGTACGTCTGGAGGGCTATCAGATTCCCTGACCTCCCACATCTGACATCCAGAACAGTACACTGCCCTGGCCTTCATACTGCCCCCCTTACACAGGAGCCCTTCGAGCCAGCACCGCCATTCATTGCGATCATGGCTGATCGTCCCCAATCAATAACCCGTGCCTGCCTTCTCCCCATATCCCTTGATTCCACTAGCCCCTAGAGCTCTATCTAACTCTCTCTCAAATCCATCCAGTGATTTGGCCTCCACTGCCCTCTGTGGCAGGGAATTCCACAAATTCACAACTCTCTGGGTGAAAAGGTTTTTTCTCACCTCGGTCTTAAATGGCCTCCCCTTTATTCTATGACTGTGGCCCCTGGTTCTGGACTCGCCCAACATTGGGAACATTTTTCCTGCATCTAGCTTCTCCAATCCTTTTATAATGTTATATGTTTCTATAAGATCCCCCCTCATACTTCTAAACTCCAGTGAATACAAGCCCAGTCTTTTCAATCTTTCCTCATATGACAGTCCCGCCAAAACCTTTTTCCCGATGCTGTTTTTTCTTTGATCCACATGTATTTGTCATTTTCTCGCCTCCAACCTCATTTCATTTTGAAGAGCCACCTCCTCTTCCATCATCCCACCCCCCCCCTCCCCCTCCCCCATCCCACCTACTCCACCACATTCAGTAAACTACCTTTGCTAGAGACCAAAGCCAAGATCTGCCTGCCTGTGTGCTCTCTACAAACCTCCTCAAGGCCTTGGTCCTTGCATCAAGAGTTGAAGCAAGAGACGAAGACCAGAACAGTTGCTAATGCCACACTGTAGCATCCAGCAGCTGCATCCATTTGGGTGCACCAGCATTTACTGGCTACATAAATGTGAATTTATTACACTGGAAACAAGGGGTAATTATCCCTTATATCCATCACTGTTACTAGATAGATAAAATTAATGACATCAGATATATAATTAAAATCATATTTTATGTACTTGAGGTTTAAAACATTGAGATTGATTTATTCTCACTGGAACGTAGCACGAGTAAACCAGGTTTGTGGAAGGGTCCCAAAACGAAATGTCACCTACCCATGTTCTCCAGAAATGCTGTCTGATCTGCTGAGTTACTTCAGCATTAGGTGGGGGTTGTCTCCAAGAGTAAGCCAAACTTAATTACCCATGCTTTACAGATGCCAGCAAAAACATCAGATAACATATTCCATAACTAACATGTTATTGAAAGATGCATGTCCTTGTATGACCAACCCTTCATTTCAGCAGGTCATTCGCTTGCTGTGAAATGTGAAGAATCCTATTTCTCAAGCTGACCACCCAGTGAAACCGAGACATATCAGATGATGAAAAATGATTTGGGTGCTTTTGTCTTATACATCCATTGAGATTTCATGGCTTGGGCCCTTTGGAAACCATTTGGTTTGAAAAGGTGTTGGATGTGGATGGGCATTGTGGAGGCAGTCGTTGTCATGTAACAGCTGGTTTCTCAGAAACTGAAAGTCCCTAAGAAGCCCTAACCATCAGTCTACTGTCTCTGCCCACACAATTTTAATCCTTACTAGATTTTACTTGATGTTCTCTATGAGGCAATTCCTCAGATTCGTCCAAGCATTCACATTAAGCAGTTGGTGATCACTGCCCGCCAGAATAATGCTGTCTTATTTTGACAGCATTCAGTTCAAATTTTCAAAGCTGCATTCATTTTGACACCACTGACACTACATAAATTGTTTTTGTTCTTCTTGACCTCTGCCACAAACAACTCAACCTTGTTGTTAAAACATGTCTTCCTTTCCGTTTTAATCTTTTAGTACTGCTGCTACAAGATGCTGCGTTGCCCACTTACTTTCTTCCTACATCATGATCTTTAAGCATAGCAATGAGGCTAATTAAATCTTTCTGTTTTCATTTTTGTTTTATATGTCTTAGTGCTCATGAAGTTTGGGAGTATCAGTAGTGAGAAACAGAAACCATTTTCAATTTTCCTCCATAAAATGAAAATAAAACATTCTGCATTATAGCAAGCATAAACCAATCTCACTTTGGCTCAACAAAGTTTTAACCTGAGGTATAAAGTTCAAGAGATTAATCTATTTAAGTCAATGGATAGAGGTTATCTACGTTGATCAGCACAGAATCATAAACCTATTCCTACCTCCAGTTCCCCCCCATCTCTACTTTCAGTGTAAAGAATTCTGACCCAAAACGTCACCAGTTCCTTTTTCTCCAGAGATGCAGCCTGACCTGCCGTGTTACTCTAGCACTTTGTGTCTATTTTCAGTATAAACCAGCACCTGCAGTTCTTTCCAACACATACTACCTTTGCAATTCATTTAATTCTGATTTAAACTTGCTCTTTTTGATTCCATCTGTAAAAACATGTTTATATTGAATGAGTAACAACATTACTAAGATCAGGATACACCACAATCAATAACGTTTTATTAAAAAAAGGCAAATCTTCTCCAGATATGCCAAAAACATTGACGACTCTTGTTTTAATTGATCGTAGAAGCCACCATTGTGTCTTAACTTAATTTTAATCATATGGACATGGATTACATTGCTAGATGCCAATTTGTAATGGGCCTATAAACTTCAAAATGTCCTGGTTTGGATGGTATTTGCAAGTCAACCAGAGAAAAGTAGAGATCAGTAAAGGGCCTATGCAAGACATCTCTCACTCCAAATCTGTACACAAATCTGCCCATTCCTGATTGCATTAAACCCACGGAGTGTAAGGCGTTAAGGACAGGGGAGAGAGAGTGTCAACTGAATGTATATTATTGAACTGGAACACAAAATCTAATGTCAAAGCAACAGTGTGATTACTACAGTATGAAACTTTGCACCTCCCACACAATGCATCTTTACAGAAGAAATAAGCTATTCAGGTGATAAAAGACAAAGTATCATCTACTTCAAATCCACCATCCTGATAGTTACATGCAATAATATAGGATATTGTATCATACAATCCTTTCATGAAATGCATTATTAGTTTCTTGTAATGTATGATGCACATGTATGCAAATTAAGAAGTTGGTTGTGACTAGCCAGATTCATTCCGAGTGGGTCTCCTGTTGCAGGCAGACACATAAGTATTTTTGTCTGATTTATTTGTCAGTATTCAAAAGCAATTCTCAGAAATAAAATGGCAGCGTTTAAATTCTCCCAAGTTACCAGAAATATCCAAATAATCTCAACACATTAAATCGAATGGGCCTGTCCCTCTTTGCAATTTTAAAGGCAACTGCCAGTGACTGTCATAGTCGTAGCAGGTCGCCGAAAAACCGGCGACAACCTACATCATCCTGGCGACAGCCTACAACAGCACCTGCGTCAGGAGAAGTCAAGCTACGCTCATTGGCATCAAACCCGCTGTCGGCAACATTTTTTTAACATGTTGAAAATTTAGCAGCGACCAGAAAGACGCTACGACCTTTTGCACGACTGAGGAGATTACTCCCGGCGACCACCGGCAACCATGTGGAGACAAACTAGTCGCCTGTAGTTGCCTAAAAAATTGCCTAGGTGGGACAGGCCCATTATTGAGTGTTCTTTCAGGTTTAATAGAAGGTGGCATGAATGTCAACTATTGTGCACTGTACTGTATGTTCCTACAATGGAATCTTGCAATATACGAGGAGGTGATTTGATGGTAGTGGCGACTATTTAAGAGAAGTCTCCAATGACTTCCACTCCCCCTCCCCCCTTCCATTCCATTATCCAAGTAAATTTCTATCTCCTACAGGTAAATCCAATTCCCTTTTGTATAAACATAATTCAAAATAAATGAACTGAGCCAAGACACTGTTGCATTAGTGAGCATGGGTCAGAGAATTGGGGCTGAGCTCTGTAGGTGCAATTTCCCCTCTGGGGCTGAGGAATGACAGAATAATTCCTTATAGGTAATGTGCACCAATTGTCAAGCACTTATTAGACAATTAAATAAATTTCATTAAAACTCTCCACTTAATATGTATAGTTGGTGAAACGTGTTCACTGTTAACATTTATGAAAAAGTAATTTTGACCACTGAAAATATTTTTTCAATAAATTATTCAAGAAGAATTATATTCTGATAGAAATCTTGTAATGTATTCTCCTTGGTATTAATTCCATGGAGATAATGACACAACCGCAGCATGCAATATATGATATTTAATTAGAGAGTTAATCTGGAGTAAAGGACAATAAAAACATTATATTCCGCAGAATAATTATGTTGTAGAACCAAAGAACTGCAGATACTGGTTTATATGAAAAATAGACACAAAGTGCTGGAGTAACTTAGCGGGCCAGGCAGTATCACTGAAAAAAAAAGGATGGGTGACATTTCGGGTTGGGACCCTTCTTCAGGCTTCAGCCCAGGTCTGAAGAAGGGTCCTGAACCAAAATGTCACCCATCCTTTTTCTCCAGAGATGCCGCCTGACCCGCTAAGTTACTCCAGCACTTTGTGTCAATTTTGTGATACTGGTATAAACCAGTATCTGCAGTTCTTTGTTTCTACAACATGATTATTCCAGAGATGCTAAGTTACTGCAGCCCTTTGTATCTAACTTTAGAATAATCATGTTTTTCTTTCAAATGGAAGATTGATCAACTTTCTTTACTTGAAAAGTCTGAAGAAGGGTCTCGACCCGAAATATCATCCATTTGTCCCGCTGAGTTACTCCAGTTTTTTGTGTCTATCTTCGATTTAAACCAGCATATGCAGTTCCTTCCTACACAACTTCTTTACTTTGCCCCTTTCCTCTTGAACCTACTCCAGGATTTATTAGTGACTACTTTCTTTTCAAAAGTGCAGTTTTGAAATGCACAAATTGAACTAACCCTGCTGTTACAAAACTTCGCATCCAGAATGAGTCAATTTAAATATAACTGTTTAGGTTGCCCAAATGGAAATACAAAACAACAGTTTTCTATGGTGCATTTATATACACTGCTGGTTAACGTACAATGCGTTTAAGAATTTAAAAATCACATTTTTATTTTAAGCAGTGTCCTACATTTTTTTAATTCCTTCTGTAGATCATGAGGATATCAAGGTAACCTTGCTGAAGGGTCTAAAATCAGCGCAGAACTATTTCTGTGTGATTAGGTGAGTAGAATCAGAGACTAGCTTAAAGCACAGATGAATAAAATTAGATCACATACTGTACACCTTGGACTGTGCAGTAACTGTGAAGAGGCTGGATATGCACATAAATGCCCCCTCTAATCAAATCATTACAACAGTAAGACAAATGAATTTATCACAATATTGAAGGGTACTGATCGGCAAACCAGTTTTGAATGTGAAGACAAGATCTCACATTTGAGGAACAGGATTCAGCTCACAGAGGATGATTTGAGGAATGTGTCCAGTGGAGCCTTTCACAGTTACTGCCTACTTTGTCTTTCAGACACGACCCCTCCATTTACATTGATATTTTTCCATAGTTTGTATTGTGCCATTTTAATGCAAAGGATAATAATAACCAACCTTTCACAAAATATGATTCTAGAAACTGAAACGTGAGGATAATAGCTACTCAATTTATTCTGTTGATTGGTGTCTGTTTTAAGCATGATAATTCTATCCCACAGACAGAACATATTCCACCCGTTTGGCCCCACAGAGAAACAGGCCGATTTCAAGATCACATTCCGATTCTTTGTAAAGAATGATGGCAATATTTCGGATGGTAGATGTCAAGGGTGAAATGGTACAATTCTGCTCTTGCCTCACTCATTGCAATTTATTTCTGACCATTAACTTTCAAGCTCTCCTAATGTTTTATTGAATTTGTTGTGGCTGCCTTATATGTCAGATCAGAATATACATTTCTGTCTTGAACTTTTGGTCAGACTGAAAATGTTTGAGCTCATTATCAGCAGCAGGCATGGGTTTGAATGGATCTGTGTGCCTTTCTTTCTTTTCCACTCATGCATTTCAACTGCACAGCTCATGTAAAAAAAAGAGCTGCCATTAACAGTTAGATGTTTAACCAAACCATAAGTACATCCTCGCTTTGTCTGTTGTCAACTTGTGCACTTATCAACAAGGGAATCTTTACAGAATCCACTTCTGGTCTTTGCATAGATTTGTTTCAATAAAGGTTGAAAGCTTTTCAGTTGTGTTTGGGCAGGTGTAGCTATCCGAACAAGTGGATAATCTGTCAGCATGTCCCTGAATTAGTCATGAGCTGAAATTTCCTTAACTTAATCACAGGAATATGACAGATCACAGCCTGTAGATAGATTTGGTTTAGGTGGGGGACAATTTAATTAGTATTCCTCCTCACTTTTAAGTTCCGTGGCGATGTCCTCAAAAAGCACACATTATCGTTCGACTGGGAAACGAGGAGGAGGGGCTTTTGCCAATGCAAGTTTCTCGTTAAATTATTACAAATGGGAACCTGGTACTGATTTGTCTCCTAACTTCTTCTCTGTAAGAAACCATTATGATTCGAGTTGGCATCTCATCAATATAACACAGGGTCAGGGGACATCGGAGACAGTTGAACAACTCATAATATGGCAAACTATATGCAAACAGCCTCATAATGTTTATATGCTACTCTGCTGCACATCACAATGACAAGATTCATGAATGTGTATCTGCAATGAGAACTAAAAGAATGTTACTTTTAAAATTGAAGACAGACAGTGCTTTAGTTATTTCAGATTTTATTTTTATTTGGTTTCTCTTATCCTAGAAGCTCCTTATATATATATATATATATAGTTAGAGATAGAGAGAGATAGATCTGAGGCAAACATGAAGCTAACTGTGTGTGTGTGTGTGTGTGTGTGTGTGTGTGTGTGTGTGTGTGTGTGAGAGAGAGAGAGAGAGAGAGTATGAGAGTATGAGGGTTTGCATATATATGATTATATATATCTCATAGTTAGCTTAATGTTTGCCTAGGATCTGAACTAGGGAACGGTCAAAGTTTCCCTAGATTAGTACCTGGAATGGGAAAATTGTCTTATTATGAAAGGTTGGGCAGGCTTGGCTTGTATCCTCAGGATTTAAGAAGAATGATAGGGGACTCGTTTGAAACATACAAGATCCTGACAGAGTGGATGTGGAGATAATGTTTCCACTTGTGGAAGAATCTAGCACTAAAGGTCACAATTCGAAAGTAAAGGATCGTGCCATTAAGAAAGATGTTTTTGGAATTTTCTTTCTCAAAATACGATGGAAGCAATCTTGGAAATCTTTTAAAGCAACAATTCCTATATTCGGAACAAGCAAGGAGATGAATGTTACTGTAGAGGATCTGCCCAGGTGAGGAATCAAAATGCTGCTTGTCAGCAAAATATTGCCATTTTCAGGTTGTATTTCTGTGCTTGGGGGGCAGGGTGACTGTGCCATACTGCAAAAAACTTTGCAAATGGACAGAAGGGAACATAAATCATTAGTGCACTATAAGATGGGAATTAATATGAGGTGGAAATGTTTGGGTTTGTGCTGTTTTCCTTGGAACAAATTAAACTGAGGAAAGATTTAAATGAAGGGTTATGAAGTGACAAGATGACTGGAGAAGATGAAAAGAAAAGAGACATTTCCTTGGTTAAAAGGTTCATAATTAAGGTACAACTTATTTACTGGTAGAAAAATTAGTGGGGAGGTGCAAATTTATTTTCCACGCAAAGAGCCCTGAAAGTCTGAAACTCACTGTCTGAAAGACTGGCAGTGGTGGAAACCCAGATTGTAGTAAAAATAAACCTGGATATGTATTTGAGTCTCAGACTGAGAGCTGGGAAGTAGGAATAACTAAAGTTGTTCCACCTTTAGCTGGCATGGACAAACAGGCTGAATGGCATCTATCTCTGCCATATATCTCCAGTCCTTCAGAATAAGAGCTTGCCCATTTTTTAAATCCCTGCAAGATTTAAATACTGCAGCAGATTTCAGAAAAGAACAGGCAGTCAGTTATTTTTGTTTGAAACAACACAAAATGCACAGAGAACAGGTCAGTGGTCTGCAGCAGGGCGCAAGCCCCACTCTTACAGAGGCAGCAGTGACATTTACAGTAGGTATGGGTTGAGTCAGGAAGAGCTTTTGTTTGAGACTGAATTGGGAAGACCTTTAAAATGCAGGGCTCAGAACAAGTAGAAAGAGGAGGCAAGAGCAGTCACATCCAGCTCCAAAACCTCAGGCACAGCAATTTATTGCTGCAATATGTTTAATGAGCAAACTAGGTTAAAAAAAAAGTAAGAGCTACGAGCCACAGTATCCAAAAATCCACTGAACTAAGCCAGTTTGGTTCCCCCCACAACTACTTCAAGAGCTTTACTTTAAAGAAAGTATCTCTTTACATCAGAGCCTTCACTCACAGGTTTACATGTATAGAGCTAACTGAAGCCCTTGCATGATATGTAATTGCTTTTATCATGCATCTGTCTCCATCCTCATTATAGCCTGCCTACTGACATCTGTGTTTGACTGCATCTATGGCAACCAGAGGACTTTTGCATTTTTCCTTCTACAAGAAGCCAATCTACAATAACGGGGAAAGACTAGCTGGAAGCTATGCCTGCCCAACCTCTGCTCTCTCACGCTACAAGAAGGAAGTCAACAGAGGTAAATGTAGATAGGGAGGTAAAGATTTTGACCTGCTGTCAGCCCATTTCTGGCTACACTGTCAAATTCTGAGAGAGCCCCTTAGCCTTGTCCCTGGTTGCCAAGGGCCTGCTAGTGCATTTTATGTTAATATGTAAATGGAAGAGCAACATCCCTGCTTGAGAGTTTACTGACACGTGCTGGTTGTGGAACTGTGCCTGCAATGTTCACGTACAATTATAAGGAATGCATCCAATCCACTTGTTTGCCCCCGTAAGTGACTACTCTAATAAATTCCAGAATCCTATTTACATGAGAAGCTTGATTGAGACAATAGGAGGTGGCTTAACTTGTAATGAATAATTTCTACAAGCTATGGTCATGGGTCAGTTGGATGTAGACACATTTTGAACTATCTATTATATCTGAGCAGGGAAGGTGCTATGTTCCACCTGGAATTGTTATTTATTTGATTTCTTTATGTCCGGAGCATACGATATTGATGTATTCCCCTGTGGAAATTATTCTGTGACTTCTTTAGAAATAGGAATAGGTAGGAAAGTGTGAGCCTTACTGCAGGAACCACATATGTGTATGTTGGAGCAATTGTCAGCAGTGATAAAACATGATCAAAATCAACTGCACTTGTATTATAGACAGGCATGATGCACACTCAATGTTAACGGGGCACTAATAATGGAAAATAGGACGCATGTCATCACTATGTCATTGCTTCTTCAATAAGTACTCCCACCCATGTTAGAACTCTTCCCTTCAGCTGAGGCAAGAATATAAGGAGTAACATGGAGTGCATAGCAAATTGAGTAGATAAATGATTTAACCAAGTTCCCTGCCACTGGAATATATTTTAAACAATTCAGAAAATGTTTAGACAATCTATGGATTCAACCATGGGAAATAGATTAAAAATATACTACAGTTTGTATTTTTTGTAGATGATTAATTGAAAAATAATTATTTCATTAATCACAGCAGCCTTTGACCCCTGGCCTTGCTGCACACATTTTGCTGTTCTCAATGATGTGTTAAGGCAATAAAACATGAATTTTCCAACATTACTTGTTAGATAATGGATGCATCATTCAACTTTTCCTTTACATTTATAGGTATTAGCCAAACTTTGGGGCAATCTCAATTTGCTGAATGTTTACAGTTCAGCATCAAAAGCATCATGCACCAAATGTTTTGATAAAGAATGATGCCAAATTGAAAGCCAGAATAAAAGGTCATCCAAACCTGGGATGACAATAACGAGGACTTTCTGGGTTTGAACAACCAACCAACCTTGTAAATTCAAGTGGAAATTCTAATTCATGTTTGTGATCCATGTGTTACAGGTAATTGTCAGAAAATCAATGGTTAAGAAAGAGACTTAAACAAGATTGAAAAGAACAGCAAGAATTATTTTTAAAATATGCCGGAAGGCAAAAATCAAAGGGAGGTGATCAAATTTGATTAGAATGAGTAGCATGTGATAAAGTGATGATAAAGTTGATTGTGACAACATATCCAACATTAGCAAAAGCTTTTATATCATCCATTTTGTGCCATTGTTCTTGAATTCAAGGGAACAGTTCCCAATATATTATTGCCTCATATCATATTCTTTCCCTTTTTCTCAATATGTATACTTTGAATCCTTTCCATTAACAACAAAATGCTAGATCTCAATTGTAACATTTGTCCTTCATAAAATTATTTCAAACTAGAAAAAATTGAATAGTAAACTTTACAATGTGCATTCCATTGCACAGAAAAAAATCTTTTGATTAACAGTTAAATTGCTGATTAATTCCTGATTTTCCAATCTACCTCATTGCAGCCATTGCACATATTTAAATCTGCACTTTCACTGTAACTTTAAACCAATATTCTGCATTCTGTTTTATTCCATTTTACACAACTTGTTGTTCTCATATATGGTATGATTTGCCTGGAGAGCATGCAAAACAAAATGTTTCACTCTATCTCAGTACAACAATAATAAACTAATACTAATACTAAGTGTTCATACTTCAGCTAAGCATCTGTTCAATAATAGGCTGCGTCATCACCAAAGACATTTTGCAAACACCTGCAGAACTTCCACATCGCAAATAGACAGGGTCTTGACTCATTTCCTGTTTGATATAACAGGCAGTTAGTCCTGGAGCTTGTGGTTAGAAGAGCCATGCATTGTGCTAATGGGCGTATCAGAAATTTCCTGAAGTTGGATATAGTGGTTTTATTCTATCTACAAACATGGACCCTACAGTTGAGATTTTTGAGGAAAGCCAAAGATTATATGGAAAGCCAACAGCTGTATATGAGAGATAAGGATTTGAAGAGGAAGTAATGGCTGGGGCCTTTTAGCTTAATCAATCCCACAAGCCATTTCTCTGACATCCAGGAAGCTGCAACAAAGAATCATCAATATCAAATTACCACAAAGGAAGCTCAAACATTACTCAGGAAAGCCATCCCATTCATAAAACTGTTTATGTTTTTGTTTTCTGATCCAAAATGGAGTACTTCAAATGAAAATAATTGGTCCAGTAATTTGGCTATTTTTATATTTCTGATACATCAGAGTAATGCTGGAACACTAATGGAAAGAATTTTTGGATATTATTATGCAACAAACTCATACATTAATTCCTTCAAACATGCACTCTTTTTACTACATACAACTGGAAGGCAAGCATTTAGGCTAGCATTGTGCAATCATAAATCTACTTCCAATATTATTTTTACCATACAAATGATTTAATTTTTACCTTAATTTCCACTTAATTTGTAACCAATGCATTCATATTATTCACTATTACCTATGCCATTGGTTGGATCTTAAATGAGTGAAACTGAACTAATGACACTTAAAGAAAGTTGAATCAAACTAACAGACTTTGTCTCAGGTTTACGGAATTGGTAAACTCCATGCTAGCAGATAGAGCACTACTCTTTTACGAAGGAAGTATTTACCCTGTTCCACGCAACCTATTTATAATTAGCAACTTCTATTAGAATTATATATCTGTAGATATCAGGAAAAGTACCTCTGATCCTCTGCCAAGCTCACCATCATAATAGAGTCATGACTAAAGGCTCCTTGGTCTAGGCACTACAGGGCATCAGGTAAAAGTGAGTCAGAAGTTAAACATAATGAATCAGGAGAGGTGAAAAAATGGAAATATTAAAAATCAACTGTGATTTATATCATCTGTGCAATGCTTGGGCACGTTGAATGAGCAAGAAGACAGAGGAAGGAAACTATTCCCTGCAAGAACATACATGATGAATTTACACATATTATGAAAGGTACAAAAATGTAATGTCGCTACCAATTGATAAAGCAGTCTTGGTGAAAGCAGTAGACGCAGTTTTCAGCTTCCATGTAATTAATTGGGGGTAGTTGTTTCTGCCTTCTGCCTATGGTTGTAGAATGTAAAAAGATCTACAGAAAGGCTAGTTGATTTCAAGCCTTATTAGGTTGACAGGAAATGCAAACACATTCCTCTCTCCTTGCTTGAAACTGGCATTGATCTACATCAAACTTCCTGGTGATACCAGGGTACAAAGTGACATGCCAATGCTCCTTCCTCATCTGCTTCCACAAACAATTTCATTAAATCACATCATATTGGAGAAAGTTACTTATCTATCTCGTCTCAGCTAATTAAATGAAGCCAAATGTAGGGTGGGTTACAAATAGTAATAGTTGCTTGAAGTTAAGATTTTCAATACATAATGAAAAAGTTATTCCAGCACATTCCCATTCTTAATGCAGTGACCCTACATTGTTTAACATGTCTCTCACACTGCAGAAATGCCTAATCCATCTTAGAGTCACTATATTTTCCTAAGCCAGGAAAAAGATTGGATAAATATCTTTCTTGCACATGCCAGAAATATCTTCATCATACATTCTAAAAACTGCAAACATTCATAGAAGGCGTAAGTTTTTCTTAACAGCATTTGTATTATATTTTAAGGAATAATTGTTATTTAAAGGCAGATAATTTGAATTGTTTTCTCTGACAATGTGGGCCTTCCCTGTTAAATTTTGATGTTCCCAATGACAACGTCTGGTCAAGACTTTAGTCTCACCTTTCCTGATCCATAATGTTAGGTATCATTTTCATCTTAGGACTCTTTCCTTTCCAAGTTGTTTTTAAGCATTCTCTGAGTTTAAAGACATGGTGTTTTTTGTTATACTGAAATTATTTTGTGATTCCTCAGCACACTACCTACTCGTAACTCTACTCCTGAATGTTAAAAGCAACTTTAAAAAAAATCTCCAGCCTGCTGACAGCTTGTTATTTGCGACTCAGTGCCCTGCTCACTTGCATTGCACAAGAGCCCTTAACATGAGCTTAACTTAAAAGGTCAATGACTTTATTAGCATCTTATTTGCATCTATCAACTAATGGATTGTGGTTTACTTTTGATAAGATCAAGGTTTGGCTGTAATAATGACAAATTAAGAGAGATATTATTGGATTTGTTTCATAGGATTAATTCAGCACATTGTGCAAAATTTACAGCTCAAACATCAGATCCCTCTTTCCCAATGTCATCTCTGTGAGGAATAAGTAATTGATAATAATCAGAGAACCATAATAGACTCTTTGATTAATATAACAGCTAGTCAAGATTTAAAAGTACATTTGAGATTTGTTCAATCATTATAATTAATATAAAAATGTAAAAACCATCAGCAATGAAAATGCACAAAAATATTAATGTAAAGTCAGATATAAATTGACTAGAAACATGAGATGAAAGAGAAAATAGATTTCAGCTTCAAGGTTTGTAGAATATTTATTTTGGAGGATATGATCATTGCTACCATATGTCTGGAATTGTCAATATTGCAGTGCTAAAGGCTGAACAAATGTTGATTATTGCAACATTTTTGATTTAGTCTCAGTTTTGTG
The DNA here is from genome assembly GCA_035221665.1 of Okamejei kenojei. NCBI lineage: Eukaryota > Metazoa > Chordata > Chondrichthyes > Rajiformes > Rajidae > Okamejei > Okamejei kenojei. The sequence goes on along the minus strand of CM069139.1, from coordinate 57,999,806 downwards.
ACAATATAAATACATAAAAATAGAATTACTTTTTTATATAAAGTTGGGCTCAGAATGATACCAGTGCCTCTATCTCTTTGCTTCATTCTATAGAACATTGCTGCTTACAAACACTGGTGCGACTTGCACAGTGATACTGGCTCCCCAGGGATTTGAGTGACAGTTCTCTTCTTGTAAAGAGAAGCTTATTACTGAAAGAAAAACATACTGTAACTAGCCGTTAGTTACAAAACTTGTAAAATGAGTTTCCAATTTTGTTGCTGCGTTTTTGCTGTTTCCACTTCTCAAGGAAGCAAAAATATGAGTATTGCCATGTGTAATTTATTTATACTGATGGCATAAAATTACCCATTTCAATAGATTTTCGTGTAATAAACTTAAATTCATATTTCCTGTGGTCAGGTTTAAGGCATGAACACTGTTCTTTTTCTATCACTTGAATTATTAATGCCTTGCATTTTAGTATGTGTATCTCATCTTGTATTTTATTTTTGACTCTGTTTGAAGGCACACCTTGAAATTATTGGTCACTGAAATATACTTTTACTGTGAATCTTTGATACGGTCCTCGTTTATAGTAAAAACAGTTATTTTTCCTTCAAATCACACACCAATTACATTCGTAAACTAAGTAATTACTAGAGCCAGGATTTTTCCATAAATGCCATGTGCCTTTTCATGCCTTTTTTGATGGTTTCACCAGGATAATGCCTTTTTCATGATCGAGTGCCTAAATCAGCCTTGTTTTGCCATTTTGCTAAAAGGTCATGCTATTTTCTCTAGTTGTACCGTGATTACAATGACGTTTTCTATGTTAACACGTTAATATTAAAGTTATTATTAACGTGTTAACATAGTATAACTTACAAGAAAACTTCCACCACCGGGGCGAAACTGGAGGTGCCACCATCGGTCATTCATTCGTTCGTGCCGCTGCCCACTGGTTCAGTCTTCTCCAATATCTATTTGATAAAGAACTGCAGATACTGGAAAAATCAAAGGTAGACAAAAAGTGCTGAAGAAACTCAGCGGGTGAGGCAGCATCTATGTAGAGAAGGAATAGGCGACCTTTTGGGTCGAGACCCTTCTTCAGACTGATGTGGGGGGGCGGGAAAAATAAAGGAAAAGGCGGAGACAGTAGGACTAGCTGGGAAGGGAGGAGGGAGAAGACAAGGGCAATCTAAAATTAGAGAAGTCAATGTTGATATCGCTGGGGTGTAGACTACCCAAGCGAAATGTTCAAGCTTGTCTCCTCACTACATTTACTGCTGGCTCCAGTCGCAAATCTGAGTTTTCGAGTGATCTGTGCAAGGCATTCATTGATGCTGGAATTCCACTGTGGAAATTGGAAAACTAGCCTCTCAGAGGTTTTTTAGAGAAATACAGAGGAACATATACTAAGCGAGTCATCATTATGGAAAAATTATGTTTACAGCAACTTCAACATTGCTGTGCAGAACATTAGAGATGAAGTTGCATGCAACAAAATATGGATCTCAATAGACGAGACAACCAATGCTGTGGGGAGTTATGTTGCCAATGTGGCCATCGGTACACTGGAGGCAGGTCAACCATCAAAGGAGCATTTGTTGAAATTGGAAGTGTTGGAGAAGTCAAACAGCTCAACTATTGCTCTGTTGTTTACATCGTCACTTGCTGTACTTTGGCCAGAAGGTATAAAACACGAGAATGTTCTTCTGTTTGTGACTTCGTTTTATTCCCCAAAATGTTGCATTTAACATGCTTAGCTCAAGGACTTCATAGAATTGCCTAGCACATACGTAGCTTGTTTCCAAATGTCAAGCGCCTAGTTTCCAATGTCAAGAAAATCTTCCTCAAAGCACCATCACGTGTGCAGTTGTTCAAGAAATGGCACCCGAGATTCCGCTACCTCCTCAGCTCATTTTGGACTAGGTGGGGGGTACATGGCTCTCTGCTGTACTCTACAACGCTGCAAATTTTGAGAAGATAAAATAAATCATCAACTGTTTTGAAGAAGAAGAATCTGCTGCAGTCAGGATCGTCAGTGAAATCATGCAGAAAAAGTCCCTCCATCGCGATCTTGTGTTTATTGCTTCCAATTTTGCAAACTTCCCACAAGCTATCACTTCCCCTGAGAAATGTGATGAAACATTAGTGTATAACTTTCAGATTTTCAATAAAGTAACTGACGATATTTGTAAAGTTCCTGGTGATATAGGTAAAGACATACAAGGAAAATGTGAGAGAGTGATTTTAGCTAACAAAGATCTTGAAGAAATATAAAACATAGCTAAAGTTCTCAAAGGTAGTTGTAATGCACAAGATATCAAAGTAAAAGTCAGTATCCTTTATTGTCATTCAGGCCTTTCGGTCTGAATGAAATTTCGTTGCCTGACAGTCATACATATAATAAAAAACAAAACACACAATAAACACATATTTAACATCCACCACAGTGAGTTCACCAGGCACCTCCTCACTGTGGTGGAAGGCAAAAGTCTTAAAGTATTTTCTTCTTCCCTCTTCGTTCTCCCTCTGCGCTGAGGCGATCCAGGCCTCCGATGTTGTCATCCACTAGGCCCGCGGCCGAGCCTCCGAAGCCAGGCTGCCGCCGTCGCCGGAACGCTGGAACACCGCCACAGCTCTGAAGCAGGGTCCGCCGCTGGAACACCACAGCTCTGAAGCCGGGTCGCCGCTGGAACGCTACCGCTGGAACACCGCTGGAGCACCACAGCTCTGAAGCCGGGTCACCGCTGGAACGCTGCAGCACCACAGCTCTGAAGCCGGGTCGCCGCTGGAACGCCGCTGGAGCATCACAGCTCTGAAGTCGGGTCGCCGCTGGAACGCTGGAGCACCACAGCTCTGAAGCCTGGCCGCCGCCGCCGCTGGAATGCTGAAACGCCGCCACAGCTCCGAGGCCGCCAGCTCCGCCATTAGGCCTCAGCACAGATGGAGATGGTGACGGGGGACACGACAAGAAAAATCGCACCCCCCGAAGGGAGAGACTAAAACCTTGTTTCTCTCCCCCCCCCCCCCCCACCACACACACACATACACAGCCTCATAAACTAAAATTTAACTAAAACAGACACAAGAAAACAAAAATAAAATAAAAAAACAGACGGACTGCAGGTGAGCCGCAGCTGCCAGGCAGTGCCGCCACTTCCGGAGATTCATTCATATCGAATGAATACAGAGTCTGTAGTTTGTTTCGGGTGTGCACCAATGACCTCACTTGAGATTAGAAATAATTTTTCACAACTGAAGCATATTCTGTCTGACAGACGGCATAGTTTAACACAAGATAATTTTGTAGTAATGCTAGTAATTATGTGCAACCAGGCAACTTTGGTAATTTAGTATAGTATAACTATATTATCATTTTTAATCATATTTTGGTGGTGAAAATAAATACCTTTTTATGCCTTTTTTGTCAATAAATGCCTTTTTCTTGCCTTTTTTGTAATTTTATTATGCCTTTTTGCCTGCCCATTTCAGAGTTTTTTAGTGCCTAAACATCCTGGCTCTAGTAATTACCCACTGTGCCTTTTTTTGGTATGCTTCATATCATGGAAAACATTGACTATTAAGACAATAACTATTTTACATAATAGCATGTGATCTCCCTTAAGAGTTGCATCCAATTACACAACACATTCTCAGACAATCAGAGCAATAACAGCCACAAATGTTGAAGTGTAAGTAGGATATTACCAGAGGTAAATAAAGGTATGGTTGCGTGAGTGAAATTTAATAAATCACTTGAAGAGTGGGAGAGGGAAATTAAGCCAGTTCCAGAGGATAGGATTATGGCAGATAAGGCCATGAAGCGATCTATTGAGAGGATACACATTTTCTGGGTTGTGGAGAAAAAGGACTTAATACTGACAAGACACTGAGGTTTATGTTCAGTTGGATCACCCCAAAGTAGTGTATCAGATATTACTGTATCGGGGAATGGGCCAAAAAGTGGAAATGGAATTAACGGAACGCTAATCTTTGATTATCATGGGCAAGATTATCAAAGATTATTATTTGGCCAAAATGTCTCCTTCTGTGCTGTGACTATCTATGATTTAACAATGCTCAGTAGTTTGATTTGTAAGCATATTATCATCAACCGTTTTTCACAATGATTTATTGAATTGACAGATTTATTTAAAGTTTTAAGCAAATTTCATCAAAGCCTAGCAGATGTACAGATGCAAGAAAGTGACTGACTACTTTTTGTTTAGATTGCACCCAACAAATTACTATTCATAGCATCCAAGTCCCAAAACGTGATGATAAGGAAGGATTATTTCAGTAAATCTTAGTTGTATTCAATTATTCAACCTCAGAAGAAACATTGAGAAAGTAAAATTTTGCTATAAATCTCACCACGTGACCACAGGTACCAAAGTTGTTGCCATCACACTATTTCACCTTGGTATAAAATAATTCAAGGAACATACATTTCCATCAATGTATTCATGCTTGCCACAATCTCAAACTCAAGCTTAGAAAAAGGAAGGTGAGCAGAAGGCTTAGATGTAACTACTTTAAGTAAAGGTTTCCGACTTTATGAGACATGATTTAGTGAGGCAGCAAAGCCATGTTATGTGGAAACATTTCAGAGAGAATGGGATTCGTATATCAGACATGGATGAAATCAAGAGAGCTTGCCTCAGGAAAATCACAGTAGCTTAGCTCAACAAAATTAGAGGAACCCTCCTCAGGAAAATTGCAGAAATATGCCACAGAAAAATTGCAGGTATGCAGCTGTAATTTATGTTTCCATCTGTTATGATTAAAAGACAGAAAATTACAAGCTGGATGCTTACGATTTCTAAAGATGCACAATGTAAGCACCTCTTCACACCAGGAGTACCCTTTCATGAAATCAGTCCCACTATATATTGTTTCAGGATGTCAGTATAAGCAACAGATATACAGAAGGACCTTGAGATCAGATTCCAACTGATTCAGTTATACATAGCCTCATGAGCAAAATATCTTGCTGTAGATTTCAGCCATTCAAAACATGCCTGTTCTTCTGGTATTGCCATTTTCTCACTGCCTTCTAAAAGACGATAGTAAGATTAAACGAGAACTTACCAGTTCGAAGTTTGATCCTTATTTTATGAGGAGTTACGATGAGGGATTACGTGAAGAAGCCCCGCATGCGCGTCATACTTCAAAGCAGCGGCGTGAAAACACAGAAACTGATAGCCGAAGTAACATAGTAAGGCTTTGAGAAGACTAGAACTACCAGATGATCCTTTCAATTACGAGGGTTGGGAGCGGAGGGCACGTAATCCCTCATCGGAACACCTCATAAAATAAGGATCAAACTTCGAACTGGTAAGTTCTCGTTTAATCTTACTATTTTACTTCGGAGTCACGTGAGTGCTTACGTGAAGATTTCAAAGCTCTATGATTTCATGCTGTAGATGCACTCCATACAACACACTGCTTCAGTTGACACAGTAGTAAATAAATAAATAAATAAAATATTGAACATTGTTTCAATTATTCAACTATTTTAATAATAATAATAATAATGATAACAAAAGAAAGTAATAACCCCTCTATCCCAGGGGGAAATTACAAAGAAATAATATAAAACAAAGCAACCATAAATTAAAGTGAACCCAACACAGCATGCCCAAACTCTGGCACTGTAACAACAGGTTTATTAGAAAAAGTTGCTTCTTTAGACCATCCTGCAGCCTCGAGGATTTGGTCGAGCGCCTTCGCCGCGGATGTTGATGCCGCCCTAGTGGAGTGAGATTTAAACACATGAGTGTCCACTCCAGCGTAATCCAGAACCTGTTTTAACCATCTAGAAATTGTTTGTGCTGATACTTTTTCTATGTTTTTTTGTGGGTAATGAGCATTGCGTTCTCAGAACCTCTGAGACTCTTAGTTACTTCAATATATTGACTCAGATGCTTAACCACACATAACTCTTGGTCCACAGGGCATGCTTTAAAGATTACCTTGGTTCCAGCCATTCCTGGCCTGCTTTGCTTGATTAGATCATAGACATAAAAAGTAATTGTATCTACAGACAAATGCATACAATCTAATTGTAACATTTGCAATGTTTGTACTCGTTGTGCTGATACTAACGCCATAAGCATAACCACTTTAAGTGTTAACCTCTGAAAAGACAGTGACGCAATTGGAGCCCCTTGCCGAAGCAGTGTGTGAACTATACTGACATCCCAGATTTCTGTATATCTAGGCTTGGGAGGATTTTAATTAAAAATTCCTCGCATAAATCGGGATACTAACGGATGAGACCCAATAGATCGTCGTTCTGAAAACTGTCCTAAATAAGACGACAAAGCACTCTGAACGCTATTGATGGCACTATAACTCAGGTGCTGATCAAAATGCAACATAGCAAGGAACTCCAATACATCCGGTATGCTCGCAGTATGATAAGATATATCTGACTGTACACAAAACATTTCCCATTTCTTTATATGAGACATATATTGTTTCTTAGTGCTATCCCTCCAAGCTGCAGTTATGACATCCATAGTCCTATCCGACAGTCCAAGCCCGTGTAATGGTCTGGTCAGAACCTGCAGATTAAAAAAAAACCTGCAGATTAACAAATTAATACAGTCATGTAACGGATGACTTTCTCCTGTTACTGGATGTACCAACAAATTACTGCAGTTGGGGATCATCATGAATGGCTGAGTCATCATTCTGAGCACGAATGGGAACCATGGCTGTGTAGGCCAGTCTGGAATCACCAAAACACCTGTGGCAGTGTCTTGCTCTATTTTGGTTAGACATTGCCTAATCAGGCAGAATGGGGGAAAAGCATAGAAGAATGTACGTCCCCAATGTAGCGAGAATGCATCCACTGCTATTGCTTCTGGATCTGGCATCCATGAAACATATTTAGGCAACTGGTGATTTAATATGGATGTGAACAGATCAATATCTGGTAACCCATAGCAGCTGACAATCTTTTTAAAAAAACTTCTGGATTTAACATCCATTCTATATTGTCATTGAACTTTCGTGACCTGTTGTCTGCCATCACATTGTCTCTCCCTGGCAGGTAGATAGCTGAGAGCCAGATATTTCTGGATACACCAGTGCCACATGAGATTGGCCAGATTATCACATGATACTGATCTTACTCCTCCCATGTGATTGATATATGCCACAGCTGTGGTATTGTCCCCCTGAAGTTGAACATGTGAATCATTCATTGTAGAACAATAAGCTTTCACTCCATAAAATGCCCCCAATAATTAAAAAATAATTTATACCATGTGTTTGGAGAATTAAATCCTCTTGGACACTCCATCTACCACCACAGCTAGATTAGCTGTCCGTAGCTCCCCATCCGAGAGCGCTCACATCAGACTGTAAATCCATTGAAGGTTGCTGAACCAAAATATTTGTAGTAGCTTGTGCAACATTGATAATCCACCATTGCAAATCAGCTAAAGCTGCAGTTTGTAACTGCATGGACCTATCAAAACGACCTGCACGCTTTTTTTAGTGCTTGTTCTCTGGCTCATTGCAGACTTTGATAGTGCAGAGGTCCAAATTCTACAGCAGGAAACGCTGCTACCAATTTACCAATACCCGTGGCTACCTCTCGGATGGAGCGATAAGGTTTCTCAGCGAGGCAAGTAAAGGCATTTGCAATATCCACAACCTTAGCTGTTGGCAAAGTTACTGACATATCAACTGAGTTAATGACAAATCCCAAATAATCAATTGTTTCGGATGGCTGTAACTTAAGGACAAAGGACAAAGGACAAAGGACATTTATTGTCACATGCACCAAATGGTGTAGTGAAATTTGACTTTCCATGCAGCGCACAGGTAAAGCTAAGACACCACACTAAGAATTTAACAATAAACATAGAAACATCCCCCACAATGGTTCCCACTGTGAGGGAAGGCACAAAGTCCAGTCCCCATCCCCATGTCCACCCATAGTCGGGCCTATTGAGGCCTCCGCAGTCGCCGCTACGGTGGCCCAATGTTCCAGGCTGTTCTTGCTGGATGATGTTGCTCCGGCTTCGGGAGAATCCTAACAGCGGCTTGGGACACCTGGAGCAGCCGCTTCCTTACTCGAGACCGCGGCTACCGAAGCCGACACGCTGCGCAGGATGGAGCTCCACCACTGGCGATCTCGCCGAGAGATCCCAGGCTTCCGATGTAAAGTTCAGCACCGCCGCCCGCGGCTGGCCGCTCCACAGTCCCCCAGCTCCACGATGTTCATCTGTGGTCTCAGCTCACTGGAGTTCCAGCGCGGTGACCCAGGCAAGGCATCGCCCACTCCGCTCCACGACAGCGATGTGCCGCCGCCGCCCGAGGTTCTGGGCGGTCCCCTTGGGAAACGCCGCTCCAGGCCCACTGGTAGGCGGCGAGGACAGGTCGTAGGTGCAGCCCGGAGAAAAGCTGCCTCTCCGACCAGGTAGGGACCCTGAAGAGTAGTTTCCCCCTTCCCCCTCCCCCCCTCCACCCCCCACATAAAAAAGACTAGAGCTCCGAAAAACAAAAACTCAACTAACTGAAAATTTTAAAAAGAAGTGAAAAACGGACAGCTGCAGGCTGGGAAGCCATACCCGTACAGGACAGCGCCCCCACTTAGATTTTGTTGGATGGACCAGAAACCCTAGCCTTTCAAATAGGCTTGTGGTTGCTGTAACTGATTCTTCAGCTGTCTCCTGAGTGGTGCTTACAATTAAAATATCATCTAGATAAGCCATCACAATGTGACTTTGTAATGCCCTCAGTAATGCCAGTGCTGGTTTCAATAATTTTGTGAACAGCCTAGGAGCTGAGGTTAACCCATTAGGTAATGCTTTAAATTGCCACAGCTGACCCATCCAATTAAACTTCAAGTACCTGCGATAATGATGATGAATTGGTACTGAATAATAAGCATCTTTTAGATCTATAGTAGCCATATAACAGCCTTGTGACAACAACTGCTTTGCAGTGTTGAAGGTGTCCATTTTAAAATGCCTATACTGAACATAAGAATTTAATTTTGTGAGGTCCAGAATGAATCTACAACCCCCATCTTTCTTCGGTCTTGGGAATACATTGGACACAAATTGTTGAGGATGATTCACCGTTCTTTCAATTACCCCTTTCTGGAATAAAATGTTAAATTTCTTCTTCTACCTGACGAGTTTCTGGTGCAGCAAACACCAAGACTCTATTAGGCCTATTTTGTACAGGTGGATCAACTCCTGCCATAAATTCTACTGTAGAGCCTGACACAGTACCTAGTATAAACCGATCAGATGTTATGCAGCACCATTCATCATAAAACAATTGTAATCTACCCCCAACCGGAGATTGTTCCCCAGAAGTTTTATCCGTGATGGAATGAAGTTTCTGTAACTCAGTAAATGGCCTAGAAGGTAACCTTCTCCCAATATAAGGGTTGATGTTGGGCTGCACTGGGTAATAATATTTTCTACCCATTGCCCTGCCTCTGCTGGTCCCTGCCCCGGAATCAAACCCCCTTCATATCCAACCTGCTTGTTTCCTTGGAGCAGGGATAAAAGGGTTTATAAGTCCTATCGTTTTCGATTCTTCATCGATGTCCTTAATTTGTTTTGCCAGATTTTCGCCAAATAGATAGTCTGGTGTCTGAATATTGCTAGCCCTACATAGTCCTGCAAACTTTGGGTGCAATGATGGCCGAATGGCGATTTTCCTCATACAATTCAGTTCGAAATAGGCATTGCAGAATAACGCAAGCATGTTCTTTTGTGTTTTGGACATTGTCGACCCTTGTATGTCTTTCCCAAATGCTGTGATGCCTGCTGATATCAGCTTGAGGACAGGCTGGAATCGCTTTTCCTGCCCTCGCATCGTTGCACTCATGAGTTCCCAAATTGCAGAGTTCACTGTTGGCACCCTGAGCGATGCACAATTGACGGGCGTTTTGTATAACTCAGCTGTTTCAGCCATAACAGTATCTTGGAGCTGGTGAGAAACAAAATATTTTATGTTGGCAGCCAGGTTCTCATCCATGGCCTCACCAGTCCCTTCCGGTATAGCAAAACTCTTTGCTACATCAGGAACACCCGGAGCATGGCTCTTGTGCTCTGGAGTATACACATAAGTAGGGACACCAGCTTCAGGGTCAGTCCCCTTCTGCCCTGGTACTCCTGAGTCTTGCTCTAAGGAGACCTCATCCAAACCTAAACAAGGCACTGGAGAGTCAGATTCCCATTCTTCATAGGCACCATACTCAGTGTATGGAACTCCTTCGGAGGCTGCCTTAGAATCCCCAGGGTCTTTGGACCCTTGACTGATTAAAGTTTGGAGCATTTTCTCCATTCGTTCCATCCTCCCCCACATTCTTTTCCGGTCTGGAGGAGAGTCCTCTTCATCAGACCCGTCAGACAAAACGGGCCTGACTGACTTTCTTTTATGTTTCTTTCCTAAAGTTGTGGCCTCAGTGCCCTGTGACACTGGAGCAGCTGAAGGCTCGTTAATCATGGGAATAACGGCCACCGGTATCGGAACCAGCACCGCACTTATCTTTACTCCCGATCGCTGTGACGGGACCGCATCGCTGCGCGAGCCCTGCCTGCTCCGAACCGACTTTTTTGCACAGCTCTGCATTGCCACAAGCTCCTCCTGACTCGCAAGCCAGCGTTACAGAGCTGAAATACTCACTGTAAATTAGTTTAAAAACACTTACCTGCAAGGTTTCTACTCATCACTGGTGGAGCTGCGCTCTCCAGCTCCTTCCAAGCGACATTCGTCAACGTAATGACATGCATGCGCCAGGCGGGGCTTCTTCATGTAGTCACTCACGTGACTCCGAAGTAAAATTCAGCCCAAACCGTAAGATGTATATTAAAATGCCTTTTTCAACTTAATTTGTAGTGTGGCCTAGCAAATTTAAAATAGGGATCTTAAGACTGGTAAAATTTTCAAGTTTCCAATGAAATGAATTTTAGTGTTTAAGGCTTTACTGAGTTTTGTATATGTTCAGAGAAACACAAAGATCTGTATTTTTTTTTTAAAATAGGACATTTCATGAAAATTTGAATATCGACATTTTCAAAGCATAATTTAAACAATTTCACTGTATTTAAGGAAAAAAGTGCTGTCATTGTCTAGTGACACATTATTGTAACCTATCAGCCTCTGAACTATTGTTTCTTCTATGCCATTCATGTTGATTGAATTTTCTTTTTGATGAGTATGCAAGAGTGGTTTCCAACTCTGTCACAGAGTAAAGTGCTTTCAATTCTTTGGTGTTTAAAATTACTATGTATAATCAATTGACATTTCTGCAGTGGCTTTCACTACAGTTATCTAAACATTTTGATTACACTGCCTATTTAAAGGGAACACCAGCCTTCTATGACTTATCAATACAGCTTGAGCATTTAACAGACTAAGCTCTAGGGCAGTAAAGGCGGACAGTTGAATGTTGTACACATAAACTACAGATTGTTTTAATAGAATATACCTCAAAATACGTAATGCAATACCAAACACACACAACCCGATTTCACAGTAGAAAATCTACAATGTGTTTGGTCATGGTGTTAATAAATTTAAGATACCTATTAAAATACTAAAATTCACCAAAAACTCTTTAATGGATATAATTTATTTTCAAAAAACGTGGCCTGGATTAAGTAAAAAATCCTTCCATTTGATTTTCTGGTGAATTATGTCATCTGGGAAGTGGTAAATAACACAGTGGGCACATTCAGAGAACAATGTAATGAAAAGATACATTCAGATTGCAAATCATAATAAAAGCTGCAGATCCTGGAAATCTGAAATCAGAAAATGCTGAAAACTGTTAACAGATCAGGGAGGTTCAGGCAGAAAAACAAAATTAACATATTTGGCACAAGATCCTTTCTCTGAACTGGAAAAGAGAGAAAACAAGTTGTTTTTAGTTGCAGAGAAGGTGGGTAGGAAAGGTCAGAGCAAAATTATATATTTGATAGAGTGAGACCAAATGAGTAAATGTGGTATTGGGATGCTGATTGTGTTTCTTTGTCAGTGTTAACTGTTGCTGATAGCAGGGTTGTCGGACATGCACAATGTGCCAGGCGACACTCGGTGTCAGAGAAATACTGAGCAAAAAACAAGTCATGTCAAGTCAAGAGAGTTTATTGTCATGTGTCCCAGATAGGACAATGCGAGAGGGAAATGGCCAGTTAAGAGATGAATAGAGTTCATTTCTACTGTTGAAGAATTGCTGCTGGGTGCCCAGAGAAAACATGAGGTGTTGTTCCCAAAGCTTGTAGTGGGCATCATACTGTTTGTACATTACATACACATACATACGGGTCAGAGTGAGAGAGGGATGGAATGTTAAAGTGACGGGCAAATGGAAGATCAGGGTTACTCCGTGGACTGAATGGAGGGTCTCTCTAAATTAACCATACAATCATACCAGAAAACAGAAACAAGACACGCAACTACATAAAAGTTAACATTAACATCCACCACTTGAAAACTTACGGGAATGCCAGGTATAAAATAATTTTGTAGATTTAACACACAAATAGCTAATGACTCACAAGGTTACGAGTATTTAAAACAACAAATGACATTTTTTTTGAAACAAATGAGACACCAGGGATTTCACCATCTCTATTATGGGAATCATTTAAGGCATTCATTCGTGGAGTTATAATTTTGTATCAAAGTTTTCTAAATAGAAAAAACAGGACAGAACAATGAACGTTAGAAAAGGAAATTAAATTTAAATTATGGCAAAAGACCCAACCATAGATAAACATAATAAGATAACAATATTATCAGCAAGAGTAATAAGGTTATTTCAGATCACAAAACAAGTACAGTTTGAATTTGGGGATAAACCACATAAACTTCTAGAAAAGGAAAAAACAATTAGTAAAATTAAATCAGAGAACGGGGAACTATTAACTCTACCTAAGGACATTAACAAAAGGTTTGCTCAATTTTATCAACATTTATATACATCTAAAACTAACATTGAAGACAATAAAATTATAAATGTTTTAGATAAGTGGAACTTGCCAAAATTGGATATCTTAGAACAAGAGGAATTAGGAGCTCAGATTACAAGTGAAGAAATAAGAAAAACAATAAAAGAACTGAAAAATGGGAAGACACCAGGGCCTGATGGTTTTAATAATGAATTCTATAAAAGATTTCAGGAGTTAATGGTCCCACGATTACTTAAATTATACAGTTATGCTTTTCCCGAAAATAAATTACCAGAAGCTTTAGCAGAATCTACAATTACGCTTATACCAAAAAAAGATAAAGATCTAGAAGATCCGGGCTCGTACAGAGCTATATCATTTTTAAATACAGATCAAAAAATTTTAGCAAAGATTTTAGCAAGAAGATTGAGCAAATATATTAATAAATTGATAAACCAGGACCAAATGGGGTTTATACCCAAAAGACAATCATTTAACAATTTGAGACGACTTTTTAATATAATGTATTCACATAAAGGGGAAAAGGAAGACTTATCAGTTATATCTTTGGATGCAGAGAAAGGTATCTTTGGACACCTCATCTTTTACAGGTCCCGCGAGGGCCGAGCTGTGGGAAGACCGCGCCGACGTCGAGCCCAGCAGCCGCGGCAGGTCTCGAGAAGCCGCCGGGGTTTACTGCCTTAGGACAGGCCGGTAGAGCTGCTGCAGAGTCGAGCAGCCCTGCAGGAACAGGAGCTGCCAACTTCACACCGGGGTATGCTGTGGGAGTGCAAGCCGGTGGCTGCCATATGCGGTTGGTTAGTTTGCCTGGAGCTGCTGCCGACCATGCACCCCTACAGAGACATAATGTCAGAAGTAGGAGTAAGCCTGCACGGACTCCGGGGAGCCAGGCACCGGCGGCCGGCACCGACTCATATCCCCTGCCTTCCCTCCAGGCACGCGGACCGCCACAGTCCGCTCGTGGGCGGACTAGCTGAGAGTCCATGCGGGAGTCGTACGGGCCTGCAGGAGCGGGTGTCGACGACCTCCTGCCACCAGATCCCACTCAGCATCTTATGGGGGTGAGGTCTACTGGTAGAAGCCCCAGCAACATTGCAGAGCCTGGGGAAGTCGGCTTGTCGGCTACGTGTAGTAGCAATGGTCGCATGGCCCGGTTGGAGCTCATGGTCAATGCTCCAGAAGCAGATGCAGAACTACTGGATGTTGTGGGCAAATTTGCTACTGCACCTCATTCAGGGAGGCCACTACTTGCAAAACTGGCAGGGACCATTAACTATGTAACCTCACACCAGCTACAGGAACGGGTTCTCAACGACACCATGGACAAATTCAAGCCGCCGGAGAATTGCATTAACCTGAATGTCTCCATGGTCAATGCTCAAATTTGGGGGAATTTGAGTAATACCGCCAGAGCTCAGGACGCACGTCTCCATAAAGTTCTGAAACTCCTATCAACGGGTATCACAGCGTACGCCAGGACACTCGATGAGGAGAACATGACCAGTGAGCAGCAGGATGCCCTGGCCTTACTCTGCAATGCCCAGTTCGAGATCAACCGTTTGCGAAAGAGCTCCATCCGGCCCACCCTTAACCCTACATTTGCAGGGTTGTGCCATACCTCCACCACTCCACCACCACATCAGCTGTTCAGGGAAGACCTGCCGAAAAAGGTAAAAGAAATGGACGAAACCGTCGGCCTTAAGAAGCCACCTTCATCAAGGGCATACGCCTATCGGAAACCGCCGTATTCCACGGAAACCTCGCCCATCGGATAAGACACCTAGGACTCATCCACTGCCAGTTCCCCAACAGCAGACCCCTTTTTAAGGGCAGGGCCCTCCGAGGCCCGCCTGGTAAAATGCGGCCTCCGCCACGACAAGCCACACAACGTCCCCCCAAAACACCGTACACCAGGACCCGCTGTTGACCATGGAGGTAAGGGGGTCTGGATCTACTACGAAAGTAGCAATGGTACCCTCACAAGTAGGGGGATGGTTGCGGGCATTCAGTGGTTGCATGGGATACAGTAACTACAGACTCTTTTATTTTACAGAGTGTTCAGGGTTATGTTATAGAGTTTATTAACGGTAAACTTCCCCCTACACAGCATG
Organism: Okamejei kenojei; assembly: GCA_035221665.1. Classification (NCBI taxonomy): domain Eukaryota; kingdom Metazoa; phylum Chordata; class Chondrichthyes; order Rajiformes; family Rajidae; genus Okamejei; species Okamejei kenojei. The sequence continues at coordinate 57,984,751 of CM069139.1, read as the reverse complement.
TACCCCATCGCAAATTTGAGCTCTCTAAAAAAGAGATCGAGCAAGGACATGCAGAAATATTACGGCTAGCAGCCAAAGGGGTGATAGGGAAGACGACACATTAACCCATTGAGTTCATGTCCAACATCTTTACAACAACCAAAAAAGATGGAGGATGTCGGATCATCATCGACCTAACTCATCTGAACACTTTCGTACAATATACCCATTTCAAAATGGAAACCTTTGAAACAGTTAAGCAGCTACTGTATCGGGGTACTTTATGGCTTGCATCGATCTCAAAGATGCATACTATACAGTCCCCATCATAGAATCCCATAGGAAATTCTTAAAATTTGTCCGGAAGGGACAGTTATGGCAACATGAAGCTTTATCCAATGGCTTAACCACAGCTCCTAGACTGTTTACCAAAATAGTCAAACCAATACTGGCTATCCTAAGGCAACATAATTATATCGTCATGGCATACTTGGACGATATACTTATAGTGGGACAAACCCTCCAATTGGCGGAGCTGGCAGTCTCAGCCACCAAATCTTTATTCAAGACGTTAGGGTTTGTTACCCATCCAGACAAATCCAAATTCACCCCATCTTAAATCATGGACTATCTGGGCTTCACTATTGACACCAACCGAATGATAGTCACCATCCTACCCAACAAAGCATCAAATATAAAAGATGCATGCAACAGCCTTGCTTGCGTCAGGCTGCCGACCATCAGACATACTGCCAAGGTAATTGGGAAACTGGTAGCAACATTTCCAGCTGCGCAATTCGGCCCACTGCACTATCAAAACTTACAAAGAGCAAAACTTACAAAGAGCAAATGCTGGGCACTTTGACAGGCCAATATGGCTGCAATTAAAGCTAAAACTGAGCTACAGTGGTGGGTCGACAATATTAGTGCGTGTTACAAACCCATCATTATTAGCAACCCATCAGTCGTGTTACAAACTGACGCAAGCGCTCAAGGCTGGGGTGCAACTGACCTTCACGAGTCTACCATCGTTCAGACACATGGAATAAATTATTTGGAGATACTTGGGGCTTTCCATGGTCTGAGGGCATACTGCACAAATTTACAGCATTTGCATGTCCGCCTTCAAATAGATAATACCACGGTGGTGGCTTACATAAATCATATGGGTGGTATCAGGACATTATCTTGTGATGAATTGGCAAACACAATTTGGCACTGGTGTATTGCAAGAAATATTTGGATTACAGCGACCTATCTACCAGGGAAGCTCAACACAGTGGCAGACACCAGGTCACGAGTGTTCAATGATAACATCGAGTGGATGTTGAACCCACAAATATTTGCTCAAATTATAGCTAACTTTGGTACACCAGATATTGACGTCTTTGCGTCCAGGTTGAACCATCAGATACCAACGTATGTGTCTTGGGAACCAGACCCTGGGGCAGTAGCTATGGTTGCTTTTTCACTCTATTGGGGGAAATGGTTCTGCTACGCATTTCCCCCATTCTGCTCCATTAGTCGGGTATTGCAGAAAATACAACTGGATTCTGCTTCAGGCATATTGATCATACCCGACTGGCCTACACGGCCATGGTACCCGGTGGTTCTCCAAATAATAATACGTCCATGGGTTCAAATTGCTAAAAACCCCACTTTGCTCACTAACCCCATTACGGGGGAAAGTCACCTGTGCCATGGTCATTTAAACCTGTTGGCTTGCAGGTTCTGAAGAGGCCGTTCATGGAGGCCGGCATCTCGCCCAGGGCAATGGACCTCATTTTAGCATCATGCAGAGCATCAACCCGGCAGCAGTACCTCACCCAGATCAGGAAATGGCAGGCCTACTATTCCCGAATAAATACCACCTACAACTCTGCCACGATCACTGACGTCCTGGAATTTCTAGCGGGCCTTCATTACGATGAGGGTCTCAGCTACAGTGCCATCAACAGCGCCAGGAGTGCGCTCTCCTCATACCTGAATATAGGTGTGGGCACGCACCATCCAAATTCATGACGGGAGTTTTCAACACCAACCCTCCATGACCCCGATACAACATCACTTGGGATGTGGGGGTAGTACTTACACTACTGAGCCCTGTGACAGGACTACCTCTTGACAAGCTCACCCTTAAAGTGGTGATGCTGATGGCACTGACTTCAGCTCAACGAGTCCAGGCCTTACACAAGCTTCGGCTGGACCGTATGGTCTCGACTCCTGCAAAGGTGACTTTCTTTGTCGAGGACCAGCTGAAGCAACGTAGGCCTGGGTCTTCTGGGCTGCAGTTGAAATTCCGGGTGTATCCCTCTGATGCCACCCTCGGCATAGCCACCCATCTCCGCTATTACATCCGAACAACTCGAACCGTCCGGAAGATGGAGCAGGGGCTCCTCATCAGCCACAAACAACCACATCACTGGGTGACTGTGCAGACCATCGCCAGGTGGCTCAGGGTGATGTTGGGTGCAGCTGGTATCGATACTAACATTTTTAAATCTCACTCTACCAGGTCTGCATCCACATCAGCGGCGAGGGCCATGGAGGTGCCCATGGACTACATCCTCACCACCGCGGGCTGGGCCAGTGAATCGACTTTCCAGAGGTTTTACAATAAACCAGTGGTCGCCCCCGCTACATTCGCGGATGCCGTGCTGAGAGCCGCTCCGTGAATGATTACTCCCCGATTAGGGGTTTTTTGCTTTGTTATTCTTTGTTTTAATAAATATGCATTATTTTTCAGCCTGTTCAGTCTGGAATGCATTAGCAAACTTCCTCCATCAGTATTGCAGCAGTGTGATGGCATGGACATTGTCCAGGGCGTGCAATCACAGAAGCTTTGAAGTCTTCACGAAGTCACTCACGTGACTCCAAAGTAAAATAGTAAGATTAAACGAGAACTTACCAAGTTTGAAGGTTGATTTTTATTTTATGAGGAGTTGCGATGAGGGATTTCGTGCCCTCCGCTCCCAACCCTCTATCATAAGGTCAACTGGTATGTTCTACTTTATTAATCTTACTATCTCCTTCCATGATGTGTTCTGTGATTCCACACCGCTGCTTTGAAGAATGTCGCGCATGCGTGCTGGCGGGGTCTTCACGAAATCCCTCATCGCAACTCCTCGTAAAATAAAGATCAACCTTCAAACTTGGTAAGTTCTCGTTTCATCTTACTATTTTAGTCCTTTGTTAAATAAATTGAACGCTCTGATTAAATTTTGGAAAACGCTCCCACTATCATTCATTGGCAGAATAAATGCTATAAAAATGATAGTGCTATCACAAATAATATATTTATTTCAATCCAACCAATATATATACCAAAATAATTTTTTTTTAAACTAGACTCCAATATTACTAATTTTATATGGGACTACAAAGCACATAGAATTAAAATAAATCATCTGTGTAAACCTAAAGATGTAGGGGGACTTGCACTGCCTAATTTTTTATATTATTATTGGGCAGTGCATATTAAGAATATTATTTATTGGTTGGATTGTCCTTCTCAACAGACGGAATGGATAAGAATGGAGAAAGAGGATTGTTTTCCTTATGATTTAGGAGCGATCCTCTTCTCCCCGATAAAATTGAATAATATATTATACAAGAAGAATCCAATCATACATAATATAATTCGAATTTGGAAACAAATAAAATTAACTTTAAAATTAAGAAACTTATCATCATTAACACCAATAGTGAATAATCCGGTATTTAAACCATATTTTATGGATAAAACATATAGACAATGGGAAAGATTGGGAATTAAAAAGTTGGGTGACATGTATAAAATGGGAAATTTATTTTCATTTCAACAATTAAAATCAGAATTTAATCTGAATAATAACCAATACTTTAAATATTTACAGATATGTGACTTTATAAAAAAAAATACCAAGATTACAGAATATAACGATAGACCCACTGGAAGAAGCAATGAATATTAAGGCTGACTCACAAAAATTAATATCATATCTATATAACAGTATTCTTAATAGAGAATGGCCATCAACAGAGGCAATTAGAGAAGACTGGGAAAAAGATTTAATGATAAAAAATTCTAAAAAAACATGAGAGACGTATTTGATATATATACATAAATGTTTGATTAGCACTAGACATAATTTAATTCAATTTAAAATATTACACTGATTATATTATTCAAAAGTTAGGTTGAATAAATATTATTCAAATATTTCTCCCATCTGTGATAAATGTCTTTCTCAAAATACTAATTTCACACATTCTTTCGTTTCTTGCACAAAACTTCAAAGTTTTTGGTGTGATATATTTGATATATTCACTATATTTAAGATAAAAATGGAACCTAGCATGGAAATGATTATTTTTGGAGTAATAGGAGATGGAAACAAATTAAATATATTCCAAATCTCATTTTTTAATTATGGTTTAATAACAGCGAAAAAACTCATACTCAAATTCTGGAAAAGGGCTACTATACCAACACTCAAAATGTGGATTGGTAATATGTTGGAAACGGCCCATTTGGAAGAAATGAGACTCCTCCTAATAGAAAAAAAAGACCAATTCTTAACGAGCTGGTCTCCATTTATCAACTTTGTAGGATTCATGTGGTGCAGTAGTATCGTAAAATTAAAAATTCTGGGTTTGAGTGAAAAATGATTAAGAATATTAAAAAAAACATCGACTTGTGGCGTGGGAGAATCTCCTTTCTGCTTCAATTTCTCGCTTATTTCTTTCTTTACACCACATTCACTAGACTATTCTTTACTCTTCACTACCCCTTTCTTTCTCATTTCTTTCTAAAAAAAAATAAAAGGAAAGTTGTACAAAGAATGTTTTAATAATTCTGGGAACCGGTAAAAAGGTACCATTAAAATGTAATGTACTTCTACAACATATACACCATTGCTCATTAAATGCCAGACACTCCTTGATACAATTTAAAGTTATACATAGATTACACTTCTCAAAATCCAAATTAAACAGAATTTTCTCAAATGTTTCCGCTATATGTGAAATGTCAACAGTTAGAAGCTAATCTAACGCATTCATTCACAAAATGTACAAAAATTACTAATTTATGGACAGAAATTTTTAAGATATTCTCGAATTTAGTTAATGCAAATTTAATTCCAGACTCAAAATTAATTATATTGGGAATATTAGAAACGGATCAGATACTAACAACACAACAAATAATTTTTATTGGTTATAGTTTAATAATTAGTAAAAAAATTAATACTAAGATACCCATATCCCCCACAATCAAAATGTGGATTACAGAAATGTCGGAGACACCTCACCTGGAACGATTAAGACTTGTCCTAATGGACAAGTTAGATCAATTCAGAGGAATATGGTCTCCATTTATTGAATATTTAAAGGGTTAAGGTGGTCCGGTTCGAGGCCCTGACTGAAGCCTGAATGAAGGAATAGATGAAGAATTATATACAATAGATCATGAATATATCTCCAATGAAGAATATCTTGCTTAATACTCCACTCATTTTATTGATTTTTTATCTCTTTCTTATTTATTTTTCTTTTTATTACTTATCTTTATTTCCTATTGTTATAAAATAAAAAAAATATAGAAGTATAAATAAGATTGACTGTAAATTTTAAAAATATTAAGAATGTGTGTGACGAATAATATTTTATATTTTTTCAATTTTATATTATTTCTTCTTAATATGTATTTACTTCTAATAAAAATATTTTACAAAAAATGTAATGTACTTCTAATAAATAAATTTATTTTTTTTAAATTAAAAAAAAATTAACATCCACCACAGCAGCTCCCCCACATTCCTCACTGTGATGGAAGGCAATAAAGTCTTATCTTCTTTCCTCCTTATTCTCCCGCAGATGGGGCAGTCGAACCATCCGCAGTCGGGGCGATCGAAGCTCCTGAGTCAAGGCGATCAAAGCTGCGGCGATTGGGGCGATCGAAGTGATCGAAGTTCCTGCGGCTTGGAGCTCCAGAAGTCGGTCCCTAACCAAGGGACCACGAGCTCCATGATGTTAAGTCCGCAGACTCCCACGGTTGGAGCTTCCGAGGTCGATCCCTGACAAAGGGACACCCAGCTCCACGATATTAAGTCCGCAGGCTCCCGCGGTTGCAGTTCCCAAAGTCGATCCCCAGTAAAGGAACCGCCAGCTCCACAATGTTAGGCCGCAGCACAGACAGAGATACGATACGGAACAAAATCGCATCTCCGTCGAGGAAAGAGATTGAAAAAAGCTTCCCCCAACCCCCCATGTAATACAAAGCTAAAGATACACTAAAACGTACATTTTACAACATACTAAAAACAACAAAGAAAGAAAAGGACGAGAGACTGTTGGCGAGACTGCCATTGTAGAACCATAGTTTGGTTCCCTTATGGTTGGAAGTGATCAGATGAAAGGACCAATCCTGTTGTTGCATGGGACAGTATTGATGAAGACGGGAAGTATTGATGCGGTGGAACAGCTGACCGCTAGAGTTATGAAGGGTGTAATCCCTTCGAAATGCTGAAAAGGGGGAGGAGGTCAAATGCATCCTGTTGGAGATGGCAGAAATGTTAAGGGTAGTTTGTTGAATGCAGAGAGTGATAATGTGGAAGTTGATAACCAGAATAATTCTGTTCTTGTTCATTCTAGGATAACAATGGGTAAGAGTTCAGGTGCAGGAAATAGATGAGATGAGGTAGAGATAAGTTAATTGTTCAAGTGGAAAGAAATATTTCAGAGGCCCCTGTGCAGAAAGTCCCATCTTTGGATCTATGCAACAGAGGATGAAAAAAAGTAAATATCCTGCCTATATACCAAAGGCTTTTTTCTCCTCATTCCAGGAACAAACAAAAGTGCTCCAGAATAAATTGTATTTTAGTTCTTGCCCCTATTGGGACATTAAATTGTTAAAACTGTTTTATTATGAACATGGTACTACATACCCACATCATTACTTTCGACAGTCAGAACAGCTTTAATTTGCAGTTGGTAATTTGTCACTAGAAGCTTACTATGATTAGTCTTCTTATTGCACCAACAGTTTTTAATGTGGTGTGAATTACCTGCTGGGCTTGTTTTTACCACCCATTTACAGATGAAAATGACTTACAACCATGATTTAAATTAAATAATAGAACAAGAAAAATGCCTCAAAATTCTCTAAAATCCTCACTTATTTTAAAGAAAAGTGGATGAAGTGTTTGCCATTGTCAGACTTGTAATTCACACTTGTATTCAACTTGTAACCAATCTTTCAGCTGGATCTAAATGAAGCTCATCTCAGCTGTTACCAATTATAAGTTTTTTGCTTTAGAACCAGTCATCATGGAGCAACCGAAAATTCTTCTGTGAGAAGAAATAGTTACCTATTTATGTGAAATGCACAATAAATGGTGCTCTATTCTCCCATAAGCATAGTGCACATAACTAATATATGTGTTTCTAGTAAAGCATTGCAGGTGACCTCTAGGCAGTTAAGTGTTTGATGAATGTTTATTGGTGAAGACTTGCATTTGCAGTTTTATTGTTCCTCTTTCTCTGGAAAATAGAAATGGTTTTAAATTTTAGTATCAATTGAGTCTTCTCTGGTTTCATTTTTCAGAGCATGCTCTTATTTTCAACTTGCATTCAAAAGTAATCATATTTTACTTTCTTTCAAGCAGTCATGTCTGTTGATGTCTTGAGGGAAATTGATCCGGAAACTGGCCTTAATTAGAGGTGTATGAATATGTAAAAAAATAAATAAATTTAGAACTGCACAGTTGAAATGCATAGTTAGTAACAATATTTTCAGTGGGACTTTTGTTGGAATTTATGTAATTCAGGATCAAACACACAGTTATAGACAACAGGGGTATGACTGCCATTTCACGAATTGTGTTTTTCAAAAGTTGATTTTTTTTTTGTATTGTTATTTTTCAGCATAGCTGGACCTTGGAGGAGCAGAGAAATATCTCATACTGGAAGAAAGACATGATTTCATTTTGCAAAACATTATGTGTAAGAATTTTATTTTAAACGCAATCATTTTTTGGTGGGTTGGTTTAATTTGTTCTAGGTTCTTTGTAATAGGTATATGCACAGAGACTGCTAGACCTGTTGAAGTGTCAAGCAGTGCATGTTTTGACCTTGTGTGTCCACATTTCTTTTGTTCATCCTTGATCCATTAAAGCTACAGAGCATTGCCAACTGAATTTGCAGCTGAGTTTACTTAAAGGCAACTTTCCTACCCTGATCTGTGAGACAATGATTTTCTGGCAGGTTTGTCCCCTTTATCAATTGATACCACAGCTTCATTCCCTCACATCAGTTTTGCAGCTGATGTCACACTGGCCACAAAACCCCAGCACATTCACATCTCCAATACAAATGCATTTCCTGCCCAAAACTGACTCTCAATATCACAACTATGCTGATGCCCCCAAACCAACCCGAGCTACAATGTTCCCATTTTAACCCTCATTTGAGGTCTGTCTTTTCCTAACCTCCCAAGTCAGCTTATTTAGTCACCGCCCTGCACGCCCCCCGAGAACTGTGGCCACAGCCTTCTTACTTTCCTCCACTACAGAGCTAGTGGATGAAAGACTGTTATGTTCTTGTTTGAGCATGGAAGACCTATCTAACATGCAAAATATCTTTGGCTTCAAGCATAATAAATTACCATTATATGAGCCTTATACAAAATAAACAAGACTGGCTCCCAATTGTTAATCTAATAAGCTTCTTGAGGCCATAGCAACTAACGTTGCAGAAAATATTGCAGCGAGACTGATAGGTAACCATAGGATGCCTTTCCATGTTTAGTCATGGTCTTCACCTGTTCTATTACCCATCAAAACTGCCTTAATAAAAACAGTCCAAAGTTCTTCGATTTAAAGAAGAAGACCATACATTGCAGTATCATTGTCTACATCACAACAATTACAAAGCAGTAAAAAAACTCCCTTGGAGAGTTCCCCTGTGTGCCACAAGAGCTCCAATTTCATCTAAATAAAGTCAACAGTGGATGAAACGAGATTACCCTCTGACATATTTAGTCTACTGATCAAAGCTTTTCTTGAGTTGTTTTTGTTTTCTTAATTTTAGAAATACAGATGGACAATATCATTACTATATCACATTTTCCTCATCATCTGATGGACATGACCAAATACACGCACAAAAGGAAAAAAATAAAGCCTCATAAAACACAAATTAGATTTGTTTGTGTAACATATTTCACGTGATTTATCAGTATAAATCAACTGATTTATTTCCATTTCCCCAGTTATACTGAATGTCCATAATAGTTGTACTGGTGATCTATTAAATGATCTATGTTAATTCTGATTGTAATTCTGATTGTTATGATCAGAAATGTTTATTACTACTCCAAACAATAGTCTCCTCTGTCACTTATGCTTCTAGTGTCTGAACAAATCAAATTCAGGGCATTTGAAAAAGAGTTGTATTAGACTTGCAAAAGATATTTCGGAAAATTCTCTATGAAACACTGTTACTTAAGCTCAACGTTGTGAAAATTAAGGACAAATCTTGGATATGGATAAGTAATTGGCTGAAGGTTAAAAAAGTTGGGGTAGAAATCTTTTTTTTGGGTGCTTATATTAAACATATATGTTTAGTAAGGTTGTGCAATGTAGAATTGAGATTATTTATTGATATTGAAATGATTTTGAAACCAGCTGTATCTTTTCTCTGAGATATAATCTTTCTGAGGTGCAGCATAAGGAAGCAAAATGGGGCAAGAGCGGACACAAAATAATAGTGGATTATATAATAAAACATAGATTATTTAGATTATTTCTAAATAAAAATGAAAAATTGCACTCAGAAATATAATGTAATAGAGGTTACAAGTAAAATATTTATTGAATTAACAGAATAGATAATGTGCTTTAATCAGTATAAAATACTGCACTTTGGAAGAAAATTGGGCAGCAAATGCAGTCCAGCAATGTTGCTGAAGGAGATATCAATATTGACAGTTGAAAGCTAAAAGAGTAATGTCTGTGTTTAAGGATCCGATTTATGACGAGAGACTGGATAAACAGACGTTTCATCCAGAATTATGACATTTGACAAGATTTTATAGGTTACTCAATGAAGTTAAATAGTAAAGTTGACCAGATAATTATCATGGACTACATTATAAACATAGGAGAAGAATCAAAGAACAGTAAATATCATGTGGAGGAAAAAGTCTAAGAATCATTTAAATTCAAATTTTGATGTAAGAATTAGTGATACTTTAGATCCATTCCGGCTGACTAATGAAAAATCTCTAGTACTCATCCACTATTATTTTGTGTCCGCTCTTGCCTCATTTTGCTTCCTTATGCTGCACCTCAGAAAGATTATATCTAAGAGAAAAGACACATCTGGTTTCAAAATAATTTCAATATCAATGAAATGTTTCATACTATTCGGGTTAGGGCTCAAGTACCTTCACGAAGGACAGACTTGTAGCACCATGGTTAAACTCTTATGGGCCTGTCCCACTTAGGCGACTTTTTGGGCAACTGCAGGAGACTACGCAGTCACTACGTGTTCGTGGGTGGTTGCCGGGGAGTCGCCTTCATGGTCGTGAGGAGTTCCCGCATTCTAGGAACTAGTTACGGCCTCATTATGGTCGCCGTGAATTTTTCAACATGTTGAAAAATTAGCGGCGACTAGAATGAAGCCGCCATGGAGAGTAGCAAGAATTCACGAGCTGTAGGTGGGTCGCCAGGAGGTCCTAGTGGGTTGCCAGGAGATCGAAGATTCTCAGAGGTTCTCGTAGGTTGGAGCCGATGCTGACCGGTGAATTTCATTGGCTCATTGGGAAAAAAAAGGTAAGCAGTAGTTTTCAGAACCAAGGATAACTGACCGGTAATGTTAAATGTCCGCTGAGCTTCACAGCCGTGTATCTCTAGCTTCTTAAAAGTTGTCTCCACTCCTTCTCCCCCCTTCTCCCCTTCTCTCCCCTCGTCCCCCTCTTTTAAAGGACTCACCATACACTGTGCTTTAACCATCTTTTTACAGCGCCAACCTTCCTGTTCATCGTGGTGTGTGTCTGTATCTCCTTGGCCTTACCCCATGTGAATTTTTTAGACAGGGCAAGTGGGGGGGAGCGCTGTCTAAACAAAAAAAATCACTGGTGAAGGGTAGGTGTCTGTGTGTCTGTGTGTCTGTGTGTCTGTGTGTCTGTGTGTCTGTGTGTCTGTGTGTCTGCCTGTCTGCCTGTCTGTGTCTGTGTCTGCCTGTCTGTCTGTCTGTCTCTGTGTCTGTCTGTCTGTTCCAGTTCCCAGTTTTTCAGGCGAATACCAGCAACTTGGGACACGCCCATTAGACTAATCCTTCTGAAGAAGGGTCTCGTCGCCTAAGATGCTGCTGCACTGAAAATGTGTTTTATCTTAATTTTCCCACCATAAATGGGTACACTACCTCTTGATGAGAATTGAATAAACAATCCGTGTTGGGAGTCTGAACTTAGAAACATAGAAAAATAGGTGCAAGGAGTAGGCCATTCGGATCTTCGAACCAGCACTGCCATTCAATACGATCGTGGCTGATCATCTAAATTCAGTAGGTACACAAAAAGCTGGAGAAACTCAGCGGGTGCAGCAGCATCTAAGGAGCGAAGGAGATAGGTGACGTTTCGGGTCGAGACCCTTCTTCAGACTGGTCAGGGATCAGGGAAACGAGAGATATAGACGGTGATGTGGAGAGATAAGGAACAATGAATGAAAGATATACAAAAAAGTATCGATGATAAAGGGAACAAGCCATTGTAAGCTGTTTGTGGTGTGAAAATGAGAAGCTACTGCGACTAGGGTGGGGGAGGGAGATAGAGATAGAGGGAATGCCATGGCCCGAATGAATCTTTCATTCATTGTTCCTTATCTCTCCACATCACCGTCTATATCTCTCGTTTCCCTGATCCCTGACCAGTCTGAAGAAGGGTCTCGACCCGAAACGTCGCCTATCTCCTTCGCTCCTTAGATGCTGCTGCACCCGCTGAGTTTCTCCAGCTTTTTGTGTACCCTCGATTCTCCAGCATCTGCAGTTCCTTCTTTAACACATCTAAATTCAGGACCCTGTTCCTGCTTTTTCCCCATATTCCTTGATTCCTTTAACGCTAAGAGCTAAATCTAACTCTCTCTTGAAAACATCCAGTGAATTGGCCCCCACTGCCTTCTGTGGCAGAGAATTCCACAGATTCACAACTCTCTGGGTGAAGAAATATTTCTTCATCAGTCCTAAATGGCCTACCCCTTATTCCTAAACTCCCAAAATTCCTAAACTCCTAAATTCCTAAACTCCCCCAACATCAGGAACATTTTTCCTGCATCTAGCCTGACCAATCCTTTAATAATTGTATATGTTTCTACAAGATCCCTTCCCAGCCTTCTAAATACAAGCCCAGTCGACCCATTCTTTCATCACATGTCAATCGCGCTATCTCGGGAATTAGCCTGGTGAACCTACGCTGCACTCCCTCAATAGCAATAATGTCCTTCCTCAAATTAGACCAAAATTGCATACAATACTCCAGATGTGGTCTCACCAGGGCCCTGTACAACTGCAGTAGGACCTCCTTGCTCCTAAACTCAAATCCTCTCACAATGAAGGCCAACATGCCATTAGCTTTCTTCACTGCCTGCTGTACCTGCATGCTTACTTTCAGTGAATGGTGTACAAGCACACCCAGGTCTCGTCACACCTCCCCTTTTCCTAATCTGACACCATTTAGATAATAATCTACCTTCCTGTTCTTGCCACCAAAGTGGATAACCTCACATTTATCCACATTATACTGCATTTGCCATGCATCTGCCCACACAAGCAACCTATCCCAGTCACCCTGCAGCCTCATATCATCCTTATCGCAGCTCACACTGCCACCCAGCTTTGTGTCATCCGCAAACCTGGAGATGTCACATTTAATTCCCTCGTCTAATTCGTTAATAATAACTGGGGTCCAAGCACCGAGCCTTGCGGCACCCCACTAGTCACTGCAGTGACACCCAGTATAGCACCCAGTACCACGATCAACCAGTAATAAGCATATACAAGTAACGCTCCACTAATTGTTGCACTGCTTGACGTTGGCTTCATATCTCTTACTGTGGACGTGAATGCGATCTGGTCCATTTTACATTGGGAATAATCAATATGATTCTTCAAATTTCCAATCTTTCACATATACCACTGGACCTTCATAGCCCTGTTGCTTGACTTCACTACAAAATAACAGTGGCCTGGCAATAATCCACAGTCTCATTATTTAAGTGTATATGAATCAAATAAGAGATTTTTTTGTCACACCATTAAAGTATCAGTGACAGACACAGTGCTGCAATTTCTTTCAATAACATCACAAAAACTAATAAAACCTGTTTTAAATTCCAAAACCTCAGGGACTGGTTCATCGCCTAATAAGAAGCATCACTTTTATCTTTGTATTTTATTTGCAACAAAAGCAGCAATTCTAATTGTGAAAAATCTCAGAAGGTTTAGTGTGTTTGGAAAGAATTACTTTATTATGCAGTCCTGTTGCAATAATGCAACCCTACCATGTCCCCTCTGAGAAGAAAGATCTCCACAGCAGGGAATATAATGAAAGATCTAAGTGATATGGGGCTGCTGATGGAGCAATGCCACACAAAAGGTGATCTCTGTCGCATTATTCAAACTACAGGGCTATGGTAATGTATAAAGAGATGCAAATAATAAGGGGTTCTTTCCAGTGTTGGGGGCAACTGCTATAGATTGTGTGTGCATTATCAAATTTGAAATTTTCTCGCATTTCTGGTTGATTGTGGTTATTTCTGTTTTACTATCTGAAATTATTATGTTACAAATGTGGGGTAAAAATATAATAGTGGAATGAAAACTCACAAGATTATCTAATTAGTTGTTATTAAAATCTAATCAACACCAGCTTGTTTAAGATGAAAATGATACCAAGTTTTCGTTATGACTGCCCTAGTAAGGTTAATTTTATTATGATTTTGTGTACATATTAATTGGAGCAACATTTTCCCATAGAAGTAATGTATTTCCCAGTGTTTTCCCCCTGAAAACTTCTCCTTGCCATTTACAATAGTCTTTGAAAAATACTATTTTCTATTGGCAATTCTCTGCTTAAAAGCACCTGCTTTCACTGGTCTCTAATAAATCTTACAATACAGTGTCACTTTTTGATCTTTCAAGAGCTTGTAATAGTCGGGTTTTTGCATTTAATCTTCTTTTGGCACCATTTTAAAAGGTTACAGATAGCTTGGCTAAACCAAACTATTATTTAGTGTTTGACTGTAATGTCAGTCTCATTTTGTTTTCAGGATTGTTTGCACTTCGCCTTTGTAAAAGGTTCTTGATTGAGCTATACAAGAGAAGATCTTTCTATCGTTCTGTGTGATCAATGAAGATGTGTTTACCAGGCCCAGGACACAATGTACACTTTACAATAATGGCTTTTAGTCTGTTTGTTGACAGAAAGCTTTTTCTATGTAACTTGTCAATCTTGCAAGTGTTACTTGATTGCGATATGAAACATGGTTAGCTCACAAACAAATGCTTGTGTTCCACACATATAAAAAGTTTGTTCAAATATTAAATTACAGAACATTAGAAAAATGATTGGTTTGTACCTTTGGCATTTAATTTCAAATATTATGATGAATGAAACTCCAATAGTGATGACACCACAACATCTTTCATATTTTACGCACTTCATCAATATGCAGTATACTTATTGTATTTGCAATCCATGCTAACAGGCATGTATCTACCAAATGCTTTTTCTTCGGGATAATTTGATCATTTTCACAAATAAACTATTTTGGTTAAATCAGCAGACGGATGGAAATCAGAAAAGCAAAGAAATAGGTTGAATATTAATGTCAAGATGGATGTCATTATTTTCAAAATAATGGAAAATGTTTTTTTGGTTGCAGGGGGAGTTTTTTGTCCTTGCGTGTTCTTTAAAAAGACCTTCTGGGAAGTTCCTGGTTCTGCATTTGTCTTGGTCAAAATTCACCCTTCAACCAACATGACTGAAAATCATGTTCACCGTTTACCACTGATTGCGTGTTGTACAAGGCATCACATTTCACTTCACTTCAATCGTAATTGTGCTTCAAAAGAGGCAATGTCCACAGTCTAAAATATCTGAGAATATCTGGAGAAAATATTGAAAATATCTTTGTAGGAAAACAAAAAAACTGTTTTGAAAGGGATAACCTTCACAAATGCACATGAAAGAACTGAGACCAAGGTACTAGAAACATTCTGACATCAGGTGACAGCAACTTATTAGATAGACAGAATCTTTAATCTAAGTATCACACTGTCTGTACTGACACTCCAACTCTAAACATTGGACAATCAAGATCAAACAGTAACACCAACATTTTGAAAAGTTCAAATAAATGGGAAAGAACTGAATTTAACAATTTCACGTAACATGTCTTTTCATTTTGCACATGAACCAGCCAGCTCTGATGAAAGGTCAAATGGTAACTTTATGGTTCTTCCTCTATAGATGCTACATGACTAGCTGAGCATTCCCAACATTTAATATTTTAATTTCATACTGCAGGGGTTGGAATTGCAGCATTATTTTCTCGTAGTTTGTCTCTACTGTTCCCATTCATCTCCTTCAGCCAGCTGCGATAAATGAAATTGCATAACTCTTTCTCAGGCAACATCACCATCTGTGCATCATTCGTCTCCCTTTGCCTCTACTCTATCAGAGACATTCTTAATGTTCTCCCCATCCCTCCACTTTCTTAGAACTTACAACATGCTCAATGTGTTGAGCCCCTGTCCCACTTAGGCAATTTTTTTTGGCGACTACAGGCAACTAGGCTGTTTCCACATGGTTGCGGGGTGACGCCTGTATGGTCGTGAGTAGTCTCTTCAAGTCGCCTAAAGAGTCGTAACGTTTTTCTGGTAGCCGCTGGATTTTAAAATGTTCAAAACTTTTCGGCGACTGTGGGCTTGACGTAGCTTGTCTTTTCCGGTCGTAGGTGCTGTCGGAGGTTGTCGCCAGGATGACGCAGGTTGTCGCCAGATGACGTTGGTTGTCGCCGGGTGCGGACTTTGGTGAATTCCATTGGTGACGACCTACGTCAACCAGCGACAGGTACCGGCGACTGAATTGCCTTCAGTTGTCGCTGACAGGGTCGTTGCTTGTTGTAGCTTGTCACGGGTGGACGTAGGTTGACTATGATTGTCGTAGGTTGTCACCTGTGTGGTTGTAGGTTGTCATAGGTGTGGTCGTAGGTGGACGTCCTCATGGGTTGCCGGTTGTCGGTAGCTTGTCGTAGCTTGACGTCTCATTCAAGCTTAGACAACCTAGGTGGTAGGTTGTCTAAGCTTGTCATAGACATTGTCATGGGGAGGGGGTGGGGGGTCCAGTCTCCGGTTTTTTAGCGACCTGCTACATTTATGACAGTCGCCAGCAGTCGCCTAAGCGGGACAGGCCCTTTAAATCTGGTGAAAAGTCAGCAACCTAAAATGTTAACTGCATTTCTCTTTCAAAAGAAACTGCCTGATATTTTGAGTATTTCCAGATTTTTCTGCTTGTCTATCAAAGAGATAATGCTAAGTAAAAATGGCAATAAATGGTTAAACAAATCAAAAACCTTTAAAGGTTGTAGGGAGTACAGGATGTTGGCCCTTCTTTGTGTCAGCTGGGAGATAGTTGGTGCACACAATAATTTAAGGAGTCAAAGATAAAACAGACATCAGAGTGACCTATCATGGGAAGTACTTGCTTGATGAGGATGAGACGGCACATGCCGATCTCATTCAAAGTGCATCAAATTCTTGCTGAGAGAAAGTTTACCATGAGAAGTGATTTGGTCTCAGTGCTGAACATTTCATGAGCAATGTATCTTTTACAAAAGGAAGATTACAGAGATCAGAGCAAACCTCTACGGTATATGAGACTACAAGACATTTATCTACAAGACATTTAACATTTTCAATTGGAAGTCTAAAACTGATTGCCCACAAAGTTCTCTCCTTTTATTTGTGAATTTCATTGTGAAATTAAATCAACTGACCAGCATGAATTGTAAGTTATCAAGAGCAAATTCACTAATGTTTGGTCCAGACTCATCAGTATCATCACTATCAAAAAGCAACATTGGTGCAGAGAAAAAAATTATCTTCACCAATGTTGTTCAGGGAATGTGGTTGATGGGATTTTATTGGCTGGGACGTAATGGACTTAATGTCATAAGTAATGTAACAATACAGCAAAATATTTGATCACTGATATCACTTTTACTATATCGGTTTAAATGTCACCAACTCGATAAATCTTAATTTACACTGAATGCATGATTGGCAATGGATTATTTTTGGCAAGATAATTTCTTTTTTTTTGAGCATCGAACTTCTTCCTATGAGGGCCATGGTATTAGTTCCTGGAGCTTTTGCTCTTGACACCTGAATTTATGGCTGTGAAAGTAGCCTTATATTTCTCAAAGGAAAGTGGGGAGACTAAACAACTTTCACTTTCAATGTCTTAGTGTGTCATGGGACCAGAAATGCACAAACATCCTAATCCTTGAGTTCATCGGGCTGCAGTGCATGCAGACTAAATATTAAATGCTTATAGATTTCACTGGCTGTACCTAAGGGATGGAATCTATGAACAACCAATGAACTGACCTTACCGTGGAGTCAACACAGTGAAATAAGGCCTGTAGAAATTCAACATCTGTATCAGCGTCAAAGGACATGCCCATGATCATCTGATCTTTGGCAGGAGAATCAAAACTGATACAGTCATCACTGAGAGCCACCAATAGACCCAGAAATGAACTCTGTAGCCGAGCCAAGAATTAGACTGCTCCCCTTGTTGTTCTGGCAAATAATTAAATGTTCTTGTAAGAAGTCTTGCCCCCTTTCTCATGGCCATCAGATCCTGGCATTCCTGGTCAAGTTTTCTTGTTTTCCTATCTTATCTTGGGATGCCAGATAGTCTAAAACTGGTGAAGTTTAGTGAAATAATTCTCAAACTTATTCCTCAGCAGCTGAAGGCATGGCTGACAATCGTAGAGCAATTAATTTTGAGGGGTGCATAAGGCTTGAATTGGAAGAGTCTGGATATTTTGCTAAGTTGTAGGTCTGGAGGGAAATTAAAGAATGAGGAGCAAGGGCCTGAAGGGATATAGAATCAATAATTTTGGAACTGAGATTTTGTTTAAACAGGAACTAATGTAGGTTAGCAAGCACAAGTGATGAGTAGTATATCTTTGTGCAAGTTAATACATAGAAAGCAAAGTTTTAGATTACTTTATTATATGGAGAAAGAAAGGGTCGTAAACAATGGAGTAGTGAAGTCTGAAGATAAACAAGGCATGGATGAGGTGATTCAGCCAACATAATCAAAGACTTAAGATAGACACAAAATGCTGGAGTAACTTACCGGGACAGGCAGCATCTCTGGAAAGAAGGAATGGGTGATGTTTCAGGTCGAGACCCTTCTTCAGACTGATGTCAGGAGAGAGGGAGATACATAGATAAGGACGTGTAAGGTGTGAAAATAGGACAGAGGGAATGGAGATTAAGGAAAATGTAGCATAGATCATTGTTAGCAGGGAGAAGGTAACAACAAAGCAAACAGAGATAAAATGTAGTCGGAGACAGTAAGACTGGTCGGAGAATTGGGAAGGGGGAGGGATGGAGAGAGAGGGAAAGCAAGGATTACTTGAAGTTAAAGAAGTCAACTTTCCTGCCGATTGGGTGTAAGCTGCCCAAGCAAAATATGAGGTGCTGTTCCTCCAATTTGCGCTGGGTCTCACTCTGACAATGGAGGAGGCCCAGGACAGAAATGTCAGTGTGCGAATGGGAGGGGGAGTTAAGGTTTTTAGCAACCGGGAAATTAGGTAGGTTTAGGCAGACTGAGCGGAGGTGATCAGCGAAATGATCGCCAAGCCTGCGCTTGGTCTCAAAAAATATATATGTCCACGCCTGGAACAGCGGATACAGTAGATGAAGTTGGAGGAGGTGCAAGTGAACCTCAGCCTCACCTGAAAAGACTCGGGTCCATGAATGGAGTAGAACGTGGAGGTATAGGGACAGGTGTTGCTTCTCCTGGGGTTGCAGAGGTAAGTATCTGGGGAGGGGGTGGTTTGGGTGGGATGGGACGAGTTAACCAGGGAATTGCGGAGGGAATGGTCTCTGCGGAAAGTGGAAAGGGGTGGAAATGGAAAGATGTAGCTTGTGGTGGGATCCCATTGGAGGTGGCAAAAATGTTTATGTGCTATAAGCGACGGTTGATGGGGTGGAAGGTGAGAACTAGGGAGACTTTGTTCCTGTTATGACTGAGGGAAGGGGAAGCAAGAGCGGAGCTGCGGGATAATCAAGGAGACCTTTTGAGGCCTCATCTAAGATGGAAGAGGGGAACCCCCATTCCCTAAAGAATGTGGACATCTCCGATGTCCTGGTATGGAACACCTCACCTTGGGCAGAAATGCAGCGTAGACAGAGGAATTGGGATTAGGGGATAGAGTCTTTACAGGAAGCAGAATGGGAAGACGTGTAGTCTAGATAGGTGTGGGAGTCAGTGGGTTCATAATAGATGTCAGTTGATAGTCTGTCTTCAGTGATGGAGACAATGAGATTAAGAAAAGGTAGGGTGATGTCGGAGATGGTCCAAGTAAATCTGAGTGCAGGATGGAATTTATTTGTAAGGTTAATGAAGCCAATGAGTTCTGCATGGGTGCAGGAGGTAGCACCGACGCAGTCGTCAATGTAACGGAGGTAGAGTTTGAGGATAGGGCCAGTGTACGCCTGGAACAGTGATTGTTCAACGTTGCTCTAAGACTTTTCTATCCCAGGCATTCCTTCTTCTCCCTGTTCCTGTGCGGCAGAAGGTACAGAAGCTTGAATGCCCACCAAACTCATGAACTGCTTTCTCTCATCTGTTATCAGGCTTCTGAACAGTTCTTCCATAAAATGGGGTACAGTCCAATTCACCTCTGCACCACTGCGGACATTGGGCTACGTTTATGGTACTGATGTACCGCAATGCTGAGAACTATATTGTGCACTCTTTGCTCTACCTATTGTATTGTACTTGAGTTTGAATTGATCGTGTTGCTGATCTGATTTGATTAGTTAACATGCAAAACAAATCTTTTCACTGTACCCCAGTACACATGACAATTATAAACCTAAACCTAAACACTAAACCCTAAGAAAGGGGCAGAGTTACACAATTTTACAGGGGTGGAAATAAGTGTTTTTTGTGCAGATTGTATCCTAGTGATTAGAAGCTCCCTTGGGGCAAATACCACCGCAAGTTTGCCAGCGTACTGTTTCAACTTCAGAATGCTGACGAATACATTTTCACATCAAGATTATGAAAGGTTATTTGAAGGAAAGTACTTCTTTATTCCTACATTTTTTGTTCTTTTTCACCCTTGTACCTCTTTTGTTCTTTCCATTTTTCAAAATCTTTTTGAGGAGGAGATTGTTAATTCTAGATGATTTAAAAACTTCCAGAGTTGAAAACACTCTTATATCTATGATCCTTTTTCAGGTTTATAAGCATGAAACCAGCTGTTTACTTGGCCACAGCATCTATATAAATGTATACGAAGCTTCACATGTCAAAATCTCAGACTGCTTTTGGAGGCAATGAAATGGCTTTCTGGCAGGAAACGGAAATTGTGCTGGGGAGATTGCATGAACAAAGGTGAGACATGAAGCTTTCAGAATAGGAGTTAATCAATAATGTTTTGTGGGAAAGGGACCTGTATCATAAGATTGACTTGGGAAAATGAGATTAGAGAAAACATCTGACATAAATTAGTCCTCACCATAAAATCCAGGGCAACAATTTACAAATTTTACAACTGTTTGTGTGCTATGGAAAAAAATTCAAAAGAATAGGTCATCTAAGCTCCAGCATGTGATAAGGGGCATATTCTGGAAATCAAACATATATTTCATGGACACAGAATCTAGTTTATGACTATGTAAAAACAAGGAACTGCAGATACTGGTTTACCAAAGAAAGTCACAGAATGCTGCAATAACTCAGCAGGTCAGCAGCATCCCTGCAGAATATGGTTAGGTGGCATTTTTGTTCTAAAACATGGTTCCCATCCAAAATGTCACCTATCCATGTTTTCCAGGGATCTGCTGGATCTGCTGAGTTACTTCAACATTTGTGTCTTTCTTGTGAATATATAACTCTGATGTAAGAATATTCTTCTGCTAAACAGGCTATTGTGGTGTTGTTAAAATACAGCTTTTCAAATTTGTCAATCTAAAGTAGCAACAGGTGTTTTGTACCAGGTTTGTTTTGACAGGTTTTTCTTTGTTTCTGAGTAAGATGTTATAAGATTCTCCAGTTTTCTGGAAAATGAACCGTTCATTAAGTATCTCCTTTGTTTGTATATAGTAGGCCTTAAAAGGCTGGAAGTGATTGAATTGCTCTGCTATCATGCTAATCACAAAATTACATTCAGATTGGTATCATACTGCACATTTTTTCAATGATACCTTTAACATAATTTGTTAACCAAACATTATTGCTCTTCAATCTGTTTTCCTATTGAATAGAAAATCAACAAAAGGCTTCAAAAGCTACCATTATATCTTCATTTAAAAATTCCCAGTTGATGAAAAACATACATAAATGCAATATCATTCATATAGGGCATAAGCACACTTTGAAATGTAGCTGATAATACAGCTAAATTACAAAATTAAAGTCCTCACATTGGTAATCTGTGATAACACAGATAATTCGTTTTAGTGACTCTGAGACGTACTGTACCTCTTGACATCAAAATGTTACATTTTTGATGGCGCTTTATTTGTCACATTTGCAATTACACAGTGAAATTATTTTTGCATATTTACAGATTTTTGTATCAACCTCAAAAGACAGGCCTATATGTTTGTTACATCAAGCAAACAATGAAACATCGAACACTGCAGTGTATCAAGCTAAATTCTGTGTTCATGTTTCTGCAATGGGATTTTAACATCCTTCTGAATAGCGCCTTTGTGCGTGGGAAATCATGTCTCACAAATCTGATGGAATTGTTTGCAAAGGCCACCAAGAGGATTGATGAGGGCAGATCAGTGGATGTTGTCTATATGAATATCAAGGCCTTTGTAAAGGATCCACATAGTAGAGTACATAGTATCCGGAAGTGGCGGCGCTGCGTGGCAGCTGCGGCTCACCTGCAGTCCGTCTGTTTTTTTCTTTTTTTTCGTCTTTTTGTGTCTTAGTTAGAATTTTGGTTTATTAGGCTGTGTTTGTGTGTGTGTGGGGGGGGGGGGGGGGGGGGAGGGTGGGAGAAACAAGGTTTTAGTCTCTCCCTTCGGGGGGATGCGACCTTTTCTTGTCGTGTCCCCCGTCACCGTCTCCGTCTGTGCTGAGGCCTAATGGCGGAGCTGGTGGCCTCGAGTTGTGGCGAGCGTTCAGAGCTCCAGTGTTCCAGCGGCGGCAACGGCCCGGCTTCGGGGCTTCGGCGCTCCAGCAGTTGCTCCAGCGGTGCTCCAGCAGCGGCCCGGCTTCGGAGCTCCAGCGGCTCTCCAGCGGTGCTCCAGCAGCGGCCCGGCTTCGGAGCTCCGGCGGCTCCAGCAGTTGCTCCAGCGGTGCTCCAGCGGCGGCCCGGCTTCGGGGCTTCGGCGCTCCAGCGGCTCTCCAGCGGCTCTCCAGCGGTGCTCCAGCAGCAGCCCGGCTTCGGCGCTCCAGCGGCTCTCCAGCGGTGCTCCAGCAGCGGCCCGGCTTCGGCGCTCCAGCGGCACTCCAGCGGTGCTCCAGCGGCGGCCCGGCTTCGGGGCTTCGGCGCTCCAGCTGCTCTCCAGCGGTGCTCCAGCGGCGGCCCGGCTTCGGCACTCCAGCGGCTCTCCAGCGGCGGCCCGGTTTCAGAGCTCCGGCGCTCCAGCGTTCCCGTGGTCGATCCTGATTGGGAGCTGTGGTGGTGTTCCGGCATTCCGGCAACGGCGGCGGTGACGGCCTGACTTCGGAGGCTCGGCCGCGGGCCTAGTGGACGATGACATCGAAGGCCTGGATTGCCTCAGTACAGAGAGGGAACAAGTAGGGGAAAAAGACAAAGACTTTAAGACTTTTGCCTTCCACCACAGTGAGGAGGTGCCTGGTGAACTCACTGTGGTGGATGTTAAATATGTGTTTATTGTGTGTTTTGTTTTAATTTATAACATGTTATGACTGCAAGGTAACAAATTTCGTTCAGACCGAAAGGTCTGAATGACAATAAAGGAATCTGAATCTGAATCTGAATCAGACTAGTTTGGTAAGTTAGAGGCTTGGAGGAAGGAGCCAAAGTATAGTTGTGAAGGGTTGTTTTTCTGATTGGAGACCTGTGACCATTAGTGTCACACAGGTTGGTGCTGGGTCTGCTGCTGTATTTTTAATACATTAATGGTTTGGATACATTTTTTAGTAAATTTGAAGATTACACCATATAGATGGTATAATAGACAATGAGGAAGGGTATATAAATTTGCAAGAGCTTGATCAGTTGGGAAGATGGTCCAAGGAATTGCAAGTGGAATCTGACAAATGTAAGGTGTTGTACTTTGGTATGTCAAACCGGGGCAGGACTTGTGGTAAATGGTAGAATGAAAATGGAAGACAGGTGCATGGTTCCCTAAAAGTAGCAAGTCAGGTGGACAGTGTGTTGAAGAAGGCGTTTAGCATGCTTGCCTTCATTGGGAAGGATATTGAGTACAAAAGTTACAGCATCATACTACACCTACAGCTATATAAGGGTTGGCGACACCACGCTTGGAGTACAGTGCGCTGTTCTGGTCACCCAGCTATAGGAAGGATGTCATTAAGTTGGAAAGGGTAAGATATAGATTCACCAAGATGTTACCTGGGCTTGAGTTATAAGCAGAAATTGGAGAGGCTGGGATTTTTTTAGAAGAACATTGGAGGCTGATGGGTAACCTTAAAGAATTGTACAAGATTGTACAAGAGAGAGTTGGATAGAGCTCTAGGGGCTAGTGGAGTCAAGGGATATGGGGAGAAGGCAGGCACAGGTTATTGATAGCGGACGATCAGCCATGATTATATTGAATGGCGGTGCTGGCTCGAAGGGCCAAATGGCCTCCTCCTGCACCTATTTTCTATGTTTCTTTGTTTCTATGATTACGAGCAGCATGGATAAGGTGGACAATATTTTTCCCAGGTTGGCAGATTCAAAAACTAGGTATAGGTTTAAGGTGAGGGGAGAGATTTACGACTTTAAAAAAACATTTGGATGGATAAGATAAATAAGTAGGAAGGATTTAGAGGGCTGTGGGCCAAATGCAGGCAAATGGGACTAGCCCAATATGCCAACTTGACCAGCATCGACAAGGTGGGCCTAATGGCCTGTTTCTATGCTGTGCAGCTCTATGCTTCTCTGTGACTCAAAACTGAAAGGTGAGGTAATTGCCAGGTAAGACTTGGATTTAAACATGTTTTAAGTTGCAGAGAAGGGAAAGAACAAAGAGAATAGAGGGAAGGTCTATAATAGGTGTTGACCACCACTTATACCACCATCCTATCACTTCATATCTGCAACTTCTGACAAAGGTTGTTGAAATGAAACATTAAATTTAGGTCCTTTCCTCATAGATACTACATATGATGATGATACTTTATTATCACTTGCACCTGGACAGTGAAATTCTTTTTGCATACAAAGTACACCAAAGAGTTGCCACAAAGGCTCCGACAAAGTTATAAAAAGTACTCATCCCTTCTTCGTCCCCCCCCCCCCCCCCCCCCCCCCCCCCACTGAGTCTCCCTTAGTTCTCAGCGCCCCCCCCCCCCCCCCCCCCCCCCACGCCATGCTGGTTCCCGCATGATCTGCGGACTGTGAGTAGTATTTTCTGCTTTATTTTCAACTTTCTATGTTTTTTTGCTTTTCTGTAACTTAGGTCTGTTGGGACCACTAAAACAAAGTAAACTCATTTATTTACAATTCCTTTGCTCTCATGCAGGCACATTAAATTTCACTATCTGTGATTTGTAGTACAACATATTGGTACTATGATGATGAATCAAATCATGTATATATATACTATACTACAGGTCTGGAAAAAAGTTGCCTTTCAAAGTCATGTTTGACCCTATTCAAAGAATCTTGTAAAATTTAGGTTTCAAACTGATGCAATTTATAATATTTGCAAATTAAATTATATTGTCCTTGAAAATGCTCCTGAGATTGCATAATTTATGCCCACTCAGTGTAATGCAGGCAGTACACCACTGTGTGCTATGTTCTCATTATTTTTCTGTGTGGTCAATGTTAATTGTTGCAATGTCAATTGTCAATGTCATTTGCTGAAAGCAACTGCAAGAATCCCAACATCATCAGTTGCTACTATCAGTTAAAGCTAACCTGCTCTGCTTAAACCCACCTTGCACAGTGGCTGGACCAGATGTTGCCAGTACCTATCCTTCAATGACAAGATGTTCACCGCTAGAGACAGCAGCTTAGAGGGTGAAGAGCACTTGTATGCGTTCCTGGAGGAGACATTGAGGTGATTTATCAGAACAACCTTTGCTGCAGCTATCTCTCACATAAGATTTATTCGTCTTGCTCCAAGACTCTTGTGGACCCAGCCATGATGAGTGATATTTCAGATTCCATTGTAGATTCCATTCAGATTCCATTCTGACTCCAACAACCGCTCAGTATCCCAGTGGTGCAGAGGTATCTCAGACCTGTTTAAGCAGAAAGCTTAGATTTCTGCTACCATGACTGCTATGCAGGCTGTAACTGAGTCCATAAAGCTGCCCTCCAAGAGATTATTAAGATCCCTTGGGGCATGGTAGGGCCCCCCTAAACTCTAACCTAATGGGCTTTTACAGGTGACATAGCCTGCCTGCACGTCTACTGTTGCCAGTCAGCCAGAAAAATAGTTGTCTGTCATGTGAGTATGATGCAAGATTACATGGAATAGTACACCACAGGAATAGGCCCTTCAGCCCACAATGTCCATGTCATATATGATGCCAAGTTTAATTAATCTCATTGCCTGCGCTTGATCCTTATCCGTCCATTCATTGCATATCCATATACCTATCTAAAAGCCTCTTACATGCCACCAACATGTCTGCTTCCACCACCTTCCAGTAGCACATTCCAGGCAGCCTAAAACAAGATCACATTGATTTATGGAAAGAGGAGAAAGATTTAAAATGTCCTGAGAGGGTGGTGGTTATGTCGAACAAGGAAGCTGTATAGTCTGATAAAATTACGTTTAAAATAAAGTTCGCCAGGTACATGGATGGAAAAGGTTTAGAAAAATATTGGTCAAATGGCAGCAAATGCAACCAGCTTGGATAGGCATCTTAGTCAGCATGTATGAGTTGGCCAAAGGGTCTGTTTTCATACTGTATAACTATGATTCTGTAGCATATTAAGATGCCAAACCAGCAGAACAAAATTAGTGGGCATCACCCATTGTAATTGTCACATGGGTAAACACACAATCCTGTTCTCTGGAGAGTGGCTCTTCATGAAGCAGTTGATCAGTAGATGATGGTAAGTACCTATTGCCTATATTCTAACATTTGTAAGTTGAAATAGCGCACAGAGCTTTGATGAGGCTAGGTCCCTCTTGTGGCTACACCAATAATGTAGATGAAGAAAGCCAGTATTTCTTGATGATTTATATCCACAAATGGTTGTATTCATACAATAAGCTACTGTATGGGCTAAACTTAGCATCAAAAATATTCAAGCCATTGTCTATGTAATCAGGATGTTATTTTAATTGCAACTGACATGGAGGCAGAGAGCCTTCAAATGCTTGAGGAAGTGTTTAGAAAATTGCATTGGCATAATGTCAAGCTTAAACAAAGCATATGTGACTTCAATAAGAAATAGGTCATTTATTTAGGTTTGTAAGTAGATGAAAATGTGCTACAGCTAATAGAAGAAATATTGACGCTATCATCAAAGGCAAGAAACCCTAAAAATAGTCAGCCTTTTTTTTAGGAATTATGCTAGATTTCTACCCAATCTTGCTACAGTGTTAACACACTTCACCAGCTATTAAAGAAAAACGATCCATCGCACTGAAATACGGATCAGCTAAAAATCAAGAGAAACCTCAGCAGTGAATTATTTTTAGCATCAAGCATGTGTTGAGACTGATTTGTCATGCATATGTCTTGTACAGTTGATATGAGAGGCTTTTTGTGCCCACATCCCCTACACTGGCCAAAAGGGAGACAAAAGACACAAATTAAGGAGGAGGCACTGATGATTATGCATAGGAAGGAACTGCAAATGGTGGTTTATACCGAAGATAGACACAAAATGCAGGAGTAACTCAGTGGGTCAGGCAGCATCTCTAGAGAATAGGGATAGATGTGGTTTCGGGTCGAGACACTTCGGGTTGAGAAACGGCACTTATTCCTTTTCTTCATTTTCGGAATTGCTGTCCGACCGGCTGAGTTACTCCAGTATTTTGTTTCTATCACTGGTGATTATATACATCATGACAAAGATTCACTAAATCTAACCCATTCTCAATTTCTAATTCACAACCCGACCACCACATAAAATATAAAGCATCAAAACAAAATGGTCCAGCAAATCTCTTGTCAAAACTATCCTAGATTGAGTCCTCAATAAGCACAATTGTTTTTTTTAACTATAGAGGCAACTTGCACTATAAAGAGACCATTGAAGAAAGTGGTTATATAGTGTTATATGTGTATGACCCTGAAGCATCAGCTTGCAACATTCCTTTAAAACTATTAAACCACACCCCCACTCCACGGAATATTTTTTATCTTGCCGAAACGTTCATGAACAGGAGGTTGAGAATGAGGTTGAGTCATGTTCAATCCAATTTGGAAAGTAGGGGATGGATGGTAGTGGAAAACAGCCGAGGTGAAAGGCGTAAATGTGCCTCAAGATGCAAGAAGTGGTTTAATCTGTGCAATAGAGTTGGTACACCAAGTGCTGGAGAAACTTAATAGGTCAAGCAGCATCTCTGGAAAACATGGATAGGTGATGTTTCAGGTCGAGTCTCTTCTTCAGACCCAAGTTACAGGGATCTCCTGGCAGGTCAGAGTGGCAAGTGGGCAAGTTGGGCTAAAGGGCCTGTTTTCGTGCTGTACGGGCTGATCTACAGTATGTAGCCTGGCTGTCATAACACTATCTTATAGAATTTTACAATAAATGCTTGTGCACATTCATTGCTATGTACTTAATTAGTTATAAGATCATTTGGTGTAAGTGTGAGACATCTCATGACAAATCAGAATGACAGATTTTAACACTGGTGCAACAGCTTTCTGAAGGGTAATAAAGTAAGAGGTCAAGATATAATCCATCTGTAATAGATGATGTTGTTCATTAGGACTCCTTAATACAATATAAATATATATAACTTGAACATGATAGCAAAAATATATAAAATTGGCTGGCATATCATAATACTTTTCTTATTAATGTTGTGATGAGTTCGCAGTCATTCTTAGCCTTCATCTGGCAGAGGAGTCTAAGGTTTAGCTGACAACACTGGCTTCGTAACATAAGGACACTTCACATTGCTGTCCAATTAACATATCTTGACTAACCACTATTGGCCACGATTAAATCCCGGAAGCAATGAGTGTGGCAAATTATATTACGCAAACACAATTCACTCAAAGTTACTACATGTTAATATGTTAAACATTATTAGAAAGGGGTTTCACACCACTAATCAAAAGTACTGGTAATCTATATTATTAAAAGAGTCATCTTGACCACTTCCTGTTGTTCTGTATATTGATTTTGGGAAAAACGCTGACACTTACGGCTGTGATTTTTGGCCATCTTACTCGGAGCCCCTCTCCGCTGCGCAGGACTAGAGGATTTTTCCCATTGATGAAAAATAAAAGAGTTATTAGTGTTTAAAAAATGTTGCACTTCTCTCTCCCGAAGCCCATGCCCCCTCTGGAGCTGACTATAAAACCCAGAAGTGTGGAGGTGCCTCAGTTCTCTGCAAGATGGGGGAGCAAGAGGTCACAATTCTCAGTCTGAGCTGTGAATAGCACTGAACACATGTCTACTAAACTGTGAATGGATTTACCGACCTGTCAATGCCCTTAAAGTGATTTGAAAATGTAGCTTGAAAGTTCTAAAGCTGTGTTACCTTTGGTTTGAAAATGCTAAAGTTGTGTTGCCTTTGGTTTGAAAGTGCCGAAGTTGTGTAGCCTTCGGTTTGAAATTGCTGAAGCTGTGTAGCGTTTGGTTTGAAAGTGCTGAAACTGTGTAGCCTTATGTTTGAAAGTGCTGACGTTAAGCATTGGTTTGAAAGTACTGAAACTGTGTTGCCTTTGGTTTGAAAGTGCTAAAGCTGCGTTGCCTTTGGTTTGAAAGTGCTAAAGCTGCCTTGCCTAATTAAAGCTGGCTTGCTTCATTAAAGCTGTCTTGCCTAATTAACTAGACGCGAAAATGCCGTTATTTTTTCCATTTCGCTAGCAATTTCGCTTCTACGTGCACGGATTTACTCCTCATTACATTTAGACATTTTTATGTACACATTTTTAAATAAAATCATCCCCCCCCCACACACTCACTAATTTAAAAATAAAAACGGCACCTCATGAGCTGCTTACGTCACAATCACACATGTCGACCAATCCCAAGCCGCTTCTCTCTCTTCACTTGCCAGCCCAGCTCCCCCTCCCTCCCTCCCCGCTCCAACTATGCTCGCGCCTCCCGCAGCTGGAATCAAAGATTCCTTTGGCTGGAATCGCCCACGCGTGCGCCCGCTCAAACCCTCCCGTTCTCAAAATGCTCTGCCGATCGGGAGGAGAGATAAGGCGCCAGTTCCGCGAAGCTGGTGCAGCCCCGCACGCCTGCGCACTCCTCCCATCCCCTGCGTACTCCAGCGAGTCACAAGCAAAGATTATAGAGGAGCGTGGTCACAAGCAGGATCTTTGATCAGAAGCCTACAGCTCCACTCTCACGCCGGCATGCTCTGCAGATCGGGAGATGAGATAAGTCAACGGCGGGGTAAGGCCCGATCCTGGGGAGGTGAAGAGGGGGAGTCGGGGGATTGAGGGAGAGGAGGGAGTAGGGAGGGAGGGGGGGAATGGGGGAGGTGAGGAGGGAGAGTGTGGGAATAGAGGGAGAGGAGTGAGGGTGATAGGGAGTGTGGAATAGATGGACAGCCCCAACCCCTCTCCCCCTCCCTCCCTCCCCACTCTTCCCCCTCTCTCCCCCTACCCCTCTCACCCTCCACCATCTCCTCCCTCCCCCCTCCCCTTCCCTTCCCCCCTCCCCTTCCCCTTCCCCCCTCTCAGCCCCCTCTCTCCCTCTCTCCCCCCTCTCTCTCTCCTCCCATCTCTCAACCCTCCTCCCCCCCCTCCCCCCCCTCCCCCCCTCACCCTCCCTCACCCACCCTCCCTCGCCTTCTCCCCTCCAACCCCTCTCCCTCTGTCTCTTGCCCCGTCTGTGCCCCTTTCACTTTGTCTCTCCCCATTCTCTCTGCTCTCGCTCTCTACCAACCCCTCTCTCTCCCCACTCTCTCTCTCTCCTCCCCCTCTCTCTCTCCCCCCCTCTCTGTCCCCCTCTCTCCCCCTCTCCCTCTCTCCCCCCCACGCTCTCTCTCCCTCCCCCCCACCCCTCTCCCTCCCCCCTCGCTCTCTCTCCCTCACCCCCTCTCTCCCTCTCCCTCCGCACCTCTCACTACCCCTCTCTCTCTCCCTCCCCCTGTCTCTTTCCCTCGCCCCTCTCACTCTCCCCCACCGCTCTCTCTCCCCCTCTCTCTCTTCTCTCTCTCTCCCCCTCTCTGTACCCCTTTCCTCTCCCCTGCCCTCCCCTAAACCCCCTTCCCACCTCCCCTCCACACCCTCCCCTCCATACCCTCCCCTCCACCCATCCCCTCCACCCCTCCCCTCCACCCATCCCCTACCCCCTTCCCTCCACCCCTCCCCTCCCTTCTGCCCACTTCTCCCCATCCCTTCCCCCACCTCTCCCCTCCCTTCCCCCACCTCTCCCCTCCCTTCCCCCTCCCTTCCCCCACCTCTCCCCCTCCCTTCCCCCACCTCTACCCTCCCTTTCCCCCCACCTCCCCCTCCCTTCTCACCCCATCTCCCCGTTCCCCCCCTCTCAGCTCCCCTCTCCCCCTCTCTCTCCTCCTATCTCTCTCTCTCTCCCCCCTCCCCCACCCTCCTTCTCCTCCTCCTCTCCTCCTCCTCTCCTCTCCTCCACCCCCCTTCCCCCTGTCTCTTTCCCTTCTGTCTGCCTCTCTCACTGTCTCTCTCCATTCTCTCTCTGCCCTCACTCTCTACCCTCCTCTCCCTCTCTAGACACGCCTGCAAGTTTTGGGAGTTATGCGTCAGAGGCTAAGGCGTTTATGGGGTAAAAGGATCTAATTAATAATATTAATATAATATCAAGGGGGTAGTTAGTGTGTGTGATGCCGCATGCCGCCCCCCCCCCCCCCCCCCCACACAAACGTGCGTTGGGGGAACAGACCCAACGGGTCTGCGCTTGGTCTAGTATACTTTTAAAAGTGTGTTTGTGTGTGTGTGTGTGTGTCAGATTTTTGGCCTTTGATTCCATGGTCCGCCAAAACCACACGCTGAAACTCCGAGATCTTTTCCATTTTGCTAGACATTACACTGTTACATTCACTAATGCACTCCTCATTACATTTAGACATTTTTACGTACACATTTTTAATAAAATCCTCCCCCCCCCCCCAATATTACAAAATGTAAAAAAAAAATCAAACCGCTCTCACCCATAGAATGTTGGTGAATGTTCCATTGTGTCATGTCACAATGCCCAATGCTCACAGATGTCCATTCAGAATGGTTTCATTTACATCTGCCTTTGCACCAGCTCCAGCCCCCCTCAACCCCTCCCCCCCACCTGTGTTGCGTGATCACGTGTGTGGGAATAGAGAAAGAGATTGGGAAAGAGTGATAGGGAATGGGGAATAGGTGGCCTCCCACTCTACCTCCCCACTCTTCCCCCTCTCTCCCCCCCACCCCTCTTTCCCCCCTCCCCCCTCCACACTCTTTCCCCTCCCCCCCCACCCCAACTCCCTCCTCCTCTCCTTCCCCATCCACCCTCCCCCTCCCTCCCCCTCCCTCTCCCTCCCCCACAACTCTCTCCCCCCTCCCCCCCCCCATCCCTCTCTCCTCCCCACCTCTCTTTCCTTCCCCTTGCCATCTCCTCTCCTCCCCTCTCCCTCTCCTCTGCCTCCTCCTCCCACCCACATCCCTCTCCCCCACCCCCATCCCTCTTCCCCATCCCCCCTTCCCTCTTTCCCCCAACCCCCTTCCCCTCCCCACTCTTCCCCCCTCCCTCCACACTCTTACCCCTCTCTCCCCTACCCCATCTCCCTCCCCCTCCCCCACACCTATCTCCCCCCCCCCCTCTCCCCCTCCTCCACCCCTCTCTCCCCCCCCTCTCCATCTCCTTCTCCTCACCCTCTCCCTCCTCCCCTCCTCCTCCCACCCCATCCCTCTCCCCTACCCCCCTTCAATCTCCCAACTCTTCCCCCTCCCTCCACACTATTCCCCCACTCTCCCCTACCCCATCTCCTCCCCCCTCCCTCCCCCCCTCCCACACACCTCTCTCCCCCCTCCCCCACAAACCTCTCCCCTCCCCTCTCCCTCCCTCCCTCCCCTCCATCCCCCCTCCTCCATCTCTCCCTCCCCCCTTCCCCACCCCTCTCTTCCCCCTCCCCCACCCCTCTCTCACCCCCAGACCCTCTCTCACACCTCCCCCCACCTCCCTCCTCCTCCCATTCCCCCTCTCTCCATCCCTCTCTCCTCACCCCTCTCCTCCTCCCCTCCCACCCCTCTCTCCCCCCTCTTCTACCCCTCTTCATCCCATCTCCCCTAACCCCTTCCTCTCTCTCTTGCACCACTCCCCCGCTACCACTCTCCCCCTCCACTCCCCACTCTTCCCCCTTCCCACCTTCCCACCCCTCTCTCTCCCCCCTCCCCCTTCCTCTACTCCTCTCTCCCCTTCCCCTCATCCCCTCTCCACCTCTGTCCTGTCCCTCTAACATCCACTCCCCCCTCTCCCCCCCCCTACCCCTCTCCCCCCTCTCCCACACCCTACCCCTCTCCCACCCCCTACCCCTCCCCCCCTTCCAGCCCTTTCTGTTCTCCTCCCACTCCCCACTCTCCTCCCCCTCTCTCCCCCTTCCCCCCCAACCCTTTCCCTCCCCAATCTCTGCCCTTTTCTCCTCCCCCTCTCCCCACCCTCTCCTCTCCCCACCTCATCTCCCCCTCCCTCCCTTTCCCCCCCTCCCCCACCTGTGTGTTTGGGGAGTGGTTAGTGTGAATGTGACGCCACTGGCCCCCCACCCCACAAACACGCCCTCGGGGAACAGACGCAACGGATCTGCACTTGGATCAAGTATATAATTAAAACTTTAATCTTGACGACTTCCTGTTTGCACTTTATATTGATTTTAGAAAAAAACACTACCATGTAGGCTGTGATTTTTGGCCATCTTACCCCTCCGCTCATCAGGTCCGAGGATTTTTCCCATCGATGAAAAATAAAAGAGTTATTAGAGTTTAAAAAATGTTAAGATTCTCTCTCCTGTCAATCATGCCATGAAAGCCACGCCCCTTCTGGTGGGAGGGGGAGGGACTATAAAACCCAGAAGTGGGGGGGTGGCTCAGTCTTTGGAAGATGGGGGAGGGAGAGGTCACGACTCGCTGTCTTTAGTGGTCTTGCACCCTGCTTGAGATGGTATGAAACTGCACTTGAATTTGGTGGCCTTGCACCCTGCTTGAAGCAGTATGAAACTGCACTTGAATTTGGTGGCCTTGCACCCTGCTTGAAATGGAATTTCAAGGAATAGCCATGAGTCAACTGCCAGCCCACCAGCTGTGAGTGAGTGAGCTCCCAGCACAACAGGCTTGAGTGACTGAGCCGCCAGCCAAATAATCTATTCGGCCCACAATGTCCATACTAGCCCTCTGGAAAACAGTCCCTTCAGTGAACAACACCCATACTAGCGCTCCAGAAAGCCCCCCCACTAGACACCAATATTGGAATTGGTGGAGAGGTGGAATATTGCATTGGGGGACCAGCGGGTCCGACTTAGTCTAGTAATTACTAAAAATACTGTTCAGGAAGCCTATTCCCATTTTCATTAACAGTTAAATTAGACTTTTTAATTTCAAGTAACTGAGCAATTTGAACAACATTTCAAACTTAAAAGTTAAGTATTCTGATATCTGAGGCATGTGATTTTGCAATTTATTTTCTCCAGTCGGATTTATTTTTTGGTTTATGATTTTCTCCAAAACATTCATTCCATGAATGGTCAGTCAAAGAAGAATTTAACAAGCCACTTTCAAGCCAAGGAAAATAGACAGGAATGTATCCACTGATTCATGTAGCCTGACATATGAAGAGTATCTTACTCTTCAAAATGTGGATGTAGTTTCATTGAACAATAAGTGCAGATGAAAGACATTTGGTCCATCATTTGGGATCAGTTCTGTAAAATCACACTCCAATAACCCCATCATAGCCCTGTATATTTACTATTGAATATTTGACAAGGGATGAAAGCATAAATGGAAACTTAGACCAAGTCAGATTAAATGCCTGGAAAATTCCTTGCTGACGTGGGCAAGTTGGGCTGAAGGGCCATTTTCCCCAATTAACATTAATCCAGAATGTCACATTGAACCTTATTAATAGGATGCTTACCTCATGGATCCAGATGGCAGAAAGGGGACTATAAGTCAGTATTCATCCTATGGGAACTTGACCTGCAAAACAACAACAAAAAACTTTTAACATATTCAATATATCATTCAATTCAATTCAATATATCATACAATTATCACAGAAGGTCTTATGGTTTTATAGTTTCTTTAGTATGGCAAAAACATTTTGAGACACTAGCCAGGGTTATAATCAAAAAACTTTTCACTGAAGTCACAAAACATGATATTAAGAAAGAGAAATGATTGCCATTCTCTGATTAACTGCCCTGTCATGAATTAAACCAATTAGGTCCATTTTCATCCAGCTGCACAACACTGTTGAGGCACTGAAGGAGGATGGTGTGGTCAAAGGTGCAGACAGGTTAAAAAGGATGAGATTGAATAGCTTGGTTTTTTCATAATCACATAGGATTTCATTATTTCCTGGAAGCGGAAAACAGCTTAATATCTACTTATGTCAAGCCCTTAACAGAAATTCCTCCGAAAAATTGAATGTGACCTAGCCATAAATAAACATATCTAATGCATCAGATCAAATTATTTGAAAAGTCATGCCTTGAGACTCTTGTAATTGTAAAGTTAAATCAACTCCATCCACGCTTTGTGATAATCAGCTTGTGATGATTGTATTATTGTAAAATGGTTTAGAATTAGAATAAACATCAGAATTATTACATATCTGCCAAATCTAAGATTCTATGGAATGTTTATTTAAATTATTTCTATATTCTTGTATTAATATTCTTGTATTAGATTAGTAAGAAGATATCCAATATTTACATAACTTTAGAATAACAATAGAAAAGTAGTAATAATAATGTTTTCTCTTTGGCTTTACAGTTAATATATCAATCAATGCTACAATTAGGCAGTATATTGCACAAAATCAATGAAATTCATACATTTATTTTTTGTTTTAATTAATAAATGTTTTCAAAACAGTAAATTATTATGCTTTACTCTACTTGTAAAATATTTCTTCCAGATGGTTCCATGATAAATCCATGGTTGGCTTTAATAAAATATTATCTAACTATAAAAAAAGAAAACTAGACTTTGGAAATTAGTACAAACCAATCAACAATGATTCAGTTTAAGCTTAATACCCAGTGTTAGCTTTTTTCAGTTGTTCTACCTATTGTTATCTTTAGTTATGTATGGCAATGCTGCTAATTGTGTGAGTGAAGGAGAAGGACAATGTTTTGTATTCAAGATGTTCTCCTCCATTAAATGGCAAACACTTTTTCTTTCGTTTGCTCTTTCGTTTGCAATTCTTTCTCACTTTTGCTCTTCACAGACTTTCCTGTCTGTGTAGACACCCTTATTGTTCCTTCCAAACAGTAATATTGTTTATTATAAAATAAGTTGCGCTTTGATATTATTGTCTAAGAGTTGGGAAGGGATTGGACAGTAATGGGAAGTAAAATTGTTGAAGAGGCATCATGTATTGTAGCCACAAACAAAGGCACTGGAGCTTCCTGTAAATTTAGAGATAACATCCTCTACAGGGATCCATGCCTGCTGCATGCAGCGATGTACCTCCTCAAGAGTGTTTTATTGTCATACGTCCCAAAATAGAACAATGAAATTCTTACTTGCAGCAGCACAACTGTTTTGTAAATGTTGTACTCAAAAGGCCCCATGTTTACATATCTGTTGTGCTGCTGCAAGTAAGAATTGAGCAATCAGATTGAAGGACTGCTGATCAAAAACGACTCTGTTTTTTAATTTATTCAGTTTTTGTGCAAGTGTGTTTTGCCCAGCAGCACCTGTTAATCTTCTCTGCTCTTGGCTATCCCATTGATTGTTACCTAAAAGGTTGTTGGATGAGATCTCGGACTTGGCTGCTTCCTGTGACCAGACCTTCCTTCCTTTTGACAGATGTTTTTCAGCTGGGGTTATGATATTCTCCTTCCAAGAAAACTTATTGCCAGCTCCCCCTCTCCCCTACTGTCTGCGCATCACGAAATATATATACAAGACAGGCCCCGTAGGCGAGGGAATCGTCCCTGCATTTGCTCTTGCTTCCCATGAAATCTTTTGTTTGATGGTTTCCTATTGAAATTCTGCAGCGAATCACCATGCATTTTGCCACCACCTGTCCAGTTTGCTGCAACACACATTATGTTGTCTGATGTAGTCCATGTAGCCATGACTTGCTCTAATTCCAAAGTGGGAGATGGATGGATGATGGCACTCTTTACATTTATTATGGTAAAGATCTTGAATATCAAGGGTAGATTGTTGGACACTCTCTTGTTTGACATGTTCATTGTTGCACTTTTTTGGCATGGGATTTACGAGCCACATGAGCCATTGCCAGTAAGCTTTCAAGTTCTTGGTGAATGCAAGCATGGATTGTTTCAGTGACTGGTGAGTTGTGAACAGATTCTGAAGTAGGAAGAGTAAATTAGAAAACATAATTCAACATGAAATTTGACACAGAATTAAAAATAAAGTCAATAAAGGATGGCTGGATTAAAAAAAAAGGAGATTTCATGATAAATTAAACGGTTCTTTAAAAAAAAAATTCAGCAATAATTAAAAACTGTAGGAATAGAACATTCTACTCTTGAAAGGTAATTATCAATTAGCAGACATTAAATCCTGTTAGAAATAATTGTACTTAAACTGAAATTGAAACTACCAAACTTTGTAAGCTGAGTTGAGTCCATGTTTCATGTACAAACAGGAACATCACATCAGCCAATGGCTAGAAATTCAATCATTTTAACCCTTGGTTTTTATGGACTTCATAATTAATTTGAAGTTGAAAATCAATTGCAAAATGCACTCAGCCCTTCTATTGCAAATTGAATTAGAAGACTCTGTAGTTGTAATGTGCTTTTGCAAAGAGACCACTATGCATAAAAAAACAGTGATGTCTATTGGTGGACAATACTTTTGGCAATGTGGCTGCACTGTGAATTGTGAGAACATTGATAGGAAAAACTGGAGCATAAATTAAAGAACCCTTCCTTGCCTTGGTGGTTGTGCAGCATCTGCCATTGAAAGTTCTTATTGAATTGTCACTGGTGAACCACACATCACCAAGGCCACAATAAGAAATATTCCTTTTTGCATTAGAGAGGTCCTGACCACTCTGAAGTTTTCCCCACCACTATGCTGACCAATTGTCCTTTCTGGATTCCTATTGCCCTCTTTTAGTCATTACAATTGAAGCCTGCTATTTGAAGCAGGGGATCAGTGCTTTCAGACCTCCAGCTGCAGTGAGAAATCATACTTGCAAGTTCATTATTTTAGCATGTTCTTGCAGATATGTGCAGTTGCTGTGCATAATAGTACTGGCATTCCAGGAATCATGCTGCTTATGTGAATAAGCCTTGTATTTTGTATGCTCAAGCAAGTTGCTCTCCCAGGACATTGTATGAAACTGGTATAGATAGATTTATTGCACAATGACATCTTAACATGTCTTTATATGTTGTGCAATTTCTGGCTCAATTCCATGGAATGAAGAGTCATTCAAACTTGCAAACGACATTGCTGTCCAGTTAATAAATAATGAACATTAATTCTACAAAAATGTCTGGTCCTTATTTCTTTCTTGCTTTCTTTAGACAATAAGGAAAGTGTTACAAAAGATATAAGCAAAAGCTAAATCTTGACAGAAAAAATGCAATAAGATTGTTGTTTCAAAGGTCTTTTATTGTCACGTGTACCAATTAAGGTACAGTGATATGCAAATTACCATACAGCCATATCAAAAAAGCAAGAAGTACATAAAAGTTAACATAAACATCCACCACAGTGGACTCCCCACATTCCTCACTGTGATGGAAGGCAATAAAGTCCAATCTTCTTCCCTCAATCTTGTTCTGCGGCCGGGGCAGTCAAACCATCCGCAATCGAGGCGATTGAAGCTGCCACAGTCGGCGGTCGAAGCCCCTGCGTCGGGGCAATCGAAGCTCCCGTGTCGGGGTGATCGAAGCTCACGCGTCGGGGCGGTCGAAGCTCCCACGGCTTGGAGTTTCCGAAGTCGGTCTCTGACCAGAGACTGCAGGCCCCACGATGTTAAATTCCGCAGGCTCCCGAGGTGGAGCTCAGAGGTCGATCCCTAGCAAAGGGATTGCGGGCTCCGAGATGTTAAAGCCGGCCAACTCCTCGATGTTAGGCCGCAGTGTGGATGGAGATATGATACAGAAGAAACATTGCACCTCCGTCGAGGTAAAAGATTAGAAAAAGTTTCCCCCAACCACCTCCCCCACCCCCCATATAAAAAAGGCTAAAGAACACTAAAAACACACATTTAACACATACTAAAATAACAACAAAGAAGAAAGGGACAGATAGACTTTGGCGAGGCAGCCATTGCTGGTGCCACCCAGTTCACAAATTCATTTTCAATTCATATTTTATGAATTATGGTGATGACTACATGGATAGGAAAGGTTTAGAGGGCTTGGGGCAAACACGGACAAATTGGACGAGTTTCGATGAGGCATTTTGGTCGGCATTGTCAAGTTGGGGCAGAGGGCCTGTTTCTATGCTGTATAATTCTTACATGGTTAAAATGATAATGATAACATACAAATATTGGTCTTTATTTCCTAAATGTAGGCACCGAAAGTGCACATCTAGAGTTTATTCCTCTCATCAAAATTGAATGAATGCCAATACATTATTGCATTTATGGTTTTGGGTGAGCATCTGCAGTCCATTCTAGGAACCTGCATGAAGAATTTTGCATTTTAATCTACTGATCGCTGATCCCTTGGACAATTTAAGCCAGTGCTGTAAATATATACAGTGCCTCCCACTTGTAAGGCAGGTTTGGGGTCGAGGAATCAACAACTGGAGACCATTAGTTTAGTGTGAGAGGGAAAAGAGAGGAATCTGAAAGGCAACTTTTTCATATGGAGAGTAGTGGGTATATAGAAAGAGCTGTCTGAGAAAGTTGCTGAGGTATGTACAATTACAATTAGAAGATTAAAATAGGTACATGGATAAGGAAAGTTTAGAGGGATATGGGTCAAAAATTGCTGGACGGGACCAGCTCAGATGGGCACCTTGGGCAACATGGACAAGTTCAGTCGAAAGGCCAGTTTCCATGCTGTATGACTATGCGCCATATTATTATGCTTGATGATACAATGTTATCCTGAGGGAAACATAACATCTAGATTTAAGAGAATATGATTTTCAACACAAATGATAAAAAAACATCTTTATCCCTATATTTGCAACTCTTCAATCCTCTTTGATTCATCGAACCTACATTACAAAATATATTAAAGCGGATATGCCTGTCTTGGTTACGCAAATAAAAGTATTCAAATATATAACAATTCATTTTTCATGCAGGACAAGCTGTAACAATATTTCATTCTATAGCAAATAACATTTAAAACATCTATGTTTTTCCTTATTTAAATATTGTAGATTTTAAATAAGAAGAACACAAAATATAGAGAAAAGAAAGCACAAAAATTAAATGTTAATTAAAAGCAGATTTAGAGAAAAAAGTTTTAGTTGTTGAATCATAATTTATATTTTTTACAATAACGTTTTCAATGTCTGAATTTATCTAATAAATGAGTTGCAGAGTATTATTAGAATTAGCAAAAGACAAACACCTTCTATAAATGTGTACACTCAATGGGTTCTCACCTCTAATCAATACCATTGCAAAGTAAATAGACTGATACAGATGATATGATGGCTCATCATAAAATGTGTCTCAGACTTTCTGTACATCACAATTGTAGCTCAGTTAATTCATTGGCTAGTTAATGTGTTTGTTTAATTTCATATATTCATAAGTAATAGGAGCAGAATTAGGCCATTCAGCCCATCAGGTCTACTCCGCCATACAATCATGGCTGATCTATCTTTCCCTCTCAACCCCATTCTCCTGCCATCTCCCCATAACCCCTGACATCCTTACTAATCTAGAATTTAGTTTAATTGATTAGCTAGCCACAATTGATTACAAGCCACAATTCTTAAAAGGAGTGATAGTGCAACAACAAGAATTATTGACCACAGCCATTATCTCTATAATTATAAAACTCTGATCTTGGATGTGGATGTATTTATTTGTGTGGGTGTGTGGCTTGTTTGTCTGTGATTCACATCTCCTCAAAAACACGACATGCTAACGGTGGCATTTTTACATATTCCGATAGAGATTTACCTCGTTATCTCAAAAATCGCCTCATTTGAACATTTGATTCATTATTTCTTGAGTTATTTATTAAACATTTTCACAAAAATGAAATCTTTTTTAAAGCTAATGATGTCACAATGGCTCTGCTCCTCACGGCCCGCTGCGTAGTGTTTTCAATGCGCAGCCTGCTGGACATTTGGGCAACAGGTGCAGCGCATCAATGATCTTAGTATATTCATATATGGAAATCAGATTATAATCAAATACTTGGCCCATGTTGACCAACCTGGGTCGCACTGCACACCTGGTACTACTCCTGACCCTGACTCCAGTTGCATACCTTCTCTCATTCCTGACCCCGAGTCCAGCCTTACACCTGGCCCCCTATTCTACCATGATCATAGCTACTTACCTGCTTAGGTTCCCAGTGCTGAACACTCCCATTGACCCAGCTTTGACTGCACACCTAGTACTATTCCAGACCTTGACTCTGGATGCACACTTGGCCTTGCTCCAAGGCCCTCTGCACTGAAATATATCTGGCCCACACATAAAGCCCAATATTTGACCCACTGGACTTAACCTATTACATTCAAGTCCACAGGTGCTTATCTAATGCGGTAATCTTTTATGAGGCACTTCACAGACCAAAGTTTGTATAACAAAATTTGCTACATCCATTGGCTTCCTTGTTATCTAAAATGCTAGTTACTTTGTCAAAGAAGTCATCAATTGGTTGAACACAATTTCACATCCATAAAATTATACTCCCTCCGCAGTATAAGTATTCTGTTACCATTTCCTTCATTTTCCTAACTAACTGTCCTGAAGTCATTTTCACCCCCAATATTTTCAGTATTTTGCTGTCTTCCTCTCAGCTGGGACTTTTCCGAAATGCAAAGTCCAATAACTATATATTTAAGCAATATTATTCTATTAAATGTGATCTTGAGAGTACATAATATTTTCAGCGGTATTCATAACACAACAATGATAAAAATATCTTTGTTTTGATTGCACCTACCAACATGCATACATTATTATATTACAGTTAATATGTACCAAGGGCACATTTTTGTTCCAATGCTCCCCATTCCCAATTATGTTTGCATTGAAGTGATTGAAATCCAAATGAAGTTTAAATGCCATCAGAAAATTAAAACCTCCAGAATGGATGATATTCATTACGTGGTTGGTTGGAGTCAGTATCAGCACAATTACTATATTAAAATTTTGAATCTTCAAATGTCCTGGTTCAAGCAAAACCTAAAGACAAATAATAACCTCCTCACACATTCCCCTGCAAGTACCTCTGTCACTCCTTTAAAATATGCCCCTTCTTTGAACAAGCTCTTAAACATTGCATCTGAATCAGTTTCCATCTGATTACACTCCTTGAGGATGTTCATCTACGTGTTCAATTAATAAAACAATGAGATTGGGGACATTTCTATTCAACCTGTCAAACCTGTGGAGGGTTTAAAAATAGTCAGTGAGGTAAACAAACATAATAGTTGAGTGGCAAATGACAATTGTGCTACCCTCCCAATATTTAACTGAAGGAAATAATGGGTTATTGTGGCTGTATGTTGTGACAGACAGCCTGACACCTCGCATGTCATTTTAATATTACACTTATCCCATCCCCCTGAATATTCCGGATTAATAAATGAATGTTTTGTCAACTAATTACAAATCAGGCTAATTAAAACTCAATAACATTAACTAAACTCCGAAACAAGAAGCGCTGAGCATTGGGATCCAGACATCATGGACAACTGGCCTCAGTTTGCCGCTCACATCTGGCAGTGCTCTCTGTCTGAACCAGGGGCCACGGAGCATTTTTGAAAGAGGGGAGGCTGAGCGATCACTGATTACTGGCCTTGGTGGTACCCGCTGAGGGAGTGGAGCAACTGAGTGGGGGGAGGGTGTGGGGACTTTTTG
Organism: Okamejei kenojei; assembly: GCA_035221665.1. Lineage (NCBI taxonomy): Eukaryota > Metazoa > Chordata > Chondrichthyes > Rajiformes > Rajidae > Okamejei > Okamejei kenojei. The sequence continues at coordinate 57,942,002 of CM069139.1, read as the reverse complement.
AAATTCGATGTATTAAAATCAAGTTGTAGTGCATTGTAGGTATGATTTCAATGTTTTTTGTTTGAAGTATTTTTAAGGTAACTTTTTGAGGGGTAACGTTTTCCACACCAAGGGTGTGGGTGTATGGAACAAGCTGCCAGAGGAGGTAGTTGAGGCAGGAACTATACCAACATTTAAGAAACAGCTAGACTGATACATGGATAGGACAGGTTTGGAGGGATATCGACCAAAAGCAGGAGGTGTAGCAGGGACATGTTGGCGGGTGTGGGCAAGTTTCCCCGAATGGCCGGTTTTCACACTGTATCACTCTATGACTACATTATACCTCCATCATGCGTGAATGCTTCAAAATCAAGTGGTCAAGTTTTATTGCCATATTCTCAAGCATAGAAATGTAGAAAATAGGTGCAGGAATAGGCCATTCGGCCCTTTGAGCCAGCAGTGCCATTCAATATGATCATGGCTGTTCATCTAAAATCTGTACCTCTTTCCTGTTTTTCCCCACATTCCTTGATTTCCCTAGCCCCAAGAGCTAAATGTAACTCTCTCTTGAAAACATCCAGTGAATTGGCCTCTACTGTCTTCTGTGGCAGAGAATAGTAAGATTAAACGAGAACTTACCAGTTTGAAGTTTGATCATTATTTTATGAGGAGTTACGATGAGGGATTACGTGAAGAAGGCCGTCCCCACGCATGCACATCAATCTTCAAAGCAGCGGTGTGAAATCACAGATAACAGTTGTTGAACTAACATAGTAAGATTATAGATGACTAGAACTACCAGATTATCATTATGTTACGAGGGCAGGGAGCGGAGGGCACGTAATCCCTCACCGTAACTCCTCATAAAATAACGATCAAACTTCAAACTGGTAAGTTCTCGTTTAATCTTACTATTTTACTTCGGAGTCACGTGAATGACTACGTGAAGATTTTGAAGGTCTGTGATTTAATGCCGTGAAAAAACGAGTCCACACAAGCACGACTGAATCAGTTGACCATAGATGAGGGAAACATCATAATGCATACATACATGACATAGATTTAAAACATGCTGATGCTGATAAAAGAACAAACAATAAAAACAGTAACCCCTCTGAACCGAGGGGAACTATAAATTGAACCTAATTAGAGTTAGCAAATACCCCTGGTCTGGCAATGGGTTAAAATAAATGTTGGATACCTCGCTTGTTAGACCATCCTGCAGTTGACAGGTCAATATTCCTGAGACCAGCTTGGTCCAGCTTTCAAGCGCCCATCAACTTCAGTGAACTGCTTACTGCCGTTGAGGCGTGGGGGTGTCATCGCCGATACGGTGGTTTCATTTGATAGCTCTGTGCACTGCCGGCACATGTAGCATGAGGGAATCTGGCCCCTGCCAGGTTTTTTGCCTCTTCCCTTGCGAGTATGTCCTCGCACTCCTCTCCACCGAGAGGGAGATTCGTAGACAGCCCTGAGACAGGTGCTGCCGCAGGCCCCTGAGGATACCTGCGCTGACATGGCCCCTCGGACCTATATCAGAATATGACTCTGGGCCAGAGCGAAACTGACCCCTGATGCTCCCCTCCTCAGAGAGGGAGACATTATGCAGCCCAAACAGGTGCGCATGCCAGCAGGTTTTTCATAATACCCAGGCTCAGATAGCTCTCTTCTGGAGCATATCTCTCTGGAGCAACCTCCATCAGGTGCTTCAGGTGGGTTTTAGGCGTTCACAGACGCTACCCATAGAAGGAGGCCCGACCGAGTCCCAAGGACTGACCGGTTTCCTTGTGGTTTAACCCCTTTCCTGGGGAACCATAGTGGTCTGTGATTTGTTGACCCCATAGTTAGTGACTGTGTCTCGAGACCAGCTTACTGCCAGTTTTCCCCTTATTTAGGAAGACCTAAGCAGCCTGGGGGCTGCTGACCCCATTGTCAGTGACTGGGGTCGCGAGACCAGTTTACTGCCAGTCTAACCCCTATCTGGGAAGCCCTAAGTGGTCTGGGAGATGCTGAACCCATTGACATATTGGGGTAGCGAGACCGGCTGCCTGCCAGTCTAACCGTTTTTCCTGGGAAGACCTAGGTGGTCTGGGGCTGCTAACCCCATTGTCCGCGACTGGAGTAGTGTGACCAGCTTACTGCCAGTCTGATCGCTTTCTCTAGGAAGACCTAAGCGGTCTGGGGCTGCGGACCCCATAGCCCGCAACAGGGGTAGCAAGACCGGCGTAATGCCAGTCTAACCGCTTTACTCGGAAGACCTAAACGGTCTGGGGGTTTCTGACCCCATTGTCCGAAACTGGGGTAGCTAGACCTGCTTGCTGCCAGTCTAACCCCTATTTCTGGGGACCATAATGGTGTAGGAGCTGCAGACCCCACAGTGAATGGCTGGGGTTGCAAGACCAGGTGACTGCCAGTCTAACCCCTTTTCCTGGGGAATCATTACAGTGTGGGAGCTGCAGACCATGGTGGTCTGGGAGCCCAACTGGGAGAACCCCCACCTGCATTCCCCTCCTGGGTGTCGCTGACTTCCTTGTCAGCAACTTGGGAGCGAAACTGTCGGCCGCCGGCTACCCGCAATTCCGCGGTCCGGACCGGGATTTCCCACGGTCCATAACCGGTTTCCCGCGGCCCGTCCAACTTCGCCCCGAATTCAGTAGGCAATCCTGCAATACAAAAAACAGCCCAAGAAATAAGACAAAACTTACCTTCCAGGTTAAAAAACTTACCGCTGGCAGGAGCTGCGCGCCCACCAGTCAGTCCGTGCGCAACGCGTCAGACATAATGACCCGCATGCGTGGGGACGGCCTTCTTCACGTAGTCACTCACGTGACTCTGAAGTAAAATTCCACATTCACAACTCTCTGCGTGAAGAACATTTGTCCTCATCTCAGTCCCAACTGGCCTACCCTTTATTCTTAAACTGTGACCCCTGGTTCTGAACTCCCCCAACATCGGAAACATTTTTTCTGCAGTTACAGTAAGTGAAAATCTAGCAGGCAAGCAGGATGCTTTCTCCAACCACCCCAATTTGGAGGCCACTATCTTCCACCGTTTCTACCCAGTGCTTGGTACTTAATTCCAGCAGCCACTGGCTGTCTTACAGGATGCACTGAGTCGCAGCCTGATCCATGCCAGTCAGCTGGGCGAATTCGGCACAGAGACTCTCACAGCAGCGGCGCAACGCTTCCGATGCCTCCGACGGCCCGGGACTCTTGCACTGAGGCTGCTCCATAACTGGAGCTGCAGCGAGCGACTCACCAGCCCGGCAAACACTCGCCAGCCTGGCAAACACTCGTCAGCCCCAGCTCCCCGTCCGCATCTGTCCCCGTCGCTGCTTCTGCTTCCATCCCTCCCTCAGCCCCGGCTCTCCAGCACCCGCAGCCCATGCAGTTGATATGAGCTTTGACATTTTCGTTGATCTCACACACAAACTCTCCCCCCCTCTCCATCCACCCCACCCCACCCCTATCCCCCCTCTGTCCACCCCCTCTGTCCACCCCCACTCTCTTCCCCCCTCTCCTTCTCTCTCTTTCTCTGCCCCACTCTCTCTGCCCCTCTCTCTCTGTCTCTGCCCCCTCTCTCTCTGCCCTCTCTCTCTATCCCCCCTCCCTCTCTAGACGCACCTGTGAGGAGGGGGCTATGCATCAGTGGACAGGGCGGGGATGGGGTAAAAGGTGCCAATGAATAATATCAAGGGGGATGGTTAGTGTGTGTGAGGGGAGGGGGGGTGGAGGTTAGTGTGCGTGACGCCGCAGGCCACCCCCCCCCCCCCCCCCCCCCCCCCCCCCCCCCCCCCCCCCCCCCCCCCCCCCCCCCCCCCCCGCAATGGGACCTCACGGGTCCCACTTGGTCTAGTTACATATAACCCTTTCCCACATTTCTTTTTACAAAAACTGATTTAAAGACATTTCCAAATTTTATAAATGTAACCTAGTTGCAGGGTTTGAACACAATGTTATATTACTTTTATTGATTCGTCAGGTTTGGTTGAATTATCAAAAGATTACAGCAGCTGGAAACCTGAAATAAAACAAATCAATACTGGAAACACTCAGCAGGTTAGGCAGCATCTGTGAAAAGAGAAATAGTGTTAATGCTCTATGTATGAAACCCTTCATCAAATCCTTTGAAGGGTTTACAATGTGAAATGTTAACTCTGTTTCTCTTTCCACCGATGTTGCCTCACATGCTGAGTGTTTCCAGCATTTTGTTGTATTTGAATTATCATCCATCTATGGATCAAGGATGCTATCTTAACTGTGATTCTCACCAGAAATGTCACATTTGTGTTTATCTTAAACAATTGTGAGATTCAACTCAGCAACATCTTTGAGCTTATAGTTTTATTTTTAATACTCCTTGACACTGGTCAATATATTTGATGAATATGTGCAGTCCAAGACTTGCTAATCACTCTGCAGTTGGAAGCATTCTGAGCAGGAATATACTGCAACTGTTATCTTCATAGAGCAGTGAATCTCTAGAATTCCCAAATCCAGATAGTTCTGGAGGCAGGATCATTGGAATATTTTTTTTTAAATTAGGGCAGCATGGTGGTGCAGCGGTAGAGTTGTTGCCTTACAGTGCCAGAGACCCAGGTTCAATCATGGCTATGGTGCAGTCTGTACGAAGTTTGTACCGTACAGACTGTGTGGGTTTTCTCTAGGCGCTTTGGTTTCCTCCCACATCAAAGATGTACAGGTTTGTAGGTTAACTGACTTTGGAAAAATTGTAAATTGTCCCTAATTTGCAGGTTAGTGCTAGTATATGGGGATCACTGGTTGGTGAAGACTCGGTGGGTTGAAGGGCCTGTTTCTGCACTATAAACTAAGGAATTGAGAGATACAGGGAGCCGTGGAGCAAACTGGCCACAATAGTAATGATGGTGGGGTGAGCATGTGGAGCCTGTGTCATTTATCTAAGTGAACAAAAAGGATTGTATATGTCCGCAGACATACCTGAATTTGTTTCTGCCATCCTTTTATGAATGCATGAGCTCCTTCAGCCTTGGCCTCCTGATCCCAGATGCCCATGGCAAGGTGTATCAAAGCATCAGCAAAAAAGCAGCCAGCTGCAAGTCTCTACACCCTAGAGTGCCCTGACAGCCTTTCACAAAAGAGGGGGGGGGGGGGGGGGGAAGAGAGAGAGATAGTGGGCACTGCAAAGTACACCAGTATAGGTATTAGCCCACCTCTGGATTTGCCTGCATGACATGCTTGTCTGCACCTATTCTGGTGTACTTTGCAGTACAGGTGATGGGAAGACAATCTAGATTGGCTGTAATACATTGTGTTTATACTGCTGCATGAACATTGGGGCAAGCTGCCAACATTAATTACCTGGAGTTAGACCTGGCGAAAGAGGAGGAACCTTGCAACACACTGAAAGGTTGTTATTTAGATTATTTAGCCCAGTTAGGGAATCCTTTATGAGAATCATGTGAAAAATGTGTTCAAGATAAAAAGATGTCTCTTGGAATCAAAAATAAAGAAATAAAAAATGTATAAAGTGAAAGATCATGATCTGCATGCCCACATTATCTTTTATATCCTTCAACATGCCGCAGAATTTCTCAGGAATTTGATCACTTGCACATTAACTTAATTCCTCTCTTCAAACTGTCAGGAAATTAGAAACACACCTATCCACATTAAACACAGTTTAAGGAGCCAAACATATCGGACATTGAAACAAGGTTTTTGCTATTGTAGCTATTTCATTAACAAATGAGAAAATGTTAAGAGATATGGTTCAGCAGCTTTACATCACAGATAACAATTGAGAGTCTTATAATAAAGTTGAGTTATACTGCGAAAGATTGTTGGATTCAGGAGGTATTCAACGGTCTATGCTGGCACCAAATTCCCTCAGCTGATTATAACATTCTAGATACACGGTGTAAAATTTTATGATTGCAAGATTAGTACTTCACTCTTTTAAAGGGTTGAAATTATGCCCTCCAACTTCATGGAGTAAAAAAAAAGAATGAAATTAAAAGCCAACAATGCATTACAGTTTCAATTGGAATTAGGTGGGTTTTAAGCAGGGAATTTACAATGCAGGACTACAAGATTTATGTGGTCACCATGGAAGTCGACATTACTTTCCAAAGATCTTGGAAAAATGATTAGAAATGGTGCAATGTTATAATTGAGTAACTTGAGCAAAATGGTTGATAAAGATTTATTTAGACGAGAGTACATGATATAATAAGGCCCTACATACTATGGTCTCCCTACAAAAGTTCCCACAACTAGGAATGGAAATATAATCAATCCAGATCCAAAAATAAATACTTGAAAATATTTTTGAATCATTCTAATGCAACTTCAGAAACTGGATATTTATAAACAGATGGGTTATAAATTTTACAATCATTTACTCCAATGTAAACCAACACAATGTTTAACACAATCACATCAACAGAGAGGTCGCAGAAATCCCAAGACCTAATTCACAAGCCAATTATCTACTTAATAAACTCTTAATGGTAGCACATGGCAATGGAGAATAAAGAGATGGATATTCAGGAAGTCCTGTAACGTCTAGAAATGGTTTAGATCTTGTAATCAATAGTAAGTCAAACAAAACTAATTCAAAATAATGTCTTAGTAACAACATCTTAAGTGGCTGGAGAGTCCATTGAAAACTAATTTGCAAAGCAAAATCAGGAAGCTTTGCAGTCAGCAGACTCCACTATGTAAAATGATGGTGGAAATGTAGAAATTGGACAATGACTGTGCATACTGAAGTTTAACAAATCCCTCTTTTATCATAACAGTTCAAAGAGCTCATGAAGTAATCAGCTTTAGTCTGTTCAATTGAATCTACTTGCTCCATTAGGGACTGGCCTGTGGTAGAGAATCTGAAGTACCCGTAGCCCCTCCTCCATCTCTTAATTCAGAGTCTGGGGAATATGTTTTGTTTTCCTGCCTCAGTTCTGACACTTCAAATCAGGTTATGCAGGGTAAAATCACAAGGTTCAGGCCTAGAGAAGAGAAAGATGATAACAAGTTTCTACAATCAAAGGCCTTTGGCAGATTTTTGTAAGGTGTTCACAAGGTTTAGTCCAACATGTGGATTCATTGAAGCGGAATTCACCATTCCGGGAGGATTTGACAACATGTAAATGTTGACATTCACCAGAGTTCGATCAATTCTAACAGAACAGATGAGAGCACACAAAGAATGGGGCTACATCATTCTCAGTTTATCTATATAATTAAAAGTGTCATCTTGACCACTTCCTGTTTGCACCGTGCTTTGATTTTAGAAAAAACGCTACCACATATGGCTGTGATTTTTCAGCCATCTTACTCAGAGTCCTCCTCCGCTGCGCAGGCCCCGAGGACTTTTCCCATCAATGAAAAATAAAAGACATATTAGTGTTTAAAACATCTTGAGATTCTCTCTCCTGTCAATCACCGCCATGAAGGCCATGCCCCTTCCAGTGGGAGGGGGGAGGGAGTATAAAACCCGGAAGTGTGGGCGTGGCTCTGTCTGCAAGATGGCGAGGGAGAGGTCATGACTTGCTGTCTGAGCTGGGAAACTACAGAACACTGTGAGTATGCAATGTACTTGAATAAATGATTTGTTAGCCCTTAATGAAAATGAAATGAGTTGTTTGGCCTGCCCTGTGCTTGAAACTGCAATGGCAATGGAAATGAAGTGAAAATACAACGAGCTGTTTGGCTTAAGCTTGCCATGTGCTTGAAACTGCAATGGCAATGGAAATGTATTGAAAATGCAATCAGCTGTTTGGCTTAACCCTGCCCTGTGCTTGAAAGTGCAATGGTAATGGAAATAAAGTGAAAATGCAATAAGCTGTTTGGCTTGAGCATGCCCTGTGCTTGAAACTGCAATGGCAATGGGAATGAAATGGAGTTGTTTGGCCTGCCTGAAACCATTCATTTCGGCCCACAGCACCCCTATTAGCCAAGAAACCAGTGCCTTTTGCCCAAAATGCCCATATTAGCCCAGGAGGAACATTTTGACCCAAAAGGGCAGGAAAAGTCCAGAAAAGGTGCCTTTCACTGAGATTTCACTCAGATTTTTTTCTTAAGTGTCCATTCGGCCCATGAGGCCTGTACTAGCCCAGGAGTCCCTTCAGCCCATCAGTAAGTATTCCCCCTGCAAGTATTAAACCTCACCCCGGTATTTTTCTCCCTCCCTTAATTTGCTCCCTGTGAGATCCAGGCCAGGATAGACTTTCCTCCTTCATTGCTGTGATCTGCAGAAAAAGATGAAAAATGTCTAAAATTGATTCTCCACCCTCTCTCCCTTCTCTCTCACAGAGATTTTCACCTGATTTGGGCAGAATTTCTGGCAGTTTCTGAGCTGCCAGCCCACCAGGCCTGAGGGACTAAGCTGCCAGCCCACCAGGCCTGAGTGACTGAGCTGCCAACCCACCAGGCATGAGTGACTGAGCTGCCAGCCCAAGAATCCATTCGGCCCACAATGTCCATGCTAGCCCTCTGGAAACCAGTCCCTTCAGCCCACAACACCCATACTAGCATTTCAGAAAGCACCCCCTCCCCCCACTGGCCAGCAATATTGGAATTGGTGGAGAAGTGGAATATTGGATTGGGGGAACAGCCCTCCCATGTGAACCTTTAGTCTAGTATAAATACGGACCCTTGTTACCCATCTGTCAGTTCGCTGAATCAGAACATTGTGGTCCTAAAGATTATATTAGCTGGCCTTCCATTAGCTACACAGAGAGAGAACTATCAAAGTTCTAGGTTTATAAACTAGAGAGTGGATCTTCATGGGACAGGGGAGAAGTGGTAAATTAGGTGAAAAATATATTAAATTTTTCCTTTCAAATTAATCATTTTTTGAAATGCAAATAATTAAATGCAAATTAATTATTTTTTACAAATTCTGAATTATATTGATAGATTTGCTTTATACGGTATTTCAGGTGTAATGAAATTCCTTGTTCACATCAAGCTACCAGAGTAAACAGCACACATACAGTAATGGTGAATAGAGCAATAACATTCAGCAGGTTTTACCTCTATAAAGCAGTGTACAGAGCTTATTGGTTTCTAATGTAATGATTTCACTTTAAAAACTGGTCAACAGGGTGATTGTGGGTGGGAACTAAATCTTTACATCCAACCATGATGTTAGTAGCAGTTGTCACTAAACCTGTTTTCCACACTGCTTGATTTTGCCCTCCATTTGACAAGCTGCAAAGCTAGTGTTGCACCTGATCCCATGGCTTTCCAATGCAGTCAGATCAAAATTGCAGCTAAAAAAGAATAACATCAATCTCATATGTAATGTTTGAAAGAATGTGCAATCAAGTGCACAAGTAACAAAATGTTAACTTTACACTTCACAGATATAGCATGGAAACAGGCCCATTGGTCCACTGAGCAGTGATCACCCCATACTATCCTACACACTAAGGATAATTTACAATTTTAAGAAACAAATTAACCTACAAACCTGTAATCTTTGGAGTGTGAGAGGAAACCTGAGCACCCGGAGAAAACCCATGTTGTCACAGGGAGAATGTACTAACTCCATAGATGGTTGACTGCAATGTTGAAAAACACAATTCTTCAGATATTTTAAGATTTTTTAGATATAAATCCATTTATGCTTTAATGTATAAGGAACATACAAAACTGGACGGTTCTCTTTGTAAGTGGAAATCCATGTGGAAATTAGAGGAAGGGGGAAAATCAAATCAGATCATATATTTGTCATAAATAGATGGATATGTTCAGCAACAGTTTTAGTATTAAATGCAAAGATGATGTAGTGCCTCCTCATGGCCATATTGGGTAACACACCACATTTGTAACTGGTTGACCTTGTGACCTTGTCATGTGACCTTTGGCGGGATCGGAGTGCAGAACAGTCGAGGCAGCAGCACATTTTTTGGTCCTGATATATTTTGTGAACATCTGCAATCATCTTATGCCTTTTGACAGCATCATCGGTATGTGGTGCAATGTTTAACGTTTACTTATGTTTGGGATTCGTTATTTTAGGTAGAATATTTATTTACAGTGTTATTGTAGTATGTTTGCAATAAGCATATTTCCTATTTCTATACCTTTTTATACTTGTAGTTTCACAATTTCCCGATTCAATAAACCTGGGGACAAAGGAGTTTGAGTCTTCAGAGTCTTGATAAAGGAAGGTGTTTAAGCTGACTGTCAAGATATACACAGTCGTATCTTGAGGACAGCACAGTGAAACGATGACTTTCTACCGGATAGGATAACGCAGTCATAGCCAACAGTGGACACTACTACAATGCTGTTACATGCATCCAGTGCACGACTATCACAGCAGTGTCTAACCAGTCATTCCTCACCTAACTAAATCATGGCTTTGGGAGCATCTTTGTTTACAAGCAGATCCAAAGCTTCCTGTTCGACATTTGGAAGTGCTTCATCAACTAGCTCTGCCACAGCTAAAGCAAGAGCAAAAGCAGAAGAAGCAAGTGCTCGCCTCTCCTTTGCCGTAAAAGAAATGCGAATGAAGTCAGAGAAAACGAAACTAAAAGCATCTTTGGATTTATTGAGCTGGGAAAAAGAGACGGCCGCAGCTATTGCTGAAGCAGAGGCCCTGGAAGCTGCTGTTGAAGCACAAAGTGAGAAACACAACATTGAGTGCAATTGGGATCCTATTCCTTCAGAAAGGACACAATGCACTAAGCAATATGTCATCGACCAGACCAAGTCAGGAGAGGAGGACAATAAAGCCACACTGTTCATAGAGCCAGTGATTCGCAGTGATACTCCAGCATCACGACTTAATCCAGAAAGCAACCCTTTTCACCCAGACTCACCCTCAGTTAACCATCCCAGTCATGTCTCAAATACAACATCCATTTATTCTTCTCGCTTGACTACACAGCGACTTGATTTCTTTTATTGCAAACTGGATGCTACTTATCCACGCAAAGTAAGTTTTGACATCAATGACCACCATATGACTCGTACTCCCAATCAACGCCCTGCTCCCAATCATAAGCCTCCAGACCTCAATAACTCAAACACTACGAACTTTGTAAAATACTTGGCTCGCCGCGAACTTGTTGCAACAGGCTTGCTTCAATTCACCGAAAATCCACAGAGCTACAGAGCATGGAAACGCTCATTTTGAAATGCAACTAGAGGATTGGACTTGTTACCAAGTGAAAAAATGGACCTGATGTTTAAATGGCTTGATAAGGAATCAACAGAACATGTTGAACAGATCAGAGCCATGCATATAAATCATCCAGATGCAGGGTTAGAAATGATATGGGACAGACACGAGCAATGCAATGGCTCAGCTGATGTTATTGAAGATGCTCTCTTCAAACGAATTGACAGCTTTCCAAAGATAACAAACAAAGATTAATCGAAGCTAAGAAAGTTAGGTGACCTATTAATGGAACTTCAGTCAGCCAAGGCCGAAGGAGACTTTGCCGTCCTTTCCTACCTCGACACGGCAAGAGGCATCAATCCAATTGTACAGAAACTTCCTTTCAACCTACAAGAAAAATGGCCATCGGTAGGCTCATCCTACAAGCTCTCACAACATGTTCCATATCCTCCCTTAAACTTCTTTGTCGACTTTGTAACTCAGGAGGCTAATACCAAACACGACTTCACCCATCATACAGACACGGCTTTCAAGACAGAGACCCCCTTTTAAACCAAACAGATAGAGAGAGGTTTCAGTACATAAAACAGAGATGTTCCCCAAACGCTCTCCAATCAAGAAGTTCTCACAAAGAATTGCGAGAGACAGTGCCTAATACATAAGAAACCTCACCATCAACGCAAGTGCCGTGCCTTTTGGGAAAGGCCCATTGAAGACCATAAAACAATCTTAAAAGAGAACTAATTTGCTTTAAATGCTGTGCTTCTTTATCGCAAATGGCAAAGAACTGCACATTGAAGGCACAGTGCTCTGAATGTGACAGTAGAAATCATCACACAGCTCTCCATCCCAGACCAGCTCCCTGGATCAAAGAGACCGACCCTGCTCCAGAGACGGCAGGGAGGAAGACGTCTCATCACCATCATGTCACCACAAAATGTACACGTCTGTGGCGGAGATCTAGCAGACTGGTCCTGCTCAAGGATCTGCCTTGTGAAAGTATATCCGGCAGGCCCACATGATGCACCTTACGCACAGAGGCTGGACATGAGATGGGTTGTTGTATTCAATGTGTGTCTAAGCAATGTCCACAAACCACTAACAGTAAAGACCTTCTACACTAACACCAGTGAGGGAGATCGTCCAACCCTTTTTGAACCATGCCCTAATGTGTTTCATGTCACGGGGAAATATGATGGAATCCAGATCCCTCAATGTTCCACAATACAATTCAAGGAGAACCTTACCTGTGAAGCTGATCACGTACAGTGCAACGTGCTCAGGCAAAGCAAAGAAGACAACCAGATTACTCTTTCTATCCAAGATGCCTCTTTCATGAAAATAATGAAAGAAGGTCAAAAGAAAGACGCAAATAACAGGTGATTAGCACCGCTACCATTGAAACATCCACGCCGACGGCTCTCCAACAACAGGCCTCATGCACTGAATCATCTTAAGTCTCTCCTACGGAACTTTGAGAGAAAACCTGAAATGAGAAACCACTTCCTCATCTTCATGGAGAAGATAGTCGGAATGGACATGCAGAATTAGCTCCTCCGCTCACAGAGGGAGAAGAACGGTGGTATTTACCTATGTTTGGTGTGTACCACCCAAAGAAGCCAAAGCAAATCAGAGTCGTGTTTGACTCCAGTGAGCAATATGATGGAGTGTCACTTAACAATGTCCTGTTAACTGGGCCTGACCTAAATAACACATAGCTAGGTGTACTCATACGCTTCGGATAGGAAGCCGCTGCTTTCACAATAGACATCAAACATATGTTTACTGCTTTTTGGTGAGCGAAGAAGACAGGAACTTCGTGCGGTTCCTCTGGTTTCAAGACAATGACCTCTCCCAAGAAATCGTAGAGTATCGTATGAAGGTACACGTCTTTGGCAACAGTCCTTCCCCAGCGGTGGCTATATACGACCTATGACAATCTCTTCAAAGCAGCGAACCAGACTGGCCCCGACATGAAGCAGTTCGTCACACCTGACCTACGTAGACAATGGTTTCAAGTCTCTACCAACAGTTGAAGATGCAGTTGCCGTGCTCAGAAAGTCACAGGAAGCCCTTGCCAAATCAAATCTTAAGGGCTGTCCCACTTGGCCGTCAATTGCGCGCCATTTGTGACGCACGGGTAGCATGTGGGTAGCGCGGGACGGGTGCATAGAGAGGCGCGGAGGGATATGGATTTGCGCTCGGTATCGCGCGGGGCGCTCCAGGATTTTGTGCTGCACGAAATCTTCGCGCGCCACCGGCGTGGCGTATCGCTTACGCACGCAGACGTATTGCGGTCGCACGCTGACGTCCTGACCTCGTATGTGTAGTGAGCGGTGACGCATGATTACGTCACCGTGCGTTACCAGGGGCCGCCGCGTGCCGCCCATACGTAGTCGGCCACAATAATTACGGCTTAGTTAAGGATGTTTCAAAAGTTAACATCCAGGTAAGGATTGCAGATTTTAGATCCTAAAAGAACACTAGCAACCAAAGAAGTATTTTTTAAATAATCACCAACAACACCATTTAAGAAAAAATTTGTAAACTAATTCTAAAGCTGGGTTCAAACCCTCAAACTGCTATAATGGAATACAATTTTGTGTTTAACCATATAACAATTACAGCACAGAAACAGGCCCTCTCGGCCCTTCCAGTCCGTGCCGACCATTTGTTTTCCCCTAGTCCCATCTACCTGCACTCAGACCATACCCCTCCATTCCCTTCACGTCCATATACCTATCCACTTTACTCTTAAATGTTAAAATCGATCCTGCCTCCACCACTTCTGCTGGAAGCTCATTCCACACAGCCACCACCCTCTGAGTAAAGAAGTTCCCCCTCACGTTACCCCGAAACTTCTGTCCCTTAATTCTCATGTCATGCCCTCTTGTTTGAATCTTCCCTACCCTCAATGGGAAAAACGTATCCACGTTAACTCTGTCTATCCCTTTCATCATTTTAAAGACCTCAATCAAGTCCCCCCTTAACCTTCTGCGCTCCAAAGAATAAAGACCTAACTTGTTCAACCTTTCTCTGTAACATAGTTGCTGGAACCCTGGCAACATTCTAGTAAATCTCCTCTGTACTCTCTCTATTTTGTTGACTAAAATAACTTTTGTTTGTTGGGAGTAATTCAGAAAGTTTAAAAGTAAATTAATTTTTCCAGCAAACAATAATTTTATCAATGTTTCACTTAACAAATGATGTCAATACACTGACTAATTCTGCTTGCAGAGCAGATAAAATATTTGAAGGCGCATGATGACGGGTGATGATACACACAACCGTCGCTCGACCGTCGAGCGACTGTCACACGTCAGTCACTACCGGCCTGTCGTGTAAATGACGCCCAAGTGGGACAGGCCCTTAAGGCTACATTTCCGCCAACAGCAAAGCGGTCATGGAGGCCTTTCCGTCCCAAGATCATGCGAGCGATCTCAAAGACCTGGACCTTGAAGCAGCTGATTCAACACAACCTTGGCCTCAATTGGGACTTCAAGATCGATAGCTTCACCTTTAAAGTCTCTGATGAGGTAAAACCCTGCACTGGACGGGGTGATTTATCCACCATCAACAGCCCCTCCGATCCATTGGGATTTGTAGCACCAGTGACTATCCGAGGCAAGTCTATCCTTAGGGAACTCACTGCTGAGAGTGGCGACTCGGACTCTTCATTAACTCAAGAGATGGAGTCCACTTGGGCTGCCTGGAGAGACTCTCTTAAAGAGCTATCCAGTCTGCAAATACCCAGATGTTACACTGAATTATCACCTTCAGGAGCTGTAACAAGAGAACTTTGTGTCTTCTCCGATGCATCAACTAAAGCCATTGGTGCAGTTGCCGATCTAAAGGTCACAGACACTAACGGAAACAACCATGAGCGAGGCTTTCTGAGGGTTGGAGGTCGCAACAACAACTCAAGTCTCGAACAGAGAGAAAAGAACCCCTTGATTATCCCCAGGAAGCACCATTTTGTAACCTTGTTAGTGAAACAGCATCATGAACAGACTCACCATCAAGGTCGACTCTTTAGAGAGGGAGCCTTCTGTACAGCTGGTTTTTGGATAGTCGGTGGCAAGAGAAAAGTGAGTAGCATCATCCATCAGTGTACAACTTGCAGGAGGCTCAGGGCCCCTCTTAACACCCAACTCATCAACTCACTGAGGCGCTTTCTTGCTGTCCGGGGTCCAGTTAAACTAATCCGATTAGATCGTGGGACTAACTTAATTGGTGCCCGCAAAGAGCAAAAAATATTGACAACACAGCTGTGAAACCTTGCCTGTCAAATCAAGGGGACTTTTAATCTTCCGCATGTTTCAAATTGTTGGCAGAACATGGGAAAAAATGATTGGTCTCTCACGAAGAATCCTGGATTCTATGTTCTTGCAACTGGAAAACACCAAACTTACCCTCAAAGTAGTCACCTTCATGGATGAACTAGCAGCCATTATCAATGCAAGGCCACTTGCAGGTTCCAGTGTCCACTGACCCATTATTACTGATGCCAGCTGCTCTTCCCCCACCAGAGGTCTAATCTTAGTCCTAGTCATAGTTATAGTTATAGTGGTGGCGTTCAATCACGCCAGGCGGGGATTGTTCTGGAACAGTTTCAGTATTAAATGCAGAGACGATGTAGTGCCTCCTCATGGACATGTTGGGTAATACACCGAATTTGTAACTGGTTGACCTTGTGACCTTGTCATGTGACCTTTGGCGGGATTGGAGTGCAGAACAGTGGAGGCAGCAGCACATTTTTTGATATATTTTGTGAACATCTGCAATCATCTTATGCCTTTTGACAGCATAATCAGTATGTGTTGCAATGTTTAATGTTTACTTAGGTTTGGGATTTGTTATTTTAAGTAGAATGTTTATTGACAGCATTATTGTAGTATGTTTGCAATAAGCGTATTTCTTATTTCTACGCCTTTTTGTACTTGTAGTTTCACAATTTCCCGATTCAATAAACCAGGGGACAAAGGAGTTTGCGTCTTCAGAGTCTTGATAAAAGATGGTGTTTAAGCTGACGGTCAAGATACACACAGTCGTATTTTTAGGACAGCACAGTAGTTATCAGTGTGTTAATATGCTAGACAATTTTCTCTCCCAAAACTGTTGTGATGTGCATGCATGAGCGTGATCATTACTGAGAGGATTGCGGTAAAGCACACATCTGTGATCATCTTCACAAACATCACCGGGGCTGAAACATGCTGGCACACAGGGAAAGGTGTTATTAGACACAAAGTGCTGGAGTAACTCAGCAGGTCAGGCAGGATCTCTGGAGAATATGGATGGATAGATAGGTCACGTTTTGGGTCGGGACCATTTCTCAGACTGAAACATCACCAGAGTCTCCAGAGTTGCTGCCTGACCCGCCGACTAACTGCAGCACATTGTGTCTTTAGTTGTAAGCCAGCATCCGGATTTCCTTGCTTCTACTTCTTATATTATTATTCTAATTTACAGGCACTGCATTTGGACACTTTAAATCATAGAATTGCAAAAGCCCCATTAAGAAGTTAATTCCTTTCAACCCCACCAATCTGTCACGTCATCACATCCCTCAATAATCATTTATACTTTGAAAATAAAGCAATGTCTGGAATGGAGATACAAGAAACTGCAAATGCTGGTTTGCAAAAAGACACAAAGTGCTGGAGTAACTCAGCGGGTCAGGTAGCATTTCTAGAGAACATGGATAGGTGATGTTTAAGATCGGGATCTATCTTCAGACAAATTGTGGTGGGAGCAGGATGTTGTTTGTGTGTTAGTTATCTAAAATTGAGGAATTTAATATACATACTGTTAGGTTGTAAGCCACATAATCGGAATATGAGGTTCTGTTCCTCCATTTTGCATGTGGCCTTGATCTGACAATGGAGGGGACGCAGGACAGAAAAGTTGGTATGGGAATGGGAGTTAAAATGGTTAGCAACCGGGAGAAACAGCAGGCCTTGGCGAACTGAGTATAAGTGTTCGGCGAAACGGTCTCCTGGTCTACGCCTGGTGTCACCCCTATAAATGAGGCCACATAATAAACATTGGATGCAGTAGATGAAATTAGATGAGGTGCACGTGAACCTCTGTCTCACCTGGAATAACTGCTGCCGTTCCTGGATGGATGTAACGAAGGTGGCATAGGAAGAGGTGATAATCTCCTGCATTCGCAGGGGGAAGTAACTGAGGATGGAGCGGTTTGGGTGGGAAGAAATGAGTGAAACAAGGCGTAGCAGAGGGTGTGATGTCTGTGGAAAGTGGGAAGGTAAAAAGTGACTGCTGTTGGTAGGTATGTTACAAAACGTACCTTCAGCGGCACTGCAGTTCTGCCACTGGCTGTGTGCGTGACTTTGGTGCCTTGGGGGGGGCGGGATTAAAATGCCGTTTTCTCCTGCCTGTCCAAGATATATTTTCTCGGGCTGCTAGCTGATGCTGAAAAATTGTTCCGCCTTGCATTCGCGGGACAATTTAATCGCTGGAGTAAAATAAAAAGTGTCTTCTAACGCCGTCAACGCCAACAATGGGATGGATATCACCTAGGGGACAAAAAATAAGATAAGTCGTATATTTTACATATAAACTTGCTTATTAGGATGAGTTTAATCAAAATTTCATTGGCGAAAATTGGATTATGGCCCCATACGAACCAGCAGTGTTTTTACTGCCGATATGGGGTTCAAATTCACCGCAAACCGCAATGTTCCAATCGATCGCGTTCCACAAAAACCCACTCACAAGATGATTAAGATGGCCATTAATTTACAGGAATTAAACATTAAATTAGTAAGATTAAACGAGAACTTACCAAGTTTGAAGGTTGATCTGTATTTTACGAGGAGTCGCGGTGAGGGATTTCGTGAAGACCCCGCCAGCACGCATGCGCGGCATCCTTCAAAGCAGCGGTGTGGAATCACAGAACCAAACCATGACTAAAAAATAGTAAGATGAAACCGTAGAACTACCTGGTTGACCTTATGATAGAGGGTGGGAGCGGTGGGCACAAAATCCCTCACCGCGACTCCTCGTAAAATACAGATCAACCTTCAAACTTGGTAAGTTCTCGTTTAATCTTACTATTTTACTTCGGAGTCACGTGAGTGACTTCGTGAAGATTTCAAAGCTCTGTGATTTCACGCCCTGGACAACGTCCATGCTTATCACACTGCCGCCCTTCTGATGGAGGAAGACTGTTAATGGAGTTCAGTTGAAACTGGCTGAAAAATCAACACAATTTATTAATCAAATAAACAACAAACCCCTAATTCGGGGACAGATATTTACTGAGCAGTTCCCAGGATAGCTTCTGCGAATGTCGCAGGGGCGGCCAGAGGCTTGTTATAGAACTGCTGAAACGTTTTTTCACTGGCCCAGCCCGCAGTGGCGAGAATGTGGTCCATGGGCACCTCCATGGCTCTCGCTGCTGATGTGGATGCAGCCCTGGTGGAATGAGACTTTAAAATGTCAGTAGCGACTCCTGCTGCATCCAACACCACCCTGAGCCACCTGGCGATAGTCTGTGTAGTCACTCGACGATGTGGAGGTTTATGGCTGATGAGGAGTCCCTGTTCCTTCATCCTGACAACTCCAGTAACTCGGATGTAGTGGTGGAGATGGGTGACTATGCAGAGTGTGGCATCTACAGGGTACGCCCGAAATTCCAGCTGCAGCCCATGCGCCCCTGGCCTGTGCTGTTTTAATAATTCTTTGACAAAGAATTTTATTTGACCAGGGGTGGCCACCATGCTGTCCAGTCGCAGTTTTTGTAACGTCTGGTCTCGTTGGGCTGTCGTCAGTGCCATGAGCATCACCACCTTGAGGGTGAGCTGTTTCAAGGGTAGCTCATCTATTGGAGTCCAGCTCCTCAGTAGGGTCAGCACGATCCCCACATCCCACGTTACTGTATATCTGGGTCGTGGAGGGTTGGTATTGAATACTCCCCTCATTAGTTTAGACACCAGGTGGTTGGAGCCGACACCTATATCCAGGTATGAAGACAGCGCACTCCTGGCGCTGTTGATGGCACTGTAGCTGAGGCCAGCATCAAAATGGAGGCCTGCTAGAAACTCCAACACATCTGGTATTGTTGCCGAGTTGGAGGACTTGTTGTTCCGGGCACAGAAAACCTCCCACTTTCTGATTTGAGTGAGGTATTGTTTCCGGGTTGATTCCCGGCACGATGCTGCAATAAGGTTTATGAGGAGTAACGATGAGGGATTACGTGAAGAAGGCCCGCCTGGCGCTGGAACGGCATACTTCAAAGCAGCGGCATGAAAAACACAGAACACAATAGCCGGAGTAAGATAGTAAGGCTCATTATAGATTTAGAACTACCAGATGATCATTCATTTTATGAGGGTGTGGAGTGGAGGGCACGTAATCCCTCATCGTTACTCCTCATAAAATAAAGATCAAACTTCGAACAGGTAAGTTCTCGTTTAATCTTACTATTTTACTTCGGAGTCACGTGAGTGACTACGTGAAGAGTTTGAAGCTTTCTGTGTTTTTCATGTCATAGAATTCTTCCATACGACAGTCCGGCTAGGTCAACACATACATGAGAAAACCAGACTAGTTTTAGTTCTTTCCATAATAAATTTTTAATGATAAAAGAACATATAATAACCCTCTTTATACCCGAGGGAACCATTACAAAGTGATAAAAGATATAAGTGATAACATAATTGATCATATTAATCAATAGTGAAACAAAGCAGGGTGACTATAGTGAACCCAACACCGCGTGTCCAAAGCCTGTCATTGTGTGAACAGGTTTATTGTAGAACTTTGAAAAAGTTTCTTCTTTACTCCACCCTGCGGTTTCTAAAATATGCTCGAGCGGTACGTCCTGCACCTTCGATGCGGATGTAGCTGCTGCCCTGGTGGAGTGAGATTTGAACACATCAGTGTCTACTCCTGCTAAAAGTAACACCTGTTTTAACCACCTTGAGATTGTTTGTACTGAAGCTTTTGTGTGTGGTTTCTTATGGGTAATCATTAACGTTTTTTCATTACCTCGAAGAGTTTTGGTAATTTTTATATATTGGTTCAAATTTGTAACCACACACAATGTTGGATCAATAGGATAAGCTTGAAAGGTTACCTTTGCTCCAGTTCTTCCTGGTCTGCTTTGTTTGATCAGATCGTAAACATAGAACACAATGTTATCTGTAGTCACATGCATACAGTCTATACGCAACATTTGTAATGTTTGCACCCCTTGAGCTGAAACCAATGACATTAACATTATTAATTTGAATGTTAATCTTTCCAATGACAAACCTTCGATTGGAGTCCATTGCCTAAGTAAAGTAAGTACAATGCTAACATCCCAAATCTCTGTATATCTTGGTTTGGGTGGATTTTTGTTAAAGATTCCTTTCATAAATCTGGATATTAATGGATGTGATCCAATTGATTTCTGGTCAGATATTTGTCCTAAATAAGATGATAAGGCACTACATGCAGTATTAATGGCACTGTAACTTAAGTGTTGTTCAAAATGCAATTCGGCAAGGAACTCCAATACGTTTGCAATGTTCACAGTATGATAAGATATATTTGACTGTCTGCAAAATCCTTCCCATTTCTTTATATGTGTCATATATTGTCTCTGTGTGCTATCTCGCCATGATGCGGCTATAACATCCATAGTTCTATCTGACAATCCAAGCTCCTGTAGTGGTCTGGTCAAAACCTGCAGATTAATAAATTCATATAAGCATGTAATGGATGAATTTCTTTGGTTACTGGTTTTATCAACAAATCACTGCTGTTAGGAATTGACATATATGGTTCTTTAATCATGTTTAACATCAATGGGAACCAAGGTTGTGTCGGCCAATTTGGGATTACCAACAATCCTGTGGCAGAGTCTTGTCCTATTTTCTTCAGACATTGCTGAACCAGAGCAAATGGTGGAAAAGCATAAAAGAACATATTCCCCCAGTGTAATGAAAAAGCATCTACTGCTACTGCATCTGGGTCTGGTTCCCAAGACACATATTTAGGCAATTGATGATTTAGTCTTGATGCAAACAGATCAATGTCTGGTAACCCATATAGAGTCACAATTTTACTGAAAATTACTGGGTTAAGCATCCATTCTGTGTTATCTTTAAATATCCTTGATCTATTATCTGCCACCACATTGTCTTTACCTGGAATGTAGTTTGCCGAGATCCAAATTTGGTGGTTAATACACCATTGCCATATCTCATTGACCAGATAATCACATGATACCGATCTGACTCCGCCCATGTGATTAATATATGCAACAGCTGTTTTATTGTCTAATTGTATTAATACATGTAGATTCTTTTTTGTAGAACAATATGTCTTTAGTCCATAAAAAGCACCCAATAATTCTAAATAGTTAATACCATATGTTTGGAGAAACATTTCCTCTTGGACAGTCCATCTACCTCCACAACTGGAGAATGAATCTGTTGCCCCCCATCCGAGAGCGCTAGCATCTGTTTGTAAAAATCACTTCAGGCTGTTGTATCAGAATGTTTTTAGCAGCTTGTGGGACATTTTCAATCCACCATTGTAATTCCAACAAAGCTTCTTTTGTTAATTGCATAGGCCTATCAAAATGGCCTGCTCTCTTTTTTAGAGCTCTTATTTTGTCCCTTTGAAGGTTTTGGTAATGTAATGGACCAAATTCCACTGCAGGAAATGCTGCTACTAGCTTACCAATAATCTTTGCTACTTCTCGGGTGGAGGGATAAGGTTTGTGAATGAGACCCCTACAAGTCACCAAAATATCATCAATTTTATCTGTTGGTAAAGTTACTAACATAGTAACTGAGTTAATTACAAACCCCAAATAGTTAATTGACTGTGCTGGCTGCAGCTGGGATTTAATTGGATGAATCAAGAACCCTAACTTTTCAAACAAACCTTTAGTTGCTGAAACTGATTTCTCAGCTGATTCATTGATGATTAAAATGTCATCGAGATAAGCCATAATGATGTGTTTTTGTGCTCTTAATTGAGCTAAAACTGGTTTCAACAGCTTAGTAAAGAGCCTGGGAGCTGAACTTAACCCATTTGGTACAGCTCTGAATTGCCACAGCTGTCCCAGCCAATTAAATTTTAAATACCTTCGAAAAACCTGATGCATTGATACAGAATAATAAGCGTCCTTTAAATCAATTGTAGCCATATAACAACCTGCTGATCAAATGTCTTGCAGTATTAAACGTTTGCATTTTAAAATGTTTGTATTCTAGAAATTTATTAAGATTTGTAAGGTCCAGAATAATTCTGCAACCACCATCTTTTTTATCTCTTGGAAATATATTTGACACAAATTGATGCTCGTGTTCAACAGTTTTTTCAATAACACCTTTTTTAAACAATTTGTCAATTTCCCCATTTATTTCTGCCTCTTCAATTGCAGAAAACATGAAACCATAAGCAGGTTTATTTTGTACCGGAGAGTTAACACCTTCTTTAAATGTAATAGTAGCTCCTGAAACTGTTTGTAAAATAAACCAATCAGATGTGATAGTAAGCCATTCATCATAAAACATTTGTAATCTCCCTCCAACTGGAGATTTGTCCACAGTTTCTTTAAGCATAGAATAAATCTTTAGTACCTCTCCATATGAACGTGGTGGTCTCCTTCTCCCCGTATACGGGTAAACATTAGGCTGTGTCGGATGATAATATTTCCTTGACATACTCCTGCCTCTGTTTCCAAAATCAAATCCCCTTCTTGGCGAAAAATACCTTTTTTGTCCAAAGACGAAAGGTCTCATATGGCTAATAGATTTAGCTTCTTCATCCATATCTTTTATTTGTTTAGGCAGGTTTTCTCCAAACAGATAACCAGGAACTTGAACACCACTTGCTCGACACAGACTTGCAAACCTTGGGTGAAATATGGGCCGAATCGCAATCTTTCTCATACAATTAATTTCATAGAAGGAATTGCATAATAAGCCCAAAGTATCTTTTTGAATCTTATCCATCTCCAACCCCTCCATTTGTCTTCCATAAGCCGTAATGGCAGCAGAAATTAATTTGAGGATTCTTTGAAATCTCATTTCTTGTCCTCTCATGCTTGGGGTCATAGATGTCCATATAGACGGATTAACCATAGGTACCTCCAATGAGGCACAATTATCCGGTGTTTTATATAATTCTGCTGTTTCAATCATCACAGAATCTTGAAGTTGGTGAGATACCATATAATTAATATTGGCAGCTAGGTTTTCTTTCATAGCCTCACCACTTCCTTCAGGTATAGCAAAATCTTTTGCTATCCCAGGCACATCTGGCCTTTTCTTTTTTATTTGTGGTGTGCATTCATAATCCACATCACCACTTGCAGGGTCTGTCTTTTGCAGCCCTGATCCACTTGGAATTATATCCAATGAGACTTCCTCCGCCCTGAGTCCGGAGTTTCAAATTCCCAATTTGGCACATAGCCATATTCTGTATATTCAAACCCCTCAGGGTCTTTTTGGGAAATTCTGGGTACTGTGACCCTTGTCTCATAATATTTTGGAGTACTTTCTCCATATGCTCCATTTTTAGCCACATAGTCTTATTATCCGGAGGACTTTCATTATCAGAGTCATTATCAGAAACCACAGGCCTCACGGATTTCTTTTTACATTTTTTAGGAGCATTTCCCTCCGTGGTTAGTATTTCTGGAGAAATTATAATCTCACTAACGGGTGAATCAGCGGCCACCGGTATCGGAACCGGATCCGCACTAATCTCTTGTCCCGTATTTTTAGCTTCACCCCGGGATGATCTTTTTACCCGCGAAATTTTCCTTTGCGATTTCTCCATTTTCTTTTCCATTTATCTGGCTAAATCAGTACGCCAGCGTGACTCTGATTTTTACTTTTACTTTCACTTTTCTGCTGGTTTTTACCAGCGTAACGTCTTTTTCAGAACGTCCCCACTTTCCCTACACTTACCTGCGGGTCCGTTCCGACCGCTGCGAGGAGCTGCGCTCTGCAACTTCCTGCTTCTGCCGTCAGCGTCGACGTAATGCCGTTCCAGCGCCAGGCGGGCCTTCTTCACGTAGTCACTCACGTGACTCCGAAGTAAAATAGTAGTAGCTTTATTAGTTGGGATGGTAATCTTCATTAAATTGGTGTCTAGGGTGAACCCCAAATAATCCATAACCCGTACCGGGTGCAATTTTGATTTGTCTGGATGGATTACGAATCCCAGCTTCTCAAACAGAGCCTTGGTTGCAGCCACTCCTTGAATTGCCAATTGGAGGGTCGGACCCACTATAAGGATATCATCCAAATATGCCATTACTATATAATTTTGTTGTCGGAGAAGAGCCAATATAGGTTTTACCAGTTTGGTAAACAGCCTAGGAGCTGTGGTGATTCCATTGGGCAATGCTTTATACTCCCATAACTGACCCTTCCAGACAACTTTCAAAAATTTTCTATAAGCCTCAGCAATGGGTACCGTATAGTATGCATCTTTCAAATCGATGCATGCCATAAAGTACCCTGGGTAAAGCATCTGCTTAGTTGTTTCAAACGTATCCATTTTGAAATGGGTGTATTGTACAAAATTGTTCAATTCAGTTAAGTCTATTATTATCCGACATCCCCCATCTTTCTTAATCCTAGTGAATATATTAGACACAAACTCAATTGGTTCATGCTTGGTTTTGCCAATTACCCACTTTTCTGCTAACCGTATAATTTCAGCTTGTCCTGCCTCCATCTCTTTTTGGGATAGAGTAAATTTTCTACGAGGCGAATGCTGAGTAGGGGGATTTATACCTTCAATGAATTCTATAACATATCCTTGAACACTTTGTAAAATAAACTCATGCGTGGTGACAGTTTTCCAAATGTCCAGGAAAGCCCGCAATTGCCCACCTATTCGTGCAGGAGAGGATGCTACGGCGTGAGAAGAACCAGACCCCTTTACCTCCAAGGTTAACGGCGGTTCCGTATATACGGTGTTTTGAGTGGGTGTTGTGGAGGTTGACGAGCCGGCGGCCGCATTTTCCATGCAGGCCTTTGTTGGCCTTGCCCTAAAAAAGGTCGTTGCACTTGTTGGGATGGAGGTGGGTTGGATCTCTGTGCCCTTTCCGGCAGCCGTGTTCTCCAAGAGGAATTAGGCTGTTGCCGGTAATATGGGTGAGGTCTGGTCGGTTGAGGCTTTTTTGGCCTCCTCATCCAGTTCCTTCACCTGTTTGGCTAGGTCTCCGAACAACTGATGCTGCGGTGGAGCGGTTGATGGTCGGCACAACCCCGCAAATTTGGGGTGGAGTGTGGGCTTTATGGAGCTCTTACACAGGCAGTTTATTTCATATTGGGCGTTGCATAGGAGTGCCAGTGCGTCTTGCTGATCGCTCGACACACTATCCCCATCCAGGGTCCTAGCAAACGCCGTTATGCCCGTGGAGAGAACTTTTAATGTTCGCTGGAGGCGGACATCCTGCGTCCTGGTGGCGTACTCAAGTGTCCCCAGATCTGGGCGTTAACCAAGGGCACACTGAGGTTGACGCAGTTTTCGGGCGGTTTTATTTTCTCCAATGTATCATTGAGAACCTGACTCTGGAGTTGGTGCGTAGTCAGGTAATCAATGGTGCCCGCCAATTTGTGGTGCAGAGGTTCACCTGTCTGGGTGGTAGCGGCAAACTTACTCACCACTTCCAGCATATCCTCCTCATGCTCTGGCTCAGCGGTTACTGGCTGCCCCGGGTCGTCTTCGAACACAGCAGCTGGGAAATCCCTCATGCTTCCTGCTGGAGACGATGAGATGCTGAGTGGAGTCCTCGCACGGCTGGTAGATGCCTGCGAGTCCCGTTCTTCTCGTTCCCGGTCCCGCTGGAGGAGTTGCTCCACTATGAGCTCCACCGCTCTATGCGACCGTCCCTGCTATCTGCAGCGGACAAGCCGACTTCCCCAGGCCCTGCGAATTCACTGGGGCTTCCACCATCGGACCACACCCCCTTAGGGTGCTGTCTAGGGTCCAATGGCAGGTCGTCATGACCTACAGCCCAAGTAGGATCATACGACTCCCGCACGGACTCTCCGCTAGTCTGTCTTCTCCCAGACTGTGGCGGCCCACCTGGCTGATAAGAAGGCAGGTGAGTTGAATCGGTGCCGGCCCCCGGAACCTGGCTCCCCGGAGTCCGTGCAGGCTTACCTCCACACTTGCCCATCTTTTGGCGTGGAGGTAAGAGCTGAGCTGACCGACCGCTTCCTGCTGCCACCTCCGCCCTTGACCGCAGCCTGACGGGGTGTGTTGTCGGCAGTATCTGCTCCAGCAGGCCTACACGACGCAGCAGTGTTATGGCCAGGCTGCACTACGGCAGATTCCCCTGGCTGTGGTACGTATTTGCACTTTGCAGGGCTCCCCTGTCGTGCGGCTGTCCCCCGGCCCAGCCCCCTCGGGTCTTCTGGAGCTCAGGGAGGGGTTGCTTGTAAAAAGCGAGACCCCTTGCCACGTACCTGCTTCCCCCCTCTTTTCTTGGGGGAAGGGGGCTCGAAGTCTGGATCCGATATATCCAGCTCCGGCGCGGTAAACCATTCCGGTGAGTCGGCCCCTGAATCAGCGGGAGCACCCGACTTCCGCATTCCTGCCCCCACACACCTTGAAGCTGCTGGTGTTGCTTGCAGCTCCGGAGACAAGGGCCGTTAGTTGGTCGAAGCTCGACTTCTTGACAGCGCCTTTCTCTTGCCCTTGTCCATCCTGTAGGATAAAATAATACTTACCTACCGGCCTTTATGAAGAAGCCCAAGGAGAGAGCGCACTCCCCCCCCCAGCCTGCCGATGCAAATGCGCGCGACGATATGCCGCGCATGCGTGCTGGCGGGGTCTTCACGAAGTCACTCACGTGACTCCGAAGTAAAATCCTTCCATTTGGGCTATAAATTCATGTCAATGAGATTTAAAAATCATGTTATATTGTGGATTCTTGTGTGAATGTTATTTGGACACCTAGGCTATTTAAAATTGTTAATCTTTTCTTAAGAAATGGATAGATGTTTAGATCTAGTAATTTAATTTTGTAATTAGCTACAATGAGGTAACTAACTAGTTATATGCTTTAACTTCAGGTCATCCAAGTAAGATTGTTTCATATTTGTTTCAGAATGCTTCAATCTATAATAACTGAACATTTCTTTCAGTTCTCTTAATTTTTAAGAAAGTTATGGGCTTTTGACTGTCCACGATCACAGCTTTTGTGTCAATGGAAAAGCAAGATGCTAATTTCCGAGTATGAAAAGGGCCATAACTTTTTTAATACTGAAGATATGAAAGTGAATTAGGTGTCAAATTAAACTTATTTTTATGCTTTATCTGATGGGATAAATTGCACACTTGATTTTTTAAATCTCAAAATTTTGCAACATTGCTACTGTTTGGATCACGTTGAAGATGCGGAATTGTCGGAGAATCATATGTTGGATGTGGTGGCTGGTAGGGTGAAAGGTGAAGACCAGGGAAACTTTATCCTTGTTCCATCTGGGACAAGAGGGGGCGAGATCACAACAATGGGACACTGAATAGAAATGGGTGAGGGATACAAATAGATAACAAAGGGGGAAATCATGTTTTATAAAGAAAGAGCACATCTCAGATGTCCTAGAATGGAAAGCCTCATCTTGGGAGCAGATGCAGTGGGAGCAGAGAATAGGCGATGGCATCTTTGCAAGGGGTAGGGTGGGAGGAGGTGTAGTCTAGATAACTGTGGGAGTCGGTGGGTTTGTAGTCGATGTCAGTTGATAATCTGTCCCCTGTTCTGGAGACAGATATATCAAGAAACAAGTGAATTTGAGGGCAGGGTGGAAGTTAGTGATAAAGTTAATGAAATCAGCAAGATCTGCACGGGTGCAGGAGGCAACCACAATGAAGTCGTCGATGTAACAGAGAAAGAGTTGGGGGGTGGAATCAAGGTATTTGGAGATGAGTTCTGTGGTGCAGGAACAGGCAGAAACAATGGCTCTGCCAGGGCAGTCCTGTTTGTGGATTTTGGGAAGGAGATAGAAGCGGGCAGTGTGGCTCTGGGAAACTATAACGTTGGGGATGTGGGGCAAAGATCATCAGAGGTGATAAGATCTGTAACAGTCTGGGAGATGATGGCCTGGTGTTCATCTGTGGGGTCATAGTCAAGGGGTGGGTATGAGGTTGTCATAAGATTAAAAACATGCCATTAAAATGAACTTTTTCTGTGATACATTTGATTAGCTTCAGCAGAATTTAAGATAATATTTGCACTGTTTCATTCATATACACCATTGAGGCAAAAAGCAATTTATTTTGCTTATTTGTCTGTACCAGGAATTTCTAAGGGTCGACAATCGCCGCACTCATTTGTCCGTACATATCAGTTAATGTTCACATTCACACTGGCTGACGAACACTGATTTCCTCGTGTGGGTAGGAGTTGCCTATTAGCTCAAATAACTACTTTCAGTCTTCTGGAATCCTATTACCTTAATCGCTTTACCCTTCAAAAGGGTAAGGACAAGACAGAAAAGGGACGCTTGGTGCTCATTGCTGCAGTAGATTTAACATCGGCAACTCAAAAACGAACTCATTATCCACACTTCTGCTCTGAGGCATTGATTAGAGAAAGAAATTAATCATATTGACTTCATATGTGGCAGGATAGAGGTGTGAAATCTTATATTAGAGACATGTTCTTGTCATAATTGTACATTGTGTTGCAAAATAATGGAGGGTTGCTGCTCTTAAAAGCACTGTCTGTTTATCGTTCAACTAAACTCTAAGCATTTCAGACAAAATTGCAAGGCATGATCTTTCACGTATTCCAAAAGTAGATGTTTATAAATGTGTAAATTCAAATCAAGAATGAGTTACAGGTAGTTGCACGGCATTTTAGTTTTAATTCTCTTCTATTTGATACAAGTCTATTGCAATGTCAATAGCAAGACCACTTTCGTCATTGTGAAAATTAGCAAAGTGCCATTTTTGTGCTCCTAGGATTGGTGTAACCTAGTTTGGCTTTGCTGCATTTTTCAATTTCTTCATCATTGACATGGAATTAAAAAGAAGGCCTGATTGGCAGCATAATCTGCCTTGAATTTGACTAATCAAGAGGAGTCAGGTATTTTACAGATCCTGCCAAGCTCATTAGTTATGCATTCTTGCTCACTCACGAACAGCAAATTATACTGTCAGCCACATTTGCTTGCATAAGTCCTTCAATTCTCTCCACCCCCTATCCCAAACCCACAAAGAACACTCATAACTCTTGCTTCGGTGAAGAGCTACAGCTGGAAAGGCAGATAGGTATGCAGTTAATCTTTGCCAGGCCCATGATTCCTTCTGCCTTAAACCAAGCCAGGCCAGAACCCAGTAGGTTGTTTAGGTTGTTTGAAAGATCCTATAGAAGTATACCGGATTGACCCTTTAAATCATGATGTACTGTACCTATTTAAAGTGTTGAGGCAAAAAGCATTAGAATTTGTCAATATTGTATTTAAAGGATTCAGCATTTTATAAATATGTACCCATTAGGCAATGTTTATTTAAATTGGATCTTCCATTGTTCCCCTTATAATCTCGAGTTCCCACAGTGTGATCCCTATCAGGGAACTGGAAGTGGAACCCGCCAGCCTAGGTTGTGCCATTTTCCTAGTCACCGCTTGTTTATTATTAATGATCTGACTGAACATGTGCTACTGTGGTGCAAGGATGATCCTCCCAGCCCTTTGAGTTATGGGTCTGTCCAACTTACGCAACTTTTTCAGCGACTGCCAGGATCCGTCATAGGTCGTTGCAGGTC
This sequence comes from Okamejei kenojei, assembly GCA_035221665.1. NCBI lineage: Eukaryota > Metazoa > Chordata > Chondrichthyes > Rajiformes > Rajidae > Okamejei > Okamejei kenojei. The sequence continues at coordinate 57,912,142 of CM069139.1, read as the reverse complement.
GCCAAAAAATTTCAATATGTTGAAAATCCAGAAGTAACCAGAACAAGGTACGACTCTTTGGGCGACTACTCACGACCATACAGGCCTCACCCTGCAACATGTCGCTGGGGTGTCGCCTGTATGGTCATGAGTAGTCGCCCAAAGAGTCGTAGCATCTTTCTGGTAACCGCTGGATTTTCAACGTTGAAAATTTTTGGTGACGTGCAACGACCTATGACGGGGGCCGGCAGTCGGCGAAAAAGTCGCGTAAGTGGGACAGGCCCATTAGATTCCTTACTTTTTTGTGAACCAGCTCCAAGTCAAAATGAAGAGTGGCAGAACCCAGTAGAGAGTGGATGGCAAGTCAAGAATAGTACAGCATTGTGCAACAGTGCCAGAAGTACTGGGTCACCATGGTACTCTATTTAAAGAAGGTCTGTGCTTTCATATATCAACATGTTTTTCCACTGCTCTTTAACAATTCTCAAAGGTTTGCAGACACGCACTATAAAATTATTACAACCTCGGGGTACACCTTGAATATTCTTTCCACTTTTCCCTCAAAATAATAGATGGAAGTGGGTGGGAGATAGAAGTAATAGTAAATGAAAGAAAGTGGAGAAATTAAATAGAAAATCTGCTCTTCAACAGGATTGCTTAAAACTCATAGAGACAATAAGTGAGATTCATTAGGCTATTTGTTACTGGCATCTGCCATGATCCAAAATGAAATGCTAAATGTTTCATGGTCTCAGGAAAGGCCAGTATTTGTCTTGGTGCTAGAAATCTCTCAACATTAGATGGGGTGACTTGTAACTGCTATGAGAGGGAATGATGGATGTAGGGGGAGGGTGGTACCAGCTGAACTGTGATGGTTTAATATCATCATCCTCCTGACAGCTGTAATAGGCTTCTCTTCTCAGAAATAATTCATAAAGCTGCTACATAATATTCAGACTCTGACATTCCCCATCCATCCAAGAAACCCAGCAGGCTCAGAACTAATAAGAAAATATATGGTTCAGAAACTCTAAAAAATTAAAGAGGTAGTTTATGAACAATTTGTTTCATAGGGATGTTTATTATATTTATTGAATATTGCGCCTCTGATGTGTTTTCCCCACTGCATATGAAAAAGAAAAAATGCTGACTTTCAGCATGTTTTTTCATATTTACAAAATCATATTTTACAGCTTATAATGGCTACAATAAATGTCCATGTTATAATCTTGACTTTTGTGCATTTAGTTTTGTTCGATATCCATTGCCAAGTAGGCAGAGATAGAGGACTTCAGAGAAGGTCTGAACTCACAGTATTTTGTACCTTTCTTTATTTTATGTGGTGTGCTCAACCCCTCCCTAGGGATAAATCAAATAAACTTGTTCTTGTGTCAAGCAAGACTAGAGCTTGTTTTATTACACAATGTGCAGAAAAATATTGAATCTAGAGGTCAGAACTTTAAGCCAGGGAATTCCCTTCCATCCACTTAACCTGCACACAAGAATTAAACCTAATCAGTATATATTATTGGCAAAATATAAAATATAGTTACCAAAATTTTAATCAAGGCAGTCTTTTGACAATGGGAGTAGCATGAGACTTTTTTTTAGAAGGAATACCTCAGCTGACCAAAATAATAAAATGAACTGTGGTGCAAATTTGTACGTTTGTTTGAGAAGCAAGTCATCAGAGTATCATGTGGAAAGTCCAATTTATACAATATTTATTCTGAAATCACTTTTTACTCCTTCTACTTTTGATTATACCCATTCGATATCCAAGACATTTGACCACCTCAAAATGAGTGGCTACAGCACAAGAGTTGATGGATCAAATGTGGCAAATTTTACACTGAATATTAAGTACCAAGTAGTAGATAACAGAGCTGCTACCTCATTAAAGTTCCAGATGATGCCATAAATTATAAGAGAAACACATTACTAGTTTGTAAATGTTACTGGAACTCTGAAATTACCTTGATGAAACATAAAAATAATAATATGAGCAGCTGCTAGCATGAGCAGGATGGATACCGTAAAATTTGCATTGTGACACTTCAGAGGCAAAGATCAATGCTGAAAAAGTACTTGACAGGTGTATTTACCTCAGCACTAATTTAGTTTTCTTACTACATTTCCAGGTTGCTATGAAAACAGAAAAACACTCAGCAGGTCAGGCAACATCTGCAGAGAGAAAAGCAGTTAACATTTCCAGTTAGAGATGCTTTTTAGAACATTTCTTCTGATAAATGGTCTCCAACCTAAAATGTCAACTCTGTTTCCTTTTCCATAGATACTGCCTGACCAGCTGAATCTTTTTCAGTATTTTCAGCATTGTTTTTTTCATTTCCAAGTTGCTGTACCACTTATCTCTGTGGCCCCTTGCAAGTCAATGACTTTGAAGGGATTGGAAATCTACTCCACAATAATTTGGTGAATGAGTTGGTGTGTACACATAACAAATGCATCCTTTTGAATTTATACACCAGATCATGCAACTGAAATTCAAAGTAATAGAAGGTGATTGAAAAATCATTAACAATAAAAGATTGGTGTGGTTAGATAAAGGTACCCAAGAAACTTCATATTAACATCGATACATTTCTGTGGAAGAAAATATTGTTTTATTTTTGTTTGGATTCTATTTTTGTTTACTTGTTCATATAATCACAGGTGGTCTTCCTGCCTATGGAAACTCAAGATATGCAAGGTAAGGTACATGCCCCCCCCCACCCCCCCCCCCCCCCCCCCCCCCCCCACCCACTCCCCCACAAGTATAATTACATTTTTTTTGTAATATAACTTAATGGAAGTTTGTTCCACTCCCACACTGCTCTGTGGTAAAACATAGTTTACACCGGCGGTGGTAACATATAGAGCAAGGTCCGATGATCTGCTAACGACTATTCAGAAATCCAGATGGTCCAATGTCTGGCTCATTAGGTAATGTTTGCTGCATTCCCTTTCCATTTACCAGGGCCCTGCTTCTGGTGCTCCTTTTCATTTCACTGGAGCGCCACTTCCCACGCTCACTTTCTACTGATATCATTGGATAATGTGCATCATTAATAAAGGGAATTAAATCTGCTGAGATATTAACAGAAATAACATGCAGTAGTCTAGAAAATCTGCTAATCTGGCATCACCAAAGACCTGAGCATCCTGGATTACTGGGGTTTAATTGTATTTTGAATTACATATATAAATTGTAGATAACCTTCAGTGAGATGGCTGGAATAAAGTTACTGAAAAATGACATTACCGGATCTGGAATTACCATAAGATGATTGATCTTTTGGTTATCAGTGTAATGCGGTATTGATTCACTGGATCAGCTTCAAGCTCAGCACATGTGGAAATATGATTTGCTCAATTTCCTTCACAATGAATAGGAAACAGATGCATGTAAAAGCACATCAAAGAATGACATTTGCTGGCGAAATCCAGGTGTACTCCATCTTCATACACCCTGGATCATTATAGGACACATCAGAATAATTCTGCCTTTTTTTTAAGGTGTGCCAAAGTGAAAGGCAGAATGCAGCATAGTGAAAACTTTTGTGATGTCACATTCTCTGTGTAAACTGTGAGCAGAATAGAATAAAGAAAGGCGTACAACTCAACACTCCCCAAAGTGCTTTGAAACCAATGAAGTGCTTCTCAAAGTGATGAAATGTAAAAAGTGAGGTAGCCAATGTGCTCAGCAAATACTCACAGAAAGCAACATAGTTCCCTTTTTTTTCTTCTTCCCTTCTTAAAGGAACAACATTAGCTACTCTAATCAACCGGGACCTCGCCTATTGCTAGATAATTGTCAAGGTTCACGCAATCTCCTCTCTTGCCTCTCTCAATAACTTGAGATAAATCCCATCATGTCCTGGGGATTTATCCATCTTCAAGAATGTTCTTCAAGAGCCCCAACATTCTTCCTTCTTAATCTCAAACTGCCCTTGCACATTAGTATTCTCCATTTTGATCTGACTGGCCACCGTGTCCTTCTCCTTCATGAAAACAGATGCAAATAACTCATTCAGCACCTCGACTGATTCTAAGCACAAATGCCTTCCTTTATCCTTGTGCATCCTACCTTCTCCCTGGTTACCCACTTGTTTTTAAAATAGGTATAAAAACCTTTGGGATTTGCTTTAATGTGACTCGCCAAAGCCATTTCGTGGCCTGCTTGAATTATTTCCTCCTTTCTTTATATTCTTCAAAATCCCTATCTGATTTCATCCTCTTAAACCTTGCATGCACTTCCTTTTCCTTTTTGATCACATTTACAACCTCTTAGTCATCCAAGGTTCCCTTCCTTTGCCATTCTTATCCCTCCTCCTTCCGTGTTGGTTCTGAACTTGGACTAACATGGCCTTTAAATGACTCCCATTTGTTAGATGTGAACTTACCCAATCCGATTCACTGGATGCATCCAAGCGAGAGTTAGATAGAGCTCTTAGGGCTAGCAGAATCAAAAGGTATGGGGAGAAGGCAGGATCGGGGTACTGATTGTGGATGTTCAGCCATGATCACATTGAATGGCGGTGCTAACTCAAAGGGCCGATTGGCCTATTCCTGCACCTATTGTCTATGTATGTATGTAAGAACTGCTCCCAGTGTACCCTCCCAACCTCCTGCCTAATAACATTTTAATTTGCCATAACCCCATATTGTATCTTCTAATAAGGTCCACCCTTCTCGTTATTCAAAACATCTTGAAAACATGTCAAGTTGTGATCACTATCCCCAAATGCTCTTCTACTGAAACACCAGTCACCTGGCCAGGCTCATATCACAACACAACGTCTATTATGTTTGGGTTGGACTATCCACATACTGTTTCAAGAAATTCTCTTGGATACACCTCTCAAATTATGTCCCTTTAAAGCTTTTGACATTGAGCAAGTCCGAGTTAATATTGGGGAGGTTAAGGTCACCCACCAAGGCAAACCTGTTGCTTTGGCATCTTTCGATAATCTGTCTACATATTTGGTTCTCTATCTCCCACTTGCTATTGGGGGCCTAGAGCACAATCCCATTAGAGTGCCTAAGGTGGTCTAAGATTATAATAGGATTTTGATCAACTGGGAAAGTGGGTCAAGGTTTGGCAGGTAACCCAGATTTAACTCAGACAAGTGTGAAAATCAGAAAATTTCAGCAGGAAAAGCAGAATCTGTGGAAAGAGAAACAGAGTTGTATTAACTCTGTTTCTCTTTCCTTAACCTTAACCTCCCCAATATTAAATCGGACTTGCTCAATGCCAGAAGCTTTAAAGGGACAGAATCAGATTAGATCAGATCAGAATTGAAAGGAAAGTGAAGTGAAGGTAGGAGTCAGATATCGACCATGTTAAACTGAGAATAAGGTGGGAATTAGCAGCAAAGGTATTAACATTTTTGAGTTCTGTATCAATCAGCCCCATACCCAATGAAGAGAAAGGTTGGGCTTATACGAGCTCACAATTTTAACGTTTAAAAAAGTAAATAGAATTGAACGAGAGTTCCTCAGTGTGAGAACGGGATTAGTGAGGCGAAAGCTGAAAGAGAATGTCAGTGCAGAAAAGACACTGAGTGCTGCTTCTTCTCAACTCCAGCAGCTCAGGTGGTGGTGGAGTTTGAGTTTCTGAGTGTTTTCAATGTTTTCTCCTTTGTATCAAAATTCGCAGCCTGCTGGAGGCCACTGACTATGTCCTGGATTTCCATTCAATTGTTCTATGTTTTACAGTATGTCTGAATTCATCTGTTAATTACAGAGTTTTACATACAAAATGCCGTTAGTGCAAATGGAAAATAAATTTAGAAAAGATTGATCAAAAAAATAGCTATGCCTCTTGGGGAATTAATCTCTGCTAATTGTGCTAATTTGCATCCCTTCAAGTAGTCTACAAAATAAGATGGAAGATTTGGTTGCAGATACATATATTCATGTTTTTATATATGCAAAGGAATTGATGTCCATGTCCTAATCCAGTTAGAATATAACTTAAAATATTTTTCAGTAATTTAAAATTGCACACTCGGGGACTGCAATTTAAATTGCTTTGGCAAGATACTGGATCATGCAGAGGTGCCTATTTAAGTGCTTCTTAATCGAAAAATCAGTTGTTTGTAAATGCAGATCTCAAATGTCTGGGCATTAAGCAGGAGCCAGAAGGAAATGGGTGACAATTTTCTGCTTCAGACAAATTGTTGCCTATTGCTGGTTAAGCATGCTTTCATGGTGCTACATGCTCTGCAGATGGCTGATTTAAAGGGATATTTACTTCAGCATCAGTTGCACAATCCTCTCCAGACTCTCTGTTGATGCAATGTTTATCAAAGCAAATCTCAAATAATTGAGAATAGTGAAATTTTCAATGTTCTTGAAATTAAGTGCTGTGCATTCAGTCATGATGCACATCAATTGTTTGGCATGAAGGATAGTGCTTCTATTGAGCACAAGTGTACTGGGTTGTCTATTCACTCTCTATTCACTGCCAATGAATATATTTACAATGAAGCTTCTGGATATGCTGTCTGAACTGCAGCTATTAGAGAGCCATCACAGGAAGGCCAGAAAGGGCTAGCAAGCTGGAAGTGGAGGGGAAATAAAGCTCATAGCCATAAATCATTAGAGCATAAGAAATAGGAGCAGGAAGCCATGTGGTTCCTCAAGCCTGCTTTGCCATCGAAGAGGATGAAGGATGATCTGATCTTTACCTCAACTCCATCTCTCTGCCTGTGATCGACTGGCCTGTGCTCACCGCTCTCTGCAGGTTCAGGTGGTCATGAGCAATGCATTTTCCATACCTAACTGAGATGTATTCTGCAGAATACTTTCTATAGTGCATCTCTAGAAGTTTGAGAATTCTGCTGGACATATCAAATCTCCCCAGACATCTATGAAAACAAATATCCTTCTGTACTTTCTTGAACAACCCATCAATGTGAAGTGACTAGGATAGATTGCTGATGATATAGATCTCTAGGAATTTGAAGCTGTCAACCGTCTCTATAGCGCTCTGTGGTTGAGAGCTGGGTTGTGTTCACCACCACCTCCCGTACTTAAAGGCAAACAACCAACTATTTCACCTTGCCGATATTAAGGACAAGATTGCTGTTCTGACACCATGACACAAGGTTCCCAATCTTTTTCTTGCACTTCATCTCATTGTTGTTCATCCAATCGACAACAGTGGTAACATTGATGAATTTTAAAATCGAGTTGGCGCTACACTTGGCCACAGAGTTATGAACATTCAGGGAGTTGAGCAGGAGACTGAACACATAACCCTGGGGAATACCAGTGTTGAGGGTCAACATGGAAGAAATATTACCATAAATTTGAAATGACAGAGGTCTTGAGTCAGGAAGTCCAGATGAAGAAGGAGTCACCAAGGCCAAGGTTCAGGAGTTTAGAAATAAACCTCTACAGCTGATATGTTCAATAAATATCTCAACAAAGGTATTCTTATTGTCAAGATGATAGCGAGGTAAATGAAGTGCACGGGAGATGGCATCCTCCACAGATGTGTTTTTCCTGCATGCAAATGAAAAGTGTTCCAATTGTCCAGAAGATTGGTGCAGATATGAGTGATTACCAATCATTCAAAACACTTCATTATACGCTATGTTTGAGCTACTGGTCAGTAATCATTGAAAGGATCACTTTAATTTATTTTTATTTACTATGTATCTCATCCTTGGCATTATTTTGATAAATCTATTTTGCATCATCTCCAAAACCTTCACACCTTTCTGAAAGATTGATGCATTCAGACCCAAGCTGTGGCTGAAGCAGTATGTTATAAAAGTTCATCATAACGTCCTTGACCTTGTTCTGGATGCCTCTACTCATAAAGCGCAAAATCCAAAATGTTGTTTTGCACAATGCCATCCACATACAATGCCAGATCTGTGTTTCCATACTACATTTAGTCATTTGTCAGTTTTAAATTTCATCTGCAACTGATCCATCCATTAAAACACTCTGTACATCCCAATTACGTTTATAACTGTTCTCCTCTACTACATCTTCAAGTTTTGTCTCATCTGCATATTCAGAAATGATACCATTATCCCAAATTTGTAATCAAACACTCCGTCAAGTTAGACACAAAATATCTGGAGAGAAGGCATGGGTGATGCTTCAGGTCGAGCCCCTTCTTCAGACTCTTCAGATCCTGTCTGAAGACAGGGCTCGACCCGAAATGTCACCCATTCCTTTTCTCCAGAGATGCTGCCTGTCCCTCTGAGTTACTCCATCATTTTGTGTCTGTCTTTGGTTTAAACCAGCATCTGCATTTCCTTCCTAAACACTCCACCAAGTTAGTTTGATACAATTTGTCCTGAACAAATCATGCTCTGTCTAATCGATCCATACATGAGCAAGTGACTGCTAATTCTGTGCCTAACTATCATTTGTAGAACTTTCCCCAACAGCCATGGAGATCTTGTTTTTGTTTCCCTACCCTTCTTCCTCATTGGACTGTACCTAGACTGGAACTAAAACATCTCCATTTTCAGGGCTTCCATTGTTAATCACAATTGTTTTAGGTTATGGAATCCCCAGCTGTGGGTTGAATAATCATGAAAAAACATTTCTGCAGCGACCATGTACTCATGTGAGCCCCAGGTAGCTACCTGGTTCCCCAAGACCATGGATATCACAAGTCCACCTCCCCTGAATCAGGTACACAGAGGGCCCACAAAGAGGGTACACAAACTGCAGTTCACAGCCACAAGGATGTTAAGATTGGGGTAAAAGGAACTTAAATTTCTTGCAGGCATGGCCATCCTGGTAAAAATAAGCCATCCTACTCACTTGTACTGAAATACCATCGCCCACTGTATAATTATAACAGTGTGCCGGCCCGCACTGGCTTACAATTAAACACACTAGTAAAGAAACAATAAATGTTGCCCCCTCCATTCTGTGGCCTGCCAGCTCTTTAAAGTAATAAATACTGTGATTGTGGGAAGTGAAGTTATGGCAATCAGCACAAAAATGGGCTGAAGGTGTTCCAAATCCAAGTACCAATTGTCGTGACATATGAGATTGCTTATGTTAGAACCTGTAGCAGAAAAATAAAGTTATTGGAAGAATTTAACAGATCAGCCAGCATCTGTGGAGGGAAAAGCACAGTCAACATTTCGGATCGAGGCTCTTCATCTCGACTGAAAGAGTAGAGGGGAAGAGTGAAGAGTGGAATTGAATATGGAGATGTAAAACTTGATTATGGAGAGGTAACACCTGTCCCTACACCTCCTCCCTCACTTCCACCCAAGGATGCCAGCTGCCTTTCCAGGTGAGATAGAGGTTCACTTGCACCTCCTCTAAGCTCATCTACTGCATTTGATGCTCCTGGCGTGGCCTCCTTCACATGGGCAAGACCAAGTATGGACTCGGTAACTGTTTCACCGAACACGTGCTCTCGATCTGCTGGATCTCCTGTTTGCTAATCATTTTAACCTTCTTCCCATGCAGCCCCTGCCATGGAACCGTCGCTGCTAGATTGGAGGACAGCACCTCCCGATTTTCACCTCTTATCTTATCTCTGTACCTGAACCCTTTTGTCACCTATTTCATCTCTAGCCCCGTGTCCACCCCATCTGCCAAACAAAATCCCCCCACCAGTATGCATCTATCACTCGCTGGCTTTGACCACCTCGTTTCCAGCTTTCTCCCCCCAACTGCAATCATAAAAAAGAGACCTGACAAGAAAAAGATGCTACCTAGTGTTTACATAAAGACTTAATTGGCGAGTTAGAAGAGTTTTGCCCTCGACTCATACTTGCAGCATGGTCGATCCGAGGAGGTCTTGTAACTCTCCTTCATGCTAGGCCTCAGTTAAGGGGCTGTCCCAACCTAATTGACGAGTTTAGAAGAAGGAGAGTTTGAAAAAGTGTCATGTTGAAGTCCTACTTCGACTCTGTAGAAGACCTCCTTCGACCTCCTTACGACCTATTAGCTCGACTAGCTTCGGAAAATTGGACACGAATAGCGGAGAGTCCTTTGATAACTTGTTGAAGATTATCTACGATTACCTTCAACTACCTTCCATTATCTTCGGACTACCCTCGATTACCTATGAATAACATGCCGACCTACTACAAATTTGACTAAACCTACGAGTAAAAAAAATATTGATTTTTTCCATGGCGACCTTATTTTACTCGCGGGCATTTTTCAGCATATTGAAAAATATGCCGCCACATAGCTGAGGCCTCGAATACGCGGGGACTACTCTCGAGCATGAAGGAGAGTTAAAAAGACCTCCTAGGACCTCGTGTCGACCATGCTGCGAGTATGGGTCGAGGGCAAACTCTTCTATACTTGCCAATTGGGTTGCCGCAGTGGGACAGGCCCTTAAGGTGGCGCCTTTTTTTTAGCATCCTGTAAAATGCCCAGGAGTAAAAAAAGGTCACAATGGAAAAAATCAATTTTTTTTTACTCGTAGGTTTAGTTCGAAGTAGGTCGTAGTAGGTTGGCATGTTATTCGTAGGTAATCGAAGGCAATCGAAGGTAATCAAGGGTAGTTGAAGGTAATCGTAGATAGTCTTCAACATAGTCAAAGGAGTTCAAAGGAGATCGAAGGAGGTAGTCTTCACTCACCACTATTCGATGTCCAATTTTCCCGAAACTAGTCGAAGCTAGTCTTCAACATAGTCTAAGGAGGTCGAAGGAGATCGAAGGAGTTCTTCTACATAGTTGAAGGAGGTCTTCAACATATTCATAGGAGGTTTTCTATATAGTCGAGGAAGGTCGAAGGAGGTGTTCTACTTTGGCGATACAACACGACCATGACACTTTTTCATATTCTCCTAAACTCTTCTACACTCGCAAATTAGGTCCCCGCAGTGGGACAGGCCCTTAATGCAGCAGGAATTGCAGATGGAGTCAAAAGAGGCGAGGCAGGTCTGCATCAATTTGGTTGGACCAGGACAAATGGTTGGAGATGTTTACACCTAGGGAACTGAAGCATGTGACTCTCTCCACCTCAACACAATTGTACTCTATCCCACACCCTGAAATGGACGACCAGCTCCTTTTGCTGAGATTGATGGAGATATTGTTGTCCTGATGCTATGAAACTCCTGTTTCCTTCCTGTGTTCTGTCTTGTCATTGTTTGAGATGCACTTGGTGGAGAGTCTGGCTTCACAGTCATAAGTGCACAAGGAGTATAGTAAATGGATAAGGACGCAGCTTTGTGGGGATCTGATGTTGAGAACTAGGTGTTGTTAACTATCATTATTAATTGCAGTCTGCAAATCAGGAAGTTGAGGATCCAGTTGTAGAGAGGGGTGTTGAGACTATGCCCCTGTCCCACTTAGGAAACCTGAACAGAAACGTCTGGAGAGTTTGCACCCCACCCAAGGTTTCCGTGCGGTTCCCGGAGGTTCCCGGAGGTTTTTGTCAGTCTCCCTAATGGTCGAAAGTGGTTTCCGCTTCTTCTACATTCCGGAAATTATTTCAATAAATTCAAAACCGGCCGCGACTAAAAATAGGTTGCCTTTTGAAAATCAGTAATTTTTTAGTCAAAGCCGGTTGCGATGCTAGTTGAAGGTGGTTGCCGGAGGTTGCAGGTCATGGAAGGTAAGACCTCCCTGGTGGAATAAAACAGGGTGAAAAAAAGGTCTTACCTTCCACTACCTGCAACCTCCAGCAACCACCTTCAACTAGTATCGCAACCGACTTCGACTAAAAAATTTCCGATTTTTAAAATGGCAACCTATTTTTAGTCGCGGCCGGTTTTAAATTTTTTTAAAAATAATCGCCAGAACATAGCAGAAGCGGAAACCACTTTCGACCATTAGAGAGACTGACAAAAACCTCCGGGAACCTTGGGTGGGGCACAAAGTCTCCAGAGGTTTCCGTTCAGGTTTCCTAAGTGGGACAGGAGCATTAGGTCCTAGAGTTTGGAAATGAGTTAGGTTGGAATTTAAGGCAGAGCAATAGTCAATAAATAAGAATTTGACCCAGATGGCCTTATTATCCATGATAAGGATGAATGTTAGGGCCAGGTAGCTGGTGCCTGCCATGGAACTTTATTGGTAGTAGAAAAACAGTCGATCTGCCTGAGAGATCAAAAGAGGGATATCTATTAAAAAAGGTTCCATAAAAATAGGTGGCGTATCTAATATTCCATAAGTGATGCCTTTAGAAAACTGTCTTGAGCTAATAGCGAATGGCTGTCTAATATAGACAGCTGCCAGTGTTAAGCATGGATGATGTAAGTGATGGTGACCATAGAGACAATACAATGAAAGGGATATGGTGAAATAATTATAGCTGGTAATATTTCTATTAGCCTAAAACAAACAACTGTATTGTTATTTCAAACCGTTGACATATATTTCCATTTAACTAATTCATTGCATTGGCTTGGTATTTCCTCTGTATGTGTAAATGTAGCCCTTAGAGTGAGAAAAGCAGAATGAACCTGTCTGTCATTAGTCTAACATTTAACATTTACTCACTTAACAGACAACAGGATGCACAACTCCACAACAGCTGGCAAGCACAAACAGCAAAACGCATTCTCGGCTGGCACTAAGGCCAAGCCGTCAGCTGTAGAGTGACATAAAGAAGCATGTTTTGTTTTGTCAGTTTCCTGTGTATTTTTCCACTGCCTCCTTTACAGACCTCACTGTATAATTAAAAACAACTTCATAAATATGAAGGAGTGAAAGCAAATAGGGACGATTACAAAGCTGATAAGTTATATTCAGAAAGACTCAGTGACGGCAAATTATTGCGTAACCTGCAAGATTAAAATGAAATTTACTGCAAAATAAGGGTTACATGCGCACACATTGGTACATTCTGTAAATGACTAAAATCCAGGCGTTTTTGTTCAAGCAGTGAAAAACTGACTTTGATGCCGGGTGGAACAGCATATGCAATTTGATGGCTCTGATGGTAACGTTACACAATAGAAAATGCAACATGGTCAAAAAGGAAGGCTGAAGAACGATTCTCAAAACAATGGGTTTTTAGACTAAAAAAGAGAGGATTACGCAATACATCCCTGTGTACCCACAATCCCGATACAGAAAGAGAAGCAGGATACTCATCCCTTTAAATCATTCGAATACATCGTCACGATTCAAACATACAACCAGAACAAATTGCCAAGTGGGATATTAATTTATCAATATGAACAGTTATTTTTCATTCTTTTAATCCTTGCACAAGATATTAAAAAATGCAAGGATCATTCAAGCTCCAACAATAAGTACAACCGACATGTTAAATGAATTTGCACAATCATCACCATCAAACAAAGAATGCGTATGCACTTGTTCACTGTGTTCACACTACTGTCATGTTATAGCTTGCTCATAAATGTATTAATTAAACCACCAATCAGCTTTATTGTTCCACATATATGACAGAATAGGTACAGCTTAGGCACGTTTTCCTGTTGCTGTAACTCTGACTTTTATTCCCTTCACCTCTTTACAGTCTCTCTCCCCATTTCTCCTCTTTTTCTTTCTCTCGCTGTATTTTCCTTTGATCTCAGGTAAGCTAATGTATTAACAAATTGCATGAAAATGAGCAATCAGCACCCGAGGGCTCTTTGTAGGGTAATGATTTCCATAAAAATGTGATTCTTGATGAGTACAGGTGTCAGAGGTTATGAGGAGAAGGCAAGAGAATGTGGTTTAGAGGGAGAGATAGGTCAGCCATGATTGAATGGCTGAGAAGACTTGATGGGCCGAAAAGCTTAATTTTACTTCGGAGTCACGTGAGTGACTACGTGAAGAAGGCCATCAGTCATCATTCGCGTCATTACGTCTGAAGCATGCGACAACGACGGACTGGCAGGTGCGATTGTGTCTCTCCAGCGGTAAGTTTAAAAATCGAGGTAAGTTTTTTAAACTAGTTACTTACGATCGTTGTTTGGTGGGTTTCGGTTGTAAGTTTTCTATCAACGGTACGGACCTACCATGTCGAAGGTGCGGAGACGGTCTGCGAGGCCGGCTACGGAAGACCGCGGTGCTGCGGGTAGTGGACGGCTGTCCAAGTCACCTTCAAGGTTGCCGGTGTTGGAACCAGCGGTAGCAGACTTGGTGCTACAAGAAAGCACCATGGCAGCCCTGCCGGGGCGCAAAGCCACACATAAGTCTGCCAGACCCGTAGACACTGATGAGTCCGGGCCGGAGGAATCACCTCCCACAATGGGAAGCGTCTGCGGGCGTCTCTCCCAGATGGAACACCTGTTGGAGAGGTGCCTCCAGACTGATCTGCTCCAGAGGAGGGAGCAGTATCACGCCGGGTCTCCACGGGAGCTCGCGCTAGTAGCACCTTATACAGGGCTGCGAAATGTCTCCCTATCTATAGAGGGGAGTACACGGAGTCAGCAGTATCCTGACTCAGAGCAGGGAGGCACATCAGGGGAACACCCTGGGGACCTAGGGGCCACAGTGCCTTTATTGGCGTCCAAGATTGCCATACCTACCCGAACCGGAGAGGCCTTGGATGAAGAGCTGGCCACCACCATAAACTACCAGGCCTCGCACCAGCTAAAGGACCAGGTAATGGAGGAGACTACAGGCCGCTATAGTACCCCTGTCAACTGTGCCTCCCTCAGTGTGCCGGCTGTTAACCATGCCATATTGGGCCATATTGGGCCAGGGGTAAGAGCCCAGGAGGTAAAACCTCAGAAAATTCTGAAAATACTGGCCTCAGGGGTAACGGCTTTTGCCAGGTCTATTAATGGCGGGCCATTGACGGAGACACAACAAGATGCAGTGGGGCTCCTCTGCAATGCCCTGTTTGAAATAAACCGTCTGCGGAAGAGTGCCATACAGCCAGCACTGAACCCGAAGTTTGCGGTGCTGTGCAAAGCCAGCAATGTACAGCCGGCAAACTATTTGTTTGGGGCAGACCTGCCGAAGCTGGTAAGAGAGCTGGATGACGAAGCTAAGACTCTCCGCCTCATGAGCTGAGCCTCAACTCCACCCAGGGGCTCATCAATACGAGGGCACCCCTATGCCACCTTCCACAACAGGCGCAGTCAGCCTAGGGGCTCATGGACAGGAGGCAGATTCCAGCAGTCGCAGGGAGGGAGGCAGGAGGCCAGGACCACACAGGCTGTAACACCTAAGATAGGACCTTCTAGTCCCTTGTGGGACAAATCACACACCTATAATTTACAAGTTGGGGGAAGGTTAAAACATTTTTTGAATGAATCGATTTGGATTACAGCAGACTCGTTCATACTGCACATTGTAGAAGGGTTTAAAATTGAGTTCCTCTTGGCTCAGCACCAAACCGCACATATCTGTTCCCTCAACAGGAAAGATTTGAGATACAGGCTGAAATTCAGGCTTTAAGAGCAAAAGGGGTGATTCAGAGGTCTTGCCCAGAATCACACCAATTTGTATCGAATATATTTCTCAAGCAAAAGAAAGATGATGGGAGTCATATTATCCTAGACTTGATGGAACTCAATACCCATGTGCAGTATAAACATTTAAAAATGGACAACTTTGGTACAGCTAGTCTCCAAAGGATGTTTTATGGCTTGCATTGATCTAAAAGATGCTTATTACTCTGTACCAATACATAGCGAACACAGGAGATATTTGAAATTTAACTGGATGGGGCAGATGTGGCAATTCAAGGCATTGCCAAATGGGCTAACTTCGGCACCCAGGCATTTTACAAAATTACTAAAACCAATTCTGGGACTGTTATGAGCTCAGAACCACATTGTGATGGCTTATTTGGATGATATTCTAATAATTGGCAACACAAAGGAATCAGCAATTGCATCTGTTTCAGCTACCAAACTCATGTTTGAGAGGTTGGGATTTGTAATCCATCCAGTTAATTCTAAATTGACTCCAATCAAGGTAATTGATTAACTAAGGTTTACAATCAACGCAAATCAAATGTCACTGACTGCCAGCTGGCAAGCAATCAGGCTTGAAGGAAACCTGCAATAAGCTAATTGCAAACCAGAGGCCAACAATCAGATAAGTAGCAAGCATAATTGGCAAGCTTGTGACAGCCTTTCCAGGTGTACGCTGTGGACCTTTGCATTACCAACATTTACAAAGAGCAAAGGAACAAGCCCTCAAAGCTCATGCAGGCAAATTCGGGGAACATATGCATTTACCACCAGACGCTATTGCGGAGTTACACTGGTGGGCTACCAATGTACATCACTGTTCTAAGAAAATTCAAATTGACACACCATCGGTGATAATACAAACCGATGCAAGTGACCTGGGCTGGGGGGCAACAGACACCGGCTCCAGCTGCGGGGGCAGATGGAATGTGCAGGAGTCCCTAATCCTACAACAATATGGCATAAACTACTTAGAATTGTTGGGAGCACTCTATGGTTTAAAGGCTTATTGCAGCAATATGCATCATGTGCATGTACAACTCCAGATTGACAACACCACGGCAGTGGCGTACGTCAATCACATGGGTGGAATAAAATCTGAGTCATGTGATAAATTGGCAAACCTCCTTTTGCATTGGTGTATTGCAAGGAACATTTGGGTCATGGCTATCTACCTGCCAGGTAGATATAATAAGGTGGCGGACACTAGATCACGGAAATTCAATGATAACACAGAATGGGTGTTGAATCATGAAGTGTTTACTGACATTGTTGGCCGATATGGCACGCTGGACATTGATCAGGTTGAATCACCAGTTACCCAAATATGTCTCATGGGAGCCAGTTCCAGGGGCAATAGCAGTGGATGCTTTCACACTGCATTGGGGAGGAATGTTGTATGTTTTTCCTCCTTTTTCCCTCATCAGCCGATGCTTGGTCAAAATAAAGCAAGACAACGCCACAGGCATTTTGGTAGTGCCGGATTGGCCTACAAAATCTTGGTTCCCACTTGTCCTGGAAATCATGACACAGCCTATGATGGCTGTCCCCAACAGCAGGGAGCTGCTGGTACACCCGGTAAGGGGGAGCCATCATCCGCTACATGACCGAATCAATTTGTTATTTTGCAGATTCTGAGGACACCTTTCCTGGGACTCGGACTGACTGATCGAACGGTGGATGTTATTACAACGGCCTGGAGGAACAGCACACAAAAGCAGTATGTCTCCCACATCAAAAAGTGGTAGACATATTGCCGGGCATCCAACATCACATATGACACAGTGGGCATCACGGACATATTAGAATTCCTATCTACCTTATATCATGACCAGAAATTAGGCTACAGTGCCATCAACAGTGCCAGGAGTGCACTGTCCTCATATATAGTACTGGGGACGGGGGCCTTACCAGTGGGGAAGCATCCCCTTATCACCAGATTCATGAAAGGCATATATAACACTGCACCCCACAGGCCACGATATACCAAGACATGGGATGTAAGTGTGGTGCTGACGCTACTCCGACAGTGGGGCCCAGCCACCACATTATCCTTACATAAGCTCACCCTCAAGGTGGTCATGCTAATGGTGCTCATTACGGCGCAACGAGTCCAGAACCTACACAAACTGCGACTCGACAACATGCACAACACTGCCAACATCATAACTTTTGTCATTTATCGTTTGGTAAAACAGAGCAGGGCTTGGGTGCCAGGGCCCAGGCTTGAGCTCTTGGCATACTCCGAAGATCCTCGACTATGTGTGGTAGATCACTTGCACCACTATATTACAGTCACCAAGAGCCTCAGAGGCACAGAGTTAGCTGTACTAATCAGCCACAAAAAAACCACACCATAAGGTATCCACACAAACCATTTCCAGATGGCTAAAAGAGGTACTGGCACTTGCAGGAGTAGATACTGATATTTACAAATCTCACTCCACCAGGGCTGCATCAACGTCGGCAGCAAGGGCTATGGACGTGTCCCTCGACAGCATCCTAGTGGCGGCAGGATGGGCCAATGAAAGGATGTTCCGCAGGTTTTATAACAAACCCATTGCCAGACCGGGGGTGTTTGCACGTACCATTTTGAATTCTGTTTATAGTTTCCCCCCAGGTTGAGCGGGGTCATTATTGTTTTTGTTTGCATTAAACCATCAGTTTTTGTTACCTAACTAAAAACCTATCAGTTTTTGTTACCTGGTAAAAATGCTTGAACATTTTTCTCACTCATCCATGGTCAATCCATTCAGTGTGTGATGCCTGGATTTGAACCAGCGTGAAATCACAGAGTGTTGAAATCTTCACGTAGTCACTCACGTGACTCCGAAGTAAAATAGTAAGATTAAACGAGAACTTACCAGTTTGAAGTTTGATCTTGATTTTATGAGGAGTTACGATGAGCGATTACGTGCCCACCGCTCCCAACCCTCATATTATCAGGTCATCTGGTAGTTCTAGTCTCTCCAAATCTTACTATCTTTAGGTCAACTTCTTTTTATCTGTGATTCCACACCGCTGCTTTGAAGATTGACGCGCATGACGACTGACGGCCTTCTTCACGTAATCGCTCATCGTAACTCCTCATAAAATCAAGATCAAACTTCAAACTGGTAAGTTCTCATTTAATCTTATTATTCTACTCCTATTCCTTATGATTTTATGATCCTCAGAAGATCCATGCCTCAAATCTCTCCCAGTCAGATCCCAAACCCTTCCTGCAACTTTGCTCCCATTTCCACTTTCATGTTCAACTTGCCTACAACCATACTGCCATGGTAATATTATTTTACCTTGTCCTTTTGGATCAACTACTGCATCGTGTATTTAGAAGCATAGAAAAATAGGAGCAGGAGTAGGCCATTCAGCCCTTCGAGCCAGCACCGCCATTCAATATGATCATGGTTGATCATCTAAAATCAGTCCCTGTACCTGTTTTTTCCCCATATCCCTTGATTCCTTTAGCCTAAGAGCAAAATGTAACTATCTCTTGAAAACACCCAGAGAATTGGCCTCCACTGCCTTCTGTGGCAGAGAATTCCACAGATTCACAACTCTCTGGGTGAATTTGTTTTTCTCATCTCAGTCCTAAATGGCCTACCCCTTATTCTTAAACTGTGACCCTTGGTTCTGGACTCCCGCAACATCAAGAACATTTTTCCTGCATCTAGCCTGTCCAATGCATTAATAATGTAATATATTTCTGTAAGATCCCCTCTCATTCTTCTAAATTTCAGTGAATACAAGCCCAGTCGATCCATTTGTTCATGATATGTCAGTCCCGTCATCCTGGGAAGTAACCTGGTGAACCTACACTGCACTACCTCAAAAGCTATAATGTCTTTCCTCAAATTAGGAGACCAAAATTGCACACAATACTCCAGGTGCAGGCTCACCAGGGCCCTGTACAACTGCAGTAGAAGCTCTGCAGTAGAACCTGCCATTAACTTTCTTCACTGCCTGCTGTACCTGCATGCTTACTTTCAGTGACTGATGTACAAGCACACCCAGGCTTCGTTGCATCTTCCCTTTTCCTAATCTGACACCAATCAGATAAAAATCTTCCTTCCTGTTCTTGCCACCAAAGTGGATAACCTCACATTTATCCACATTATACTGCATTTGCCAGGCATCTGCCCATTCACCCATCCATTCCAAGTCACCCTGTAGCCTCATAGTATCCTCATCACAGCTTACACTGCCACTCAGCTTTGTGTCATCCACTAACTTGGAGATGTCACATTTAACTCCCTCGTCTAAATCATTAACATATATTGTAAATAACTGGGGTCCCAGCACCGAGCCTTGCGGCACCCCACTAGTCACTGCCTGCCATTCTGAAAAGGACCTGTTAATTCCTACTCTTTGCTTCTAGTCTGCCAACCTGTTCTCTATCCATGTCAATAACCTACCCCCAATACCTTATTTTGCATACTAATCTCTTGTGTGGGATCTTGTCAAAGGCTTTTTGAAAGTCCAGATACACCACATCCACTGGCTCCCCCTCATCCATTCTACTTGTTACAGCCTCAAAAGACTCCAGAAGATTAGTCAAGCATGAATTCCCCTTCATAAATCCATGCTGACTTTGACCGATCCTGTCACTGCTTTCCAAATGCGCTGCTATAACATTTTTAATTATCGGCTCCAGCAACTTCCGCTACTACCGATGTAAGGCTAACTGGTCTATAATTCCCCATTTTCTTTCTCCCTCCTTTCTTAATAAGTGGGGTTACATTGTTTACCCTCCAGTCCACAGGAACAAATCAAGAGTCAAGAGAGCATTCAGAAAATTATCACCAATGCATCCACAATTTCTAGGGTCACCTCCTTGAGTACTCTGGGATGCAGACCATCAGGCCCTGGGGATTTATCTGTCTTCGGTCCCAACAGTTACCTGACATCCTTTCCTAACTAATGTGGATTCCCTTCAGTTCCTTTCCCTCCCACTAGATCCTTGGTCACCCTAGTATTTCTGGGAGATTGCTTGTGTCTTCCTTAGTGAAGACAGAACCAAAGTACTTGTTTATCTGTTCTGCCATTTCCTTGTTTCCCATTATAAATTCACCTGTCTCTGATTGTAAGAGTCCTAAACCTGTCTTCACTAATCTTTTCCTTTTTACATATCTAAAGAAGCTATTTTTATATATGTTTTTATATCCCCCGCAAGCATTCTTTCATGCTCTTTTTTGCGCCTCTTAATTAACCCCTGTGTCCTCCTCTGTTAAGTTCTAAATTTCTCCGTCATCCGGTTTGCTGCTTCCTCTCGCCAAATTTATATGCCTCTCCCTTGGATTTAACACAATCCTTGATTTCCCTCGTTAGCCGCGCTTCAGCCCCCTTCCCCGTTTTATTTTTTCACCAGACAGGGATGAACAATTTTTGGAGTTCATCCATGCGGTCTTTAAATCTTTGCCATTGCATCTCCACGGTCAACCTGGTGAACCTGTACCACTCTCACTTCCTCACCCCTTACATTATTCCTCACCTTCCATGTTTTCCCCTTAAATGAATGGCAAATGTTTAAAGGGCATTTCATCCACATCAGATTTTTTGCTTCCTTCCTATCAATTCTCCTTTTATTTTCAAAATTCTATTTCAAATTTACTGGAGCAAAACAATTGCCCATTCATTCCTGTTTGCCATTTGCCTTTTTCTGTCTCTGACTCTGGTTTCATGACTTAAAACTCTCATTCTACGTTAACAAAATTAAAAATTGCCTTCAAATTCTGAGGCATCACTAATGTAGTTGCAAGCTGCACTAAATTCATTTCATAACCCCAGTTGTTCTCCTTTACCCCATTTTATCTGCCCCGATTCTCCTGGCTTAGTCAACATAAAGTTTATCGAGCATGAAATAAAGATACTAAACACATCGCATGCACAAACACCGCATTTCCTTTAGTTAAAGAAAAAAGTACCACACTTCTGCAATATTCTTGAAATGTATTTCTACTTTACAGAATTATTTAAAGAATGGTGCTAGTTAGAAAGCTTAAAGAACAGAAGGAAATTATTCCATCAGCACAGCTAACTGAATGGTAGTGGTGCGTCCTACAAATTTAGCAAACAGCATCTGGTCAATCTGAACAGTCAGGAATCCGCAATACTTGTATTCTCAGCATATTTACTGTGCATGTGTCTTTCTCACTCTCTCACAAATATATTTATAAAATAATGTGCACATTTAGTTTAGTTTAGTTTATTGTAATGTGTACCAAGGTACAGGGAAAATCTGTGTTTTTGTTGTGTGCTATCTAGTCAGCAGAAAGACTATCTAGTCAGCAGAAATGATTACAATTAAGCTGTCCACTGTGTACGATACATATGCAGATGCACATGTAAATGCTTATACCATTTTTATTCCAGTAAAGCTTTAAGATTTGGGTTCTGGTATTTCATATTATTCTAAGCGAAGTTACTACCCAAAAATAGTAAGATTAAACGAGAACTTACCAAGTTTGAAGGTTGATCTGTATTTTACGAGGAGTCGCAGTGAGGGATTTTGTGAAGACCCCGCCAGCACGCATGCGCAGCATCCTTCAAAGCAGTGGTGTGGAATCACAGAACCAAACCATGACTAAAAATAGTAAGATGAAGAATGTAGAACTTCCGAGTTGACCTTATGATAGAGGGTGGGAGCAGGGGGCACGAAATCCCTCACCGCGACTCCTCGTAAAATACAGATCAACCTTCAAACTTGGTAAGTTCTCGTTTAATCTTACTATTTTACTTCGGAGTACAGTGACTCGTCAAAGTCTCAACCATCCTTTATTTATTGTTAATGCAGTTCTGGTCCGAAACTAAGTAATACGATTTATTAATCAAATAAATCAAACAAAATAACCCCTAATTCGGGGACAGACATTCACTGAGAGGCGCTTCCCAGCACAGCTTCTGCTGCGACTACCGTCTGGCCCTGCCCGCGTGGCGAGATGTGGTCTAGTCCCATGGCCCTTGATGTGGATTGCAGCCCTTGGAATGCAAATCCTGCTGCATCTGAGCCACCTTAGTCTGTACACGCTGATGAAGGAGCCCCTGTTCCTTCATCCTGATGGCTCTGTAATCCCTGATGTAGTGGTTGGAGATGGAGGAGATGACTTGCAGAGAGGTGGCAACAGGGTATGCCCGAAACTCCAACTGCAGCCCATTGGCGCTTCTGCCTTCAATAAATCTTGGACACAGAAATTTATTTGACCAGGGGTGGCCACATTCCAATCGCACGTCTGGATTCGTTGGGCTTGTAGTCAGTGCATCAGCATCACCACCTTGAGGGTGAGCTGTTTCAGTGGTAGCTCATTCATTGGAGCCCAGCTCCTCAGTAGGGTCACCATGATCCCCACATCCCATGTGAAAGTATATCTGGGTCGCGGAGGGTTGGTGTTGAACACTCCCCTCATGAGTTTAGACACCAGGTGGTTGGAGCCTACACCTATATCCAGGTATGAGGACAGCGCACTCCTGGCGCTATTGATGGCACTGTAGCTAAGGCCAGCATCGAAATGGAGGCCAGCTAGGAATTCCAGGACATCAGGTATAGTTGCTGTGTTGGAAGTCTTGTTGGTACAAGCACAGAATGCCTCCCACTTTCTGATTTGCGTGAGGTACTGCTTCCGAGTTGATTCTCGGCATGATGCTGAGATGAGTTCCATGGCTCGTGATGAGATGCCCGCCTGGATGAGTGGTCTTTTCAAAACCTGCAGGCCAACAAGTTTAGGTGACCATGGCAAGGATGACTATCCCCCGTAATGGGGTGAGTAATCAATTTGGGGTGTTTCCAATCGACATCCATGGTTGTTTTAAAATTTTAACGACCATCGGGTACCATGACTGTGTAGGCCAGTCGGGAATGATCAATATGCCAGTTGCAGAGTCCAGTTTAATTTTCTGCAATACCCGACTGATGAGGCAAAATGGTGAAATGCGTAGCAAAACCATTTCCCCCAATGGATAGAAAAACGCATCCATTGCTCTTGCCCCAGGGTCTGGTTCCCAAGACACATACGTTGGTATCTGATGGTTCAACCTGACGCAAAAAAGGTCAATATCTGGTGTCCCATAGTGAGCTATAATGTCTCCAAAAATTTGGGGGTTCAACATCCTCTCGATGTTGTCATTAAATACTCGTGACCTGGTGTCCGCCACTGTATTAAGCTTCCCTGGCAAATAGGTCGCTGTAATTCCAAATATTCCTTTCAATGCACCGGTGCCAAATTGTGTTTGCCAATTCATCACAAGATAGCGACCTGATACCACCCATATGATTGATGTAAGCCACCACTGTAGTGTTATCTATTTGGAGGCGGACATGTAAATCCCGTGAGTTAGTACAGTAAGCCCGCAGTCCATGAAATGCCCCCAGCATTTCTATATAATTTATCCCATGTGACTCCAGGAAGGTAGACTCACGAGCATTCCATCTGCCACCACAACTGGATATCGTATCAGTTGCTCCCCAGCCTTGTGCACTTGCGTCAGTTTGTAGCACGACATCTGGGTTGCTTACTATGATAGGTCTATGACACTCACTAATATTGTCAACCCACCATTGTAGCTCGGTTCTAGCCTTTGGTGGTAACCGGATTGGCCGATCAGTGCCCAGCATTTGCTTTTAATGCTGTGATCTTTGTTCTTTGTAAATTTCGGTAGTGTAGTGGTCCGAATTGTGCAGCTGGAAATGTAGCTACCAATTTCCCTATTACTTTTGCCGTTTGCAGAATGGTTGGTACCCTGGCGCAAGTAAGACTGTGGCACTCTTCTTTTATAGCAGTAGCTTTATTGGTTGGGATGGTAATCTTCATTAAGTTGGTGTCTAGGGTGAACCCCAAATAATCCATAACCCGTACCGGGTGCAATTTTGACTCGTCTGGATGGATTACAAATCCCAGCTTCTCGAAGAGAGCCTTAGTTGCAGCCACTGCCCGTGTAGCCAATTGGAGGGTCTGACCCACTATAAGGATATCATCCAAATATGCCATAACCATATAATTTTGTTGTCGGAGAAGAGCCAATATAGGTTTTACTAATTTTGTAAACAGCCTAGGGGCTGTAGTGATTCAATTGGGCAATGCCTTGTATTCCCATAATTAATCCTTCCAGACAAACTTTAGAAATTTCCTGTGAGCCTCAGAGATGGGAACCATATAGTATGCATCTTTTAAATCGATGCATGTCATAAAGTACCCTGGGTAAAGCATCTGCTTGGCTGTTTCAAAAGTATACATTTTGAAGTGGGTATATTGTACAAAAGTGTTCAGCTCAGTTAGGTCTATTATAATCCGACATCCCCCATCTTTTTTAATTCTGGTGAAAGTTGGACACAAACGCAATAGTTCATGCGATCTTTTGCCAATTACCCCTTTTGCTGCTAGCCGTATAATTTCAGCATGTCCTGCCTCCACCTCTTTTTGGGATAGTACAAATTTCCTATGAGGCGAATGCTGGGTAGGGGGATTTATACCATCAATAAATTCTATAACATAGCCTTGAACACTTTGTAAAATAAACTCATCTGTGGTGACAGTGTTCCATATTTCCAAAAAAGCCCGCAATCGCCCACCAATTCGTGCAGGAGGGGATGCTACGGCGTGAGAGGAGCCAGACCCCCTTACCTCCATGGTTAACGACGGTTCCTCACGTATGGCGTTTTGGGTGGACGTTGTGGAGGTTGACGGGTTGGCGGCCGCATCTTCCATGCAGGCCGCTGTTGGCCTTGTCCTAAAAAAGGTCTTTGTGTTTGGGGAAGTGGAGGTGGATAGGTCCTTTGTGTCCTGTCCGGCAGTCGTGCTTTCCAGTTTGTGTGTGGCTGTTGCCGGTGGTATGGGTGAAGTCTGGCCTTAGGAGGTTTCATGAGGCCAGCTGTTTTGGCCTCCTCGTCCAGTTCCCTCACTTGTTTGGACAGGTCACCAAACAATTGATGAGGCGGTGGAGCGGTTGATGGACGGCACAACCCCGCGAATTTGGGGTTGAGTGTGGGCTTAATGGAGCTCTTACGCAGGCAGTTGATCTCATACTGGGCGTTGCAAAGGAGTGCCAGGGCATCTTGTTGTTCGCTGGACACATTATCCCCATCAAGGGTCCTAGCAAATGCCGTTATGCCCGTGGAGAGGACCTTTAAGATATGCTGTAGGCGGACATCCTGCATCCTGGTGGCCGTACTCAAGTGTCCCCAGATCTGGGCATTAACCAAGGGCACACTGAGGTTGATGCAGTTCTCGGGCGGTTTATTAGGTCTCCATAGTATCATTGAGAACCTGACTCTGGAGTTGGTGAGTAGTCAGGTAATCAATGGTGCCCGCCAGTTTGTGGTGCAGGGGTTCCCTTGTTTGTGTAGTTGCGGCAAACTTGCCCACCACTCCAGCATATCCTCCTCATGCTCTGGCTCAGCGGTCACTGGCTGTCCCGGGTCGTCTTCAAACACAGCGGCTGGGCAACTGCTAGCACTTCTCACTGGAGACGACGAGATGCTGAGCGGGCTCCTTGCACGGCTTGTGAATGCCCATGAGTCCCGCTCTTCCCGGTCCCGGTCCCGCTGGAGGAGTTGCTCCACTAAGAGCTCCAACCGCTCTATGCGACCATCCCTGCTATGTGCAGCGGACAAGCCGACTTCCCCAGGCCCTGCGAACTCACTGGGGCTTCCACCATCGGACCACACCTCCTTAAGGTGCTGTCTAGGGTCCAATGGCAGGTCGTCGTGGCCTACCGCCCGAGTAGGCTCATACGACTCCCGCACGGACTCTCCGCTAGTCTGTCTTCTCCCAGACTGTGGCGGCCCACCTGTCTGATAAGAAGGCAGGTGAGTTGGATCGGCGCTGGCCCCCGGAACCTGGCTCCCCGGAGTCCGTGCAGGCTTACCTCCACAATTGCCCAATTTTTGGCGTGGAGGCGCATGGTCGGCCGCTCCCAGAGCTGAGCTGACCGACCGTCTACTGCTGCCACCTCCGCCCTTGACCGCAGCCTGACGGGGTGTTTTGTCGGCGGCACCTGCTCCTGCAGGCCTGCTCGACGCGGCAGTAGAGCTGCCAGGCTGCATTACGGCAGATCTCCCTGGCAGTGGTACGTGGTGGAGCACAGCTGTAGGACTCCCCTGTAGTGCAGCTGAACCCCGGCCCAGCCCCCTCGGGTCTACTGGAACTCGGGGTGAAGTCGCTAGCGATGAGTGAGGCCCCTTTGCACGTACCTGTTTCCCCCCTCTTTTCTTGGGGGAAGGGAGCTCGAAGTCTGGATCCGTTGCATCCAGCTCCGGGGCGGTAAACCAGTCGGGTGATGAGTCGGGCGCTAAAGTAGCGGGAGCGCCCGACTTCCGCATTCTTGCCCCCACACGTCCTGAAGCTGCCGGTGGTGCTTGCAGCTCCGGGGACAAGGGCCGTTGGCTGGGCGATGCAGCACGGCTCCTAGACAGCGTCGCCTTCCTCTTGCCCTTGTCCATTCTGTGGAGTGAAGGTAAGTACTTACCTGCCGGCCTTTATGAAGGAGCCGGAGGAGAGAGCGCACTCCCCC
This sequence comes from Okamejei kenojei, assembly GCA_035221665.1. Classification (NCBI taxonomy): domain Eukaryota; kingdom Metazoa; phylum Chordata; class Chondrichthyes; order Rajiformes; family Rajidae; genus Okamejei; species Okamejei kenojei. The sequence goes on along the minus strand of CM069139.1, from coordinate 57,885,326 downwards.
CCCAGCCTGCCGATGTAAATGCGCGCGACGATATGCTGCGCATGCGTGCTGGCGGGGTCTTCACGTAGTCACTCACGTGACTCCGAAGTAAAATGATTATCATTTAGGAAGAGGCTAAGACCTTCAATTGAAAGTATTCCTGAAAACTTTAAGGACTACAATTCAATGGATGCATCTAATCATACTACTTAAACATACATAATTGAGAAAAAAAAGCGCAGAAAGCATTGTAAGCAAATATTGTGGGAACCTGTTCTCAGATTGCTAAATCTCAAAATGTACACCTTTAACATGATGCTTATCATATGTATTCCCTCAGAACAGCATTTGCTTTTCAAATAAAGATTGGCATGTACATTAGCTTAGGATATCCCAAAGTGTTTGCAAGTGATGGGTACTTATGTTCATTGTTATAAAATGCAAAATAATCATTCCTTTCCACTCCACTCTTCATCCCAGCCCCCAACAAAGGTACATAAGTTTAGGAATGTTGGGACAGTGGCAGTGATTGCAAGGTTATTCTTAGGCGATTGCACCTTCAAAATCATCTTATCTCAGTTGTCCACCATGTGCCAATTATTAAAGTGTTGAGAGGCAAAGGGTGTTGAATAGGGAGATTGCATGGGGTGGAATCTTACAAGGCAAAACTAACAATATGAAAGCTGATTTCTTGTTAGAGTGTCAATTGTTACAGACTGGTGAATCATATGATAATGGGGTAGTATAAATTGATCATTTTAAAGCATAGCACCGTCATAAAGGGGCTGTTTCTATGCTGCACCCAAAATACCATCACCCAATGTACAAAAAAAGTCCCTTTGGCTCAATCCATGCTGCTCTTTTTGCCCATTCATACTAAACCTATTTGCCCAAATTCCTTTTATGCGTTTCCTAGCGAAGTGCCAGTCAAATGTCCCTTAAATGTGATCATTGAATCCAACTACACCATCTCTTATGGTAGTAAGTTCCAGATATCAACCATTTTCTGAGTAAATAAAAAACTTTCCTCTCAAATCTCCTTTCAAACTCTTTCTTCCCATCTTAAACCTGTGTCTCTTGCTTTTGATACTGCTGCCATAGGATAATAGTGACTCAATGCCTCTTTTAATGTGAATACTTTTATCATGTCACTCCCCTAGCTTCCTTCATTTAAAACAAAACAAATCCAGCCTATCTAATTTGTTCCCATAACTAAGGTCCTCCAATCTAGTCGACATCAGTGCTGAAGCTCCTCTGCAACCTCTCCAGTTCATTCCTATGGTCTAGCACCACAATTGCACACAATTCTCCAAGTGCTGTCTATCCAGGATTTTGCATAGTGGTAATTCAACTGCTCAAATTTTATAAAAAGAAATCTGAAGTGAAGAATCCTAATTATGACTTTTAAGAACTGAAAAAAATCCTACCTCTCTGATAACCAGTGGAGAAAATGTAGATGTGTAATTAGTTGCTATATTAAGAACCTTTAATTAGAGACACGTTGATGACTTACCAGTGAACTCGACTATCAGTGCATGACGGCAAGTTACAAATGACAGGTGAAAAAGGCAGAGAGTTAATCTTCCAGATGAGCTGTCACATCTTTTTTTCGCCTCAGATCTTAAAATTACGATTGCAGAGGGAGGAGAGTGCAGAATTGAGTGACAGCAGTGTGACTGTACTTGGTAAATATCTAGAGGGTGTAAAGAATGCAACTCAACAGGGGAATATAACTGTGATTTAAACACAAGGTCTGATATCAGTGACAGTAGGGTAAACCTCTCATCAAATGATCTATGTGGTTATGTAATTCCGAAGAAAACATAATGTAGAGCTGATTGGGAACCCACTGGTATTCAAATTATTAATAATTCAGTTTGCTAACCTTTTCAAGCCACACCATCCAAAATTGTTCCTGTGTATACAGTCACAACTAACAAAGTATACCTCGGAAAATTGCAGCTGTTTATAACATATACTGCCATTACTGATCTGTGATATTTGTGCGCCAAGTCAGTTTTATTGTCAAGGGGTTTTCTCTATCCACAGTCAGAAAAATGTTTATTTCAGCTGATTGATAGACACTCTAAATAACTACCTAGCAGGTTTGCCAATGTTCCTGGTTGTGGAAAATCTACATGGGTGAACATAATTAATCTCTTCAACCAAAGCATCCTTCCCCCAATGGTGTTCCTACCCCCTAAATATGACCAAATGTTCCTTTCACTAGTGCCATGCATTTACTGTACTTGTGCAACAAGATGTCGTACATATGTGTACAATCCTCTAACCCATAAAATAAAGATTGCTTTTATTGCTGTGGGATAGCTGAAATGTCAAATCAGACTGTGGACCCTTCCCACCATGTCTCTTGCTAAACATAATTCCTTACTAGGTTTCTCATTATTTATATACGTTTACATATTCCCTTGCCCTTTTCTTCATTTTTTCTGGCTATTGACAGGCTCACTCTATAAAATAGCAGCACCTGTGTGATATTATTTTTTTTAGCTATTATAATGCAATCATGTGGTCCTTCAAAAAGGATATTAGCTGGAAAGATCCTGTGGACATTAATAGGTTATTTACCAGATGGATAGCTCATCATATAGAACAGCAGAAAGTGCTTATAACACTTTTGAGATGAAATAGAGCTATGTAAGCCTCCACTTGGTGCTTCAAATAGAGTTGTTACTGAAAAATGTGGCAAATTTGCAAAGTAAATGATAAAGGTTGGAGTAATGCTGCGTCAAATTGTCAAGGGCACAGTTAATTGCAGCAATAATAAACAGACCCAGGAATGAACTGAAAGGAATGAGCCAGAAGGGAAAATCAAGATTGGAAGAAAAATATTCATACAGTTTTCTTGTTTTCTTTATTCAAGTGGTGAAGTATGTATTAAGATCTATTGGGTGACCGGAAAATACATTCATCAAGCTAACTTTATTATGCAGTCACCTCAGAGGATGCGTCAAAGCCTTGTGACAGTGGCTGGCACATTAAATAATGTAAAGGTACATTTTGACATTTTCTACATCATTGTGCTGCAACAGAGTGAAGAGTTTAGCATGTAGGCCGAATCTCCCAGACCTTTAGAGTCTACAACCAGTAGTTAAAATCTTTAATCTGACACAGATACAATGAGGTGCACTACAATGAACATCATGGATAAAAATTGACATAAGCTCCAGATGCATTTTGATAATAGTGGGCGTACAGTACTGCAAAAACAAGACCTTGGCCGTTCGAAATGAGTTTTGATTCCTCCAGATTTCCCTCAGATTGTGAAATTAGACTGGTGGCATTACAAGTGCTTTTGGGCAGATGTTTATTGAAAAAGCTATTGTGACTTCAGCTCTTAACAAGTGTGGGGTCCACTTGGAATTATATGTTTCCTTATAATTGTACTTCATCCTAAAAGCATTTAAAACAAAATAGTTCCAATATCATTTGAGCAATTCAATATAGTTCAGACACAGAAAAGGAAGGAGAGGTTAAATAAATGTTTTGGGTTAACAGGAATGAGATTACTGCATGGTAAAACTCCAAATCACCACATAGTCCAATTAATGGTCGCATTTAATCTAAGATATAACAACAGTGGCACCCCTAGCTGTGTCTTTTATTACACAGCATTGATGTGCTGATCTTTCTCATATCCTGTGCATCCAGAGAGAATATTTTGCTGCAGCAGGGAAATAGTGGACCTTCCTGAAAGCTGTAAACTACATGGAGCTTCAGATGGATAATGTAACAAAGTATATCTGTAGCTAATGACCCCACTCAGGTGCATTATGATCTGGCCAAGGATAATAGTGTTCTGTGTAAATTAACACACTCAGTGGTAAACTTACTTCCATCTCAGTGGCAGATCTGGTGCAAATTAGCATTTATTTTAATAAGCTGCATGCACTGCATTCTAGGCGTTCATGGTGTTCATAATATGATTTCCTTGCAGGTGAAAATTTATTCTCTCGAGGACATTTCCACAATGCATCCTCCAACAGAGAATCATCCTCATCTTAATCAGGCCCCTGCTCCAAACTTTTGCAGTTTCTTCAACTTTTCCGCTGGGCGTGATGCTGTGAATGGTTAGAAATTATTACTCATTTGTATGCTCCCCTTACAACATATCCATTAGACATTGAGATATCCAGCAGAGAAACGCGGAGCTCTGATTTTATAATTACCACTGTCGGACAAATATCCAGGTCAGTTGGCCCCTATGCCTCTCAGTGCTGATATCCACCAAATCCATTTTCCAACAATCCTTTGTTGCCCCCCCCCCCACCCACCTGCATCCCCACCCCCAACAAAAATACAGGACCATAAATTTATTTTAAATTAAGATTATGCAAAACAGTGTCTGAAGAATGCTTTTAATAGCAGAATAATTTTATGACTTATGAGCGCCTTGACAATTTGAATTTTTATAGGCATGCATTATGTTTTTTAAAATGCAAAAATTATGCATCTAAAATAATCTATTAGGTGCAGTGGGCTATATTGTTGTTGCCTTAATCACTTTCACAGACAGTTATAGCCGCTTTATATCATATTTACAACAAAGGAGGTCTAATTACCTTCAGCAAATGTCACAAAATATTGAGCTTTGCAGCTGATATATATTCCTGATCATGCTAATCTGGAATGACGACTAAACACGTATCACAGCTCCCACAAATCTGTGGCCATAATGGGTTATCCACCTATTTTTAACCATTTCTTTAAGTGTGTACAGTGAGCAGTAAATCGTCCCAGACATAGAGCTTTCCAAATGAGGGATAGCTAAATGCACTCATGACAAATGCTGGATGTCATAAAGGGGCCTGTTTTATTCCACAAAACTGGAGGCAAACCTTTTAAAAAATGACCAAAAATACCAATTAAGCAACAGAAAGATGAGAAAATATGCATTGTGAGCTATTATCAAAAACCTCCATTTATATAGCCCCCCTAATTTAGTTATACAAATAATGAAAATACCTTTCACGTAATTAACTTTGGTCTTGCAGATTATAGGGTTTTCTGAACCCCTTGATCACATACAGTTTGCTCATAGCTGTCTACCATTGTCTGTGCACAGTACTCCAGTGTGAATGCATAGGTAAAAACATATTCAGCCTGTTCACTGGAGAGGTGTCCAAAACCCTGAGGAAAGAACTGTTCTTCATACAATTTAGGAACGCTGCCCAGCAAAGTATCATTACACTTTTTGAAGTGACCTTTTTAAATTGTTGGCATTTGTTTCTATCATCCAAGCATTTCAGTAATTTCAGTCATGGGGAATAATACTTCTTATACCTAAAAGGAAAATTACAAATTATAATGAAACCTTCATACTTAATTGTTCGAAAAGGAAGTAATTTCATAAAATTTTGATTTATTTATAATATTAATAATGGTTTTAAAATCTAGTAGAGCAGAAACACGAATATGTAGAAAGACAGGGAATTCTATATATGCATTGAAGGTCGACACAAAATTCTGGAGTAACTTAGCAGGACAGGCAGCATTTGTTGATTTACATATTCGTTAGGGAATAATATGAACCTTATTATAACAAAAAAAAGGAGACAATTTTATTCTACCAAACAATGCTTCTTGAGAATAAAGCATGTAGTTCTCAGCTATTTTTTTTTTACCATTACTACCATTTGAATAAGTAACATAAAATTAGAATGGCTTTGGTCTGGACAGGATGGCAATCTCTGTTCAAATGGCCACTAATGATTCTGAAAGCTCACTCACATTTTATTATCAAAGGTTTCAGTATTTATGTATGCTGACCTCTCTCTGTGCCCCAATAGAGGCTCCCATTTATTCCCCATTGTTTTTCTTTCAGTCACCCTTTCTTTTTTCCTGCTGTGTTTAAGTAACCACGATGGATGCAGTTTCATTCCAGTTGGCAAATCCTATATTATGATTTGACATATGGATTTGAACTCAAAGCAGTAACTCTCACATTGCAAAATCCTTAAAAGAATACATGAGAATCGAGCAAGTCAGCCATATTCTTCTATTCTAGAGTTCAGAATACAACCACAAAGTGCTGATGTTAATAACAATCTTCTTTGTGTTGAAATCAATTATCGTTTGGAAAACCAAGATGCATTCTTCTTCGCAAAAACACTTTGGTTGCCCTGCATTGCTGCACTTAAAATTAGATAGTTAATGCCATTTGTCTAAAAATAGGATTGGTAAGCACCCAGATTCTGCATGCATATAATAGTCATTTCATCCAGGTCAGATAAGTGTAATAGCATCCATCAAGAAATCAATGTAGGCACGTCCATGCACTATTCACGCTAGTACACCTCCATGTCGAACATGCATCTAATGATGCCACTAATCACGCAACTCCCTTTTCCACACTTACTGACACAAATTAGAGTTATCTGTAATGAACACTCAGTACAGTCAAGAAAACACTCTGGTAGTTGTGTCTTTTATTTCCACCACTTAAAGAAACGCACTGCTGATATCAGTAGTTTTGGAATGTAGCTGTCCAATTAGCCTTTGAGGCCCACTAAGTGCATTTAACCTCACAGGAAGTGTACTCACCACCATTTAGTTACATTCTATATATGCATTCTATATTCTATATATACATAGAGACATTCTAACTATCCCACACACACCCCGGACATTAGTCTGAAGAAGAGTATCGACTCAAAGCGTCACCCGTTCCTTCTCTCCAGAGATGCTGCCTGTCCCGCTGAGTTACTCCAGCATTTTGTGTCTATCTACCATTTAGTGACTGACTATTCCTTCAACAAGAGTCTCAATAGTTACTAAGCCACAGTCATGTTGTGCAGCATAGAAATGGGCCCTTCAGCCCAACTAAGTCCTGAGGTCCTCTGATAGATGTGCAATAAATTGTGTTCAGCTGAGCGTGGTTCTGACCAGGAACACACGGGTCCTATTTTAGCTTTGGGTGTAAACTACTACTTTTTCTAAGTCATTTAATTTCATCCCTAAATTAATATCACGAGAGCCAAATACAGTCTACTCACGTTTTATGGCAGTTCAGGAAACAGAAATTCATGGATCAGGACTGAAATGCTTGAGACACGGAATAAAATGTGTTTTTACGGAACTACAATACTCTCCATAATGTTTGGGACAAAGACCCATCATTTATTTATTTGCCTCTGTACTCCACAATTTGTGATTTGTAATAGAAAAAAAAATCACATGCGGTTAAACTGCACATTGTCAGATTTTATTAAAGGGTATTTTTTATACATTTTGGTCTCACCATGTAGAAATTACAGCTGTGTTTATACATAGTCCCCCCATTTCCGGGCACCATAATGTTTGGGACACATGGCTTCACAGGTGTTTGTAATTGCTCAGGTGTGGTTAATTGCCTTTTAATGCAGGTATAAGCGAGCTCTCAGCACCTAGTCTTTTCTCCAGTTTTTCCATCGCCTTTGGAAACTTTCATTACTGTTTATCAACATGAGGACCAAGGTTGTGCTAATTAAAGTCAAATAAGCGATTATGAGACTGAGAAACAAGAATAAAACTGATAGAGACATTAGCCAAACCTTAGGCTTAACAAAATCAGCTGTTTGGAACATCATTAAGAAGAAATAGAGCACTGGTGAACAAAGGGACTGGCAGGTCAAGGTAGACCTCCACAGCTGATGACAGAAAAATCCTCTCTATAATAAAGAAAAATCCACAAACACCTGTCTGACAGATCAGAAACACTCTTCCGGAGTCTGGTGTGGATTTGTCAATGACCACTGTCTGCAGAAGACTTCATGAACATAAATACAGAGGCTACACTGCAAGATGCAAGTCAAGTCAACTTTATTTGTCACATACACATATAAGATGTACAGTGAAATGAAAGTGATAATGCTTGCGGGACTGTGCATTACAACAGAATGGAACAGAACAGAACCATTACTTACATTAAAAAAAGAAGACGCAACAGTATTTATGCCCTGGTGAGATCAGAGTTTACAGTCCTGATGGCCTGTAGGAAGAAACTCTGTCACAGCCTCTCTGTTTTTGCTGCGTGACAGCAGAGGCGCTTGCCTGACCACAGCAGCTGGAACAGTCCGTTGCTGGGGTGGTATGGGTCCTTCATGATCCTGCAGGCTTTGAATCTGCACCTCCTGGTGTATAGGTCCTATGTGGGGGGGGGGGGGGGGGGGTGGGGGGGGGGGAGTGTTGTTCCCGTGGTGCTTTCGGCCGAATGAACTACTCTCTGCAGAGCCTTCCTGTCCTGGGCAGAGCTGTTGCCAAACCAGGTAGAGATGTTTCTGGTCAGGATGCTTTCTACAGCATCCTGACCAGAAAAGGATCCTCAGAGAGACTCTGAATTTCCTCAGCTGCCTGAGGTGTTAAAGGCATTGCCTTGCCTTTCTCACCAGTGTGGCAGTGTGTGTTGTCTATGTCAGATCATCTGTGATGTGGACTCCCAGGTATTTAAAGCTGCTCACCTTATCCACAGTAGTCCCATTAATTCCCGGTGAAGTTTCTCTGTACTCCCTCTATGGCAAGAATGTCTTTCCTCAGATTTGGAGACCAAAACTGTATGCAATACTCCAGGTGTGGTCTCACCAAGACCCTGTACAACTGCAGTAGAACCTCCCTGCTCCTATAATCAAATCCTTTTGCTATGAATGCAAACATACCATTCGCTTTCTTCACTGCCTGCTGCACCTGCATGCCTACTTTCAATGGCTGGTGTACCATGACACCCAGGTCTCGTTGCATCTCCCCTTTTCCTAATCGGCCCCCATACAGATAATAGTCTACTTTCCTGTTTTTGCCACCAAAGTGGATAACCTCACATTTATCCACATTATACTGCATCTGCCATGCATTTTCCCACTCACCCAGCCTATCCAAGTCATCTTGCAGCCTCCTAGCATCCTCCTCACAGCTAACACTGCCCCCCAGCTTCGTGTCATCTGCAAACTTGGAGATGTTGCATTCAATTCCCTCGTCCAAATCATTAATATATATTGTAAATAGCAGGGGTCCTAGCACTGAGCTTTGCGGTACCCCACTAGTCACTGCCTGCCATTCTGAAAAGGATCCGTTTACTCCTACTCTTTGCTTCCTGTCTGCCAGCCAGTTCTCTATCCACATCAATACTGAACCGCCAATACCATGTGCTTTAAGTTTGTATACTAATCTCTTATGTGGGACCTTGTCTATATGTAGATTGAAGTCACCCATTATAACTGTTTTACTTTTGTTGCACGCATTTCTAATTTCCTGTTTGATGCCATCCCCAACTCCACTACTACTGTTAGGTGGCCTGTACACAACTCCCACTGCGTTTTCTGCACCTTAGTGTTTCGCAGCTCTACCCATATCGATTCCACATCTTCCAAGCTAATGTCCTTCCTTTCTATTGCGTTAATCTCCTCTCTAACCAGCAACGCTACCCCACCTCCTTTTCCTTTCTGTCTATCCCTCCTGAATATTGAATGTCCCTGGATGTTTAGCTCCCAGCCTTGGTCACCCTGGAGCCATCTCCGTGATCCCAACAATATCATAGTCATTAATAACCATCTGCACATTCATCTCATCCACCTTATTACGAATGCTCCTTGCATTGAGACACAAAGCCTTCATTCAGGCTTGTTTTTACAACACTCTTACCCCTTATACAATTATGTTGAAAAGTGGCCCTTTTTGATTTTTGTCCTGGATTTGTCTGCCTGCCAATTTTACTTTTCATCTTGTCACCTATTGCTTCTACCCTCATTTTACACCCCTCTGTCTCTCTGCTCACACATTTAAGAAACCCACCACCTCTTATTCTCTGTTTATTATTTTTTTTTCTTTCCCCCCTACATGTTGGGTCTGAGTGCTTCCCTTCTCTGCCTCCTGCCTCTACTAGCTACTGTACTAGCATTCTCTATTTGAGTCCCTCCCCCCCAACCGTTCTAGTTTAAAGTCTCCCCAGTAAAATAAAAATAAAATTTTCTGTCCTGTAGTCCCAGGTCTGTGTCGTTTAAGCAACTCATCTATAAAGAAAGTCACTTTATTGGGGGTCGAGACCATTCTATACAGTTTTAGTTTATGTAGAGACTGGACCAGTTGTGCTGTGGTCAGTGCAATTAACATCACCACTTTGAAGGTGAGTTAGTCCAGTGGTAAATCCGTCATAGGCCACCAGCTCCTGAGTAGGGTCAACACCACCCCTATATCCCAGGTAATATTATATCATGGTCGGGGAGGGTTGGAATTGAATATACCCCTCATAGTTTGCTTACCAGCTGGTGAGATCCCACTCCGATGTTGAGATAGGATGACAGTGCACTCCTGGCACTGTTTATGGCACTGTAACTGAGGGCCTCATCATAATGAAGGCCCGCGAGGAATTCCAGCACATTGTAGGTGGTCTTGGTCCGACTACAGAAGGCCTACAGAGTTGTAGGTGGTCTTGGTCTGACTACAGAAGGCCTCCCATTTCCTTATGTGGGTGAGGTTCCTTGTGGACTCTCTGCACGATGCTGTTATGATGTCCATGGTTTTTGATGACAGTCCAAATTCCAGTAGTGGCGTCTTCAGAACCTGCAAGCCAACGTATTCAGATGACCATGGCACGGATGATTTTCCCCTGTTATGGGATTGGTCACCAAATTCGGGCATTTGGTAACCTGTGCCCATGGTTCTTTTCTCATGTTGAGGACCACCGGGTACCATGGTTGTGTGGGCCAGTCGGGTATTATCAGTATACCTGTTGCAGAATCTAGTTGAATTTTCTGCAATACCTGACTAATGAGGCAGAATGGGGGAAAAGCATAGAAAACCCATTTACCCCAATGTAGCGATAACGCGTCCATCGCCACTGCCCCAGAATCTGGTTCCCAAGAGACATATGTTGGTATCTGATGGTTCAACCTGGACGCAAAGAGGTCGCTATCTGGTGTTCCATATTTGGCTATAAATTTAGCACATATTTGGGGGTTCAACATCCACTCTATGTCGTTATTAAATACTCGTGACCTGGTGTCCGCCACTGTATTGAGCTTACCCGGAAGGTATGTAGCTGATATCCAAATATTTCTTTCAATACACCAGAGCCAAATTAAATTTGCCAATTCATCACAAGATATTGACTTGATACCACCCATATGGTTTAAATACGCTATCTCAGTGGTATTATTTATTTTGAAGACGGACATGCGTATGATGCAGATTAGTGCAGTAAGCCCGCAGCCCATGACATGCTCCCAGCATTTCCAAATAGTTTATACCTTGTGATTGAAGAAGAGTAGACTCATGCAAATCCCATCTGCCGCCACAACTGGAAGTGGTGTCATTAGCGCCCCAGCCCTGGGCGCTTGCGTCGGTTTGTTACACAACTGATGGATTTGATATAATGATGGGATTAAAACAATCACAAACATTGCTAATCCACCATTGTAGCTCAATTTTTGCCTTGTTTGGCAGCTGCATAGGCCTGTCAAAATGTCCAGCATTCGCTTTTAATGCTTCGATTTTTGCTCTTTGCAAGTTTTGATACTGTAACGGCCCAAATTGTGCAGCCGGAATGTAGTTACAAGTTTCCCAATCACCTTAGCAGCATGTCTAATAGTCGGTTTCCTGGCGCAAGCAAGGCTGTTACATGCCTCTATTATGTCTATTGCTTTGTTCCCTGGGATAGTGACAATTAGAATCCCATGCATCCCAGAATGTACGCAACCTCCCTCCTACTTGTGAGGTTATACATGCAGCCATCCCAAGAGAACCAGACCCCCTTACCTCCATTGTTACCGGCGGGCCTTGATGTCCTGGCCTTTCTTGGTTCGTTGTGTTGCTGGGATGTGGGGTTAACGCATCTTCCACGCTGGTCACTGTGGGCCCTGTCCTAAAAAAGGCTTTTGTTGATAGGGTGGATAGGTTCTGCTTGCCCTGTCGGGTTGAACCCGAGGCCTGTTAGACATAGTGTAAGGATGCTGTCTGCGATACGCCGGAGGCCTGCTCGAGGATGGTGGTTTCATCAACCCGACCGCTTTTGCCTCCTCATCCAGGTCTTTTACCTGTATAGGCAGGTCTTCACCGAACATCTGTCTCGGTGGCGGTGTAGCAGAGGCTTTGCACAAACCCGCAAATTTTGGGTTGTGAGTTGGGCGGATGGACCTCTTGTGAAAGCAGTTTATTTCATATTGTGTATTGCACAGCAATGCTAATGCATCCTGCTGCTCCTAAGTCATGTCCGTCCCGTCTATGGACCTGGCAAAGGCAGTAATGCCTGAGGTCAACAATTTCAGGATTTTCTGTATTTTTAATTCCTGGGCCCTGATCCCGCGACTGATGTTACCCCAGATGGGTGTGTGATGGTCGGGACATTGAGCGACACACAATTACCCGGAGCTTTGAACTTGTTTGTAGCCTCCGTGAGCACCTGTTCCTGCAGCTGGTGTGGTTAAGTAATTGATGCTGGCCGGAGCTGAAGAGGTTGCCCTGATTGCTGGTTGGGCGAATTCTGACACTACTTCCAGTAGTTCCTCTTCAGATATATCTGGCAACATCGGTTCTTGCGGCAACTCCTCTTCAAAGTCAGCTAACAGCTGACTTCTGGCACTCGCTATTGATGAGGGAGAGATATTTGGTGGTTCTGCTGTGTGTCTCCTAGATCCTAGGGACACACGCTCTTGATGGAGAAGGTCCCGTTCGAGCAGCTGTTCGACCATTCGCTCCATATGAGCCATGCGACCACTGCCCGGTGTGTAGTGAAGCCATCAGTCCGCGGTGATCCTGCAGGCTGCGGTATTTAGTTGGGGCTGACGCTCTGCCGTCGCTACCCACGAACGGCGAGTCTGTGAGCCCAGACCCTCCTGGGTCAACAGGCTGCCCGACTCCAGTCTGTTCCTGCCGCCACTGTCTGCCCTCGTCCCGCGGTCCGCAGTCAGTCCCTCGAGGCGGCCTGTTGGTGGGGTACTCTGTTGCACAGAGTCCCTGGAAGAGAAACCCGACCTCAGGTTAGTTGTTTCTTATCTGCAGGTCCGTTCCAGTGGAGGAGCGACCCTCCTTCCTGCCTGTCGCTTCGCATGCGGTCGACGATATGTCACGCATGCGTGCTTGCGGGGTCTTCACGAAGTCACTCATATGACTCCAAAGTATTACAGCTTGCTTTAAAATGAGAGATTTCATCCAGATTTCATGTGATTGATATATACGTGGCTTGCATTTACCTTCAACCCTGAAACCCCAAATAACTAACATTTTTGTTTTAGAATAAATGCAGGAGAGAGGTAAAGAACACGAGCTTTGCTTACGCACTTTCGCTGCTCAGTCTTTGCTATTGCGTATCATTTAAAGTAATTTCAGAAATTGAAATTTCTGACAAAACTTTATGCGCATCACTCAGACCTATTGCACAGTATTGGAAAGTAATGGCAAGACAAAGGCTATTACAGCGTGTACATTGTTTCCCCAGTCAATGATTTTGGAAATCAATGTTTTATTTTCAGAAACATTGGAAATCAGAAGTGCGTAGCCTTTCAAAACTAGCGAGTAAGACTGAGAGACCAGTCTCCTCTAAGATTAGTTCTTCTTTTGTTCAGATTTTGACAGGGTACTTTGACAAGCAATAGCCCTTTAACCTATCAAGCTGATTTTGTTCACCTTTCCATCCATATATCACAGGTCAGGAGTTTCAACTGGCATTTAATAACCCAAGCATGATTTCCATCTTTAGTATTCTTTGCCAGTGTCTTACCAAAGTGTTAAATGTCAACATTTTGTCAGCCCTTGTGGGGCAATATTTTCACAGAATTATGAAGTGTTGATCCATTTCTATGCAAATACCAATATGTGTAAAAGGTACGAACATGTGAATAACTTTAAAAATGAGAACATTTAATGATGTTGGGGAAAATTGGATGATACAAACCTGCTTGTAGCAGCTATGCATTTCTGTTTCAGAAATAGGCTGCTACAATAATGGCTCAGCATATGCATAAATTCACTAACACTAAATCTTAGAGAATGTCAGGATTTCCTAATGCATGAACTTTGTTTTGGAAAATGAAATGACAGAATGGATATGAGAGGGAAAAGTGGAAGAATTTGGGCAATGACTTGCTTCCCACTGTTTGGTAATTACAAAAGTGCAGAAGAATAGCTTCATTTTATTTATTTTTCCCTATAAGCTACTTAGTGTGAGACTATTGTCTCACTGCATTACCATGTTATCAGACTAATTGTCAATGCCAGTTAATTCTGAGGCCATATTTTGATAAAAATGTTTGAAGGTTGTGTTATCACTATAGCTAACCTTGAAAGAGAAATAGCTTGAGTCTCAGATTATAGTCAACATTTTAACACTAAATTTACATTTTGAAGATTGGAGTGATTCTTTATTTAATTCAAAAAGAGTCCAGCAGTGGAAGACAACCACAACTTTCATTTTCAAACATAGTTAAGAAGAAACGATGACACAAGAAGGACTGCAGCATCTTGGCATTTTTAATGGAAGCTTGGCATACAAAAGAGAAGAACAGAATGCAGCCAAATTAATTGATAAATTAATGAGAATAAATACTCTTGAGATGGTGGGACTGTATCTTTGAAAGGGAATCAATGGACAGAGGAGCAGGTTCAGTAGCCTGGATTAAACATTTGTGTATTTGATTGCAGAGTGGATGTCACTGCTAAGGACAGTGTTTATTTCCCATGATTATATACCCCTGAACTAAGGAGCCATTTGGAAGTCAACGATGTTGGTGGATTTGGAGTTAAAGATAGATTACACTGGTAAGAATATGAGTTTAATTCCCCAAGAAGCATTAAAATATCTCAGGTTCATAGATACATGGAAATCTAAAACACAAATTAGTTAGATTTAAGACCTGAAACTATAATGAACCACGTCAAGGGAAGAAACAGAAAAAAATAGAAAAGTCATCTTTTTTAATATTTCCCTTTGATATTGTTAAAAAAAACAAAAATAATTAAGATATTAGAGCAACTAATACAGCTGATATTTTAATTAGTCCATTGAATATTCCACTGGTATGGTGAAGGACAATAGAATTCAGTATTGCTGTCCCATCGCAGCGATCGGGAAAATAGATAAGTGCGGTGCCGGTTCCGATACCAGTGGCCATTATTCCGTAGGTAATACCCTCCAGCTGCTCCAGAGTCGTTCGGGCTGAGGCCACAACAATAGGTAAGCATACAAGGTCTGCTCTGAGTATGTGTTACCAGATGCAGTTCCTTAGTTGATGTGTATGATATGTGCATTATTAAAATTTCATCCCTGCTCTGAGAGAACAAGCAGGTAAATACAAAGGTTTGATTCTGGGGCCAGCAGAGGCAGAGAGATGGGTACAAAGTATTATACCCAATACAGCCACATCAACCCTTATATTGGGAGAACTGTGTAAAACTGAGAGTAATATAATATTCTGCAAGTAGAATGTACCTGTCAGAATCTATAATTCTAAACATGAACATATATGAATATGCACAAATACACAAGGAAATGTAAATAAAGTTACTTTCCTCCAAAAAAGGACATGAATGTGGGGGAGACTGGAAATGGAGAAAATGCTCCACACTTTACTCAGTCAAGGGTCCAAAGACCCAAAGATTCCCAGGCAGCCTCCAAAGGAGTTCCATACACTATGTATGGTGCCTGTAAAAAAATGGGAATCTGGCTCTCCAGTGCCTTCTTAGGTCTGGAT
Source organism: Okamejei kenojei (assembly GCA_035221665.1). Taxonomy (NCBI): domain Eukaryota; kingdom Metazoa; phylum Chordata; class Chondrichthyes; order Rajiformes; family Rajidae; genus Okamejei; species Okamejei kenojei. The sequence continues at coordinate 57,869,673 of CM069139.1, read as the reverse complement.
GAGGTCTCCCTAGAGCAAGACTAAATGCTCTAAACTTTAATCAGTCAAGGGTCCAAAGACCCAGAGATTCCCAGGCAGACTCCGAAGGAGTTCCATATACTGAGTATGGTGCCTGTTAAAATAAATAAATAAATAAATGGGAATCTGACTCTCCAGTGCCTTGTTTAGGTCTGGATGAGGTCTCCTAGAGCAAAACTCGGGAGTATCAGGGCAGGAGGAGACTGACCCTGAAGCTGGTGTCCCTACTTATGTGTATACACCAGAGCACAAAAGCCATGCTCCGGGTGTTCCCGATGTAGCATCAAGTTTGCTATATCGGTATGGACTGGTGAGGCTATGGATGAGACCTGGCTGCCAACATTATTTGGTTTCTCACCTGCTCCAAGAACTGTTATGACTGAAACAGTAAATATATTAACACCTGTCTGTTGTGCCTCACTCAGGGTGCCAACAGTAAACTCAGTAATTTGGGCACCCATGAGTGTTACGATGCGAGGGCAGGAAATATGTTTCCAGCATGTCCTCTAGCTGATATTCAGTTGGCATCACTGCATTTGGGGAAGACATACAAGGGTCGATAAATGTCCAAAACTTATAAGACAGGCTTGCGTTACTCTGCAGTGCCTATTCGAACGTAATTGTATGATGAAAATTGCCATTTAGCCAACATTATACCCCAAAATGCAGGACTATGTAGGACAAACAATAACCAGATTAATTATTGGTGAAAATCTGCGAAAACAATTCTAGTTCAATTACGGAGGTACAGTAACTTTATTCCATCACTCATAGAATTTCTGGGGTACAACCTCTGGTTGGGTGTAAGATTACAATTGTTTATAATGAATGATGCTACATAATATTGATCGGTTTGGTGTTTGCTGCACCAGAAACTCGTCAGGTAAAATATATCCCAGACAGAAGAAGATGGAAGTTGCTGAATCATTCTGGACCTCACAAACTTAATTCATATGTTCAGTATAGGCATTTAATAAAGTACACCTTCAACACTGTAACACAGTTGTTATCACAAGGCTGCTATTATTCAGTACCAACACATTATTCAGTACCAATGCATCATTATCGCAGGTACTTTAAGTTAATTTGATGGGTCAGCTGAGGCAATTTAAAGAATTACTTAATGGGTTAACTTCAGCTCTCAGGCTGTCCACATAATTATTCAAACCAGCACTGGTGTTACTGAGGGCACAGAATCACATTGTAATGGCTTATCTAGAGGATATGTTAATTGTAAATGCCACTCAGGAGACAGCTGAAGAACTGGTTTCAGCAACCATAAGCCTATTGAAAGGCTAGGGTTCTGTCCATCCAACTACATTTAAGTTACAGCCATCCCAAACAATTGATTATTTGGGGTTTGTCATTAATTCAGTAATGTTATGTCAGTAACTTGTTAACAAATAAGGTTGGGGATATTACAAATGTCTGTACTTGTCTTGCTGAGAGACCTTATCCCTCCATCCGAGAAGTAGCTACGGGTATTGGTAAATGGTAGCAGCATTCCTGCTGTTGAGTTTGGACCTCTGCATTATCAAAGTCTGCTGAGAGCCAGAGGACAAGCACTTAAAATAAAAAGTAAAAATAAATAAATAAAAAATAAAAAATATCAAACAAATAAAAAAAAACAAAAATAAAAATAAATAAATAAATAAATAAATAAATAAATAAATAAATAAAATTTAAACATTTAAAAAGCGTGCAGGTCATTGGTAGGTCCATGCAGTTACCAACGAAAGCTTTAGCTGAATTGCAATGGTGGATTCTCAATGTTGCACAAGCTACTAGAATATATTTTGGTCAGCAACCTTCAGTGGTATTACAAACGGATGGGAATGCTCTTGGATGGGGAGGTAAGGACAAGCGCCACCAGTTGAGGTGGTGATGGACTGTCCAAGACGATTAATTCTCCTAACACATGGTATAAATTATTTGGAGTTATTGGGGGCATTTTATGCACTGATAGATTATTGTTCTACAATGAATGACATGTTCAATTACAAGTGGTCAATACCACAGCTGTGGGAGAGACAATATTGTGGCAGACAACAGATCACGGAAGTTCAATAACAATACAGAATGGATGGTAAATCCAAAAGTTCAAAAAGATTGTCAGTCGGTATGGGTACCAAATATTAATCCGTTTGCATCCAGATTAAATCTCCAGTTGCCTAAATATGTCATAGGAGCCAGACCCAGGAGCAGTAGCGGTGGATGCATTCTCGCTACATTGGGGAAATATAATCTTCTATGTTTCCCCATTTTGCCTGATTAGACAATGTCACCAAAATAGAGCAAGACTCCGCCACAGGCGTTTGGCGGTTCCAAACTGGTCTACACAGCCATTGTTCCCATTGGTGCTCAGAATGACTCAGCCATTCATGACAATCCCCAGCTGCAGTATTGTTGGTACATCCAGTACAGGAGAAGTCATCCATTACATGATCGTATTAATTGTTAATCTGCAGGTTCTGATGGACTGTCGGATAGGATAATGGATGTTATAACTGCAGCTTGGAGAGATAGCAATAAGAAACAATAAATATCTCATATAAGGAAATGGGAAATCTTTTGTATACAGTTAGATATATTTTATCATACTGCAGACATATCAGATGTATTGGAGTTCCTTGCTATGTTGCACCTGAAATATAGTGCCATAATAGTGCTCGGAGTACTTTGTCCTCCTATTTAGGACAATTTTCAGAATGACAATCTATCGGGTTCATCCGTTAATATCCCGATTTATGAGAGGAATTTTAATAAAATCCTACCAAACCCAGATATACAGAAATCTGGGATGTCAGTATAATTCTCACATTGCTTCGGCAGTGGGCTCCAATTGCGTCACTGTCTTTTCAGAGCTTAATACTTAAAGTGGTTATGCTCATGCCATTAGTATCAGCACAATGAGTACAAACATTACAAATGTTGCACTTAGATTGTATGTAGTTGTCTGTAGATAAAATTACTTTTTATGTCTATGATCTAAGCAAGCAAAGCAAGCCAGGGAAGGCTGGAACCAAGGTAATCTTTAAAGCATACCCTGTTGACCAAACATTGTGCGTGGTAAGATTCTGACTCAATATATTAAAGTAATTAAGAGTCTCAGAGATTGTGAGACACCAATGCTCATTATTCTTTTTTTTTTTAAGTGACAGTACAAACTATTCTAGATGGTTAAAACAGATTCTGTATTTAGCTGGAGTTCACACTCATTTGTTAAATCTCAACTCTACAAAGGCGGCATCAATGTCCGCGGCGAAGGCGCAGGACATGCCGCTCAACCAAATTCTACAGGCCGCAGGATGGTCTAAAGAAGTAACTTTCTAGATTTATGATAAACCTGTTCTCATAGTGCCAGGGTTTGCACATTCTATGTTGTGTTCTGTTCAATTTGTTTGCTTTGTTTCATATCATTGTTTCATATCATTGTTGCAATTTTCCCCTGGGATAGAGGGGTTATTACTTTCATTGTTATTATTATTATTAACATAGTTATTGAATAATTCAAGCAATGTTCAATAATATTATTTACTCACTACTGTATCAACTGAAGCAGTGTGTCGTATGGAATGAATCTACGGCATGAAAATCACAGAGCTTCAAAATCTTCACGTAGTCACTCACGTGACTCCGAAGTAAAATAGTAAGATTAAACGGGAACTTACCTGTTCAAAGTTTGATCTTTATTTTATGAGGAGTTACGATGAGGGATTACGTGCCCTCCGCTCCCGACCCTCATAATCTAAACGATCATCTGGTAGTTCTAGTCTTCTGTAAGCCTTACTATCTTACTTCGGCTATTGGTTTCTGTGTTTTTCATGCCACTGCTTTTAAGTATGACCCGCATGCACCTGGCGGGGCTTCTTCACGTAATCCCTCATCGTAACTCCTCATAAAATAAAGATCAAACTTCGAACAGGTAAGTTCTCGTTTAATCTTACTATTATACTGGGTAAGGGATATCAGTATTAATTTCAGAAAACAACTGGGAGAGCGATCAATCCCACTTTGCCTGTTTTCTGGACAAAATTGGCATCCTGGCAAGCAGACTCCAGAGAAGTAACATCTGCGATTGTTAAGCTGTGGAATGCTGGCCAATTTTCTGAGAACCTTGGTATTGGTTTATTATTATTACCCGTAGCACGATACAGTGAAAAAGGTTGTATACTGTCAAATCATACTGTGCACCAGTACAATCAAGCCATACACAAGTACATCAAGATATGCAAATAGAAAAAAAGTGCAGAATACAGTGAGGTGCTCTTCAAGAATTAGAGGTAGAAAGGACCAAAGAAGGAACAAAATGTCATGTACCAAATAAGTGACCAAAATGGTAATCTACTCCTTGGCGGAGTGGGCTTTTCCCATCTATTTCTTCCAAGGTCCCCGAGTACATTAACGAGGCACAACATGGCTGTTGGGATGATTAATTCCGGCTGGACTATCACCAAAAAAATGTTATCTTCTTGAACTTATCCTTTTATTGCACAGAGGAAATTGTTTTCTTTTTACATAAGCTTCTTAACCATGGCTATATGACTGTGTTGCAAGATCACAAAAGCTTCTTATACTCAACATTTTGGAGTAGTTTTCCTTAGCTTGCTTTTGAAATGCTTCAAACTAATTTATATAATGTCCTACCCTTTGAAGTTTATCATTGTATATGCAAGTCATTGCTAAGGTTCATTTCTTAAAACAGACAACTCACAAACTGTTAGGTAAACCAACATAAGCTTTACTGATCATTTAGCCGGCGAGAGTGCCAGGGGATACAAAGTCAAGTTTGCAGCAGATACTTAACCCTCCTGGACCACCACTGTAATGAACAAAGTCATACAGCATTTTCTATAGTATTTTGGAAACGTAGTCACATGTTTATACAGAGTTGGAGCAATGACGTATAACACATCAATCACAGAGTATACCCATTCAAAGCATTCTTGTCACTAACACAATAGTTGTCACAATAGGCCAGAATCTCAGTAAGGTTATGGGATTTTCTCAAGAGGGGTATCTCTCCTCCACCATTATATGGGATATGTGTATACAACCAGCATACACTTATTATCATGAAGGGCAAATTCAAAACTCATAATAAACAAATTATTTCCCCAAGTCCAGTCCATCTGGGCCAACCCCAGAATACAAAGGAGGGTCAATAGCTCCATTGTCCTTTCTTGGTTCTCTGATCCGTTTTACAGTCAATCAGATGTACCTTCTTCACAGCAGTTGATGTTGTTGGTAGCACCTGCTGCAGTCCCTTTCAACTCAGTCCCAATTTCTTCTGATCCCAGTACCATATCAGTACTTAGTCTGATAATATCGACTCGTCCCTGTGTTCAACGTATAGTGGCTTCTGTGATTCTCATGCCTGGGAATGCAGATCTCGCAAGGCATGGATTAATTGCTGTGCATATGTAATTAATTCACCGCTGAGGACCTGTAGGTAAGTTCATAATTTCACAGCTTGTCCTGTTATAATTCAAAAAGTGTTAACCCCAACTCTCTAGCTGGGGTTGTTCTGAACTATCAAAATAGCTGAATACCTTAACCCATTCCTGTCCAGTATTGGTCAAAGCTTTACTTAAACTCTTTAGTATCCTACTCATTCCCTCCACCAATCCAACACTCTGCAATTAATGGGAGATATGAAATCACTCTTTAACTACTAAGACAGAGCCTCCTCCATCACCTTCCCTGTGAAACGTTTACCCTGATCAATCTGAAGAGGGACCCCCATGTAAATATTATCTCTTTGAATCCTTATCACAATTCTAGCTGTTCTATCTTAGCATGGAAATACCATTACCCAGTAGGTAAAGCAATCAATCAGTACTAAATAGTACCCTGTATTTTATGACAAGAGCAAGGGTCCTGAAAAATCTATCTATTTATGTCAATCTGCAGGCTATACTCATTTTCCATTTGGCATGGCAATTATCTCATACTGCCCTTAACATCCCTCCTTCTAACCATATAACCATATAACAATTACAGCACGGAAACAGGCCCTCTCGGCCCTTCCAGTCCGTGCCGACTATTTGTTTTCCCCTAGTCCCATTTACCTGCACTCAGACCATACCCCTCCATTCCCTTCACGTCCATATACCTATCCACTTTACTCTTAAATGTTAAAATCGATCCTGCCTCCACCACTTCTGCTGGAAGCTCATTCCACACAGCCACCACCCTCTGAGTAAAGAAGTTCCCCCTCACGTTATCCCGAAACTTCTGACCCTTAATTTTCATGTCATGCCCTCTTGTTTGAATCTTCCCTACCCTCAATGGGAAAAACGTATCCACGTCAACTCTGTCTATCCCTTTCATCATTTTAAAGACCTCAATCAAGTCCCCCCTTAACCTTCTGCGCTCCAAAGAATAAAGACCTAACTTGTTCAACCTTTATCTGTAACATAGTTGCTGGAACCCTGGCAACATTCTAGTAAATCTCCTCTGTACTCTCTCTATTTTGTTGACATCCTTCCTATAACTAGGCGACCAAAATTGTACACCATACTCCAGAATTGGTCTTACCAATGCCTTGTACAATTTTAACATTACTTCCCTACTCCTATATTCAATGCTCTGATTTATAAAGGCCAGCACACCAAAGGCTTTCTTTACCACCCTATCTACATGCGATTCCACCTTCAGGGAACTATGCACAGTTATTCCTAGATCCCTCTGTTCCACAGCATTCCTCAATTCCCTACCATTTACCATGTACTTCCTATTTTGATTTGTCCTGCCAAGATGTAGCACTTCACACTTAACAGCATTAAACTACATCTGCCATCTTTCAGCCCACTTTTCCAAATGGCCCAAATCTCTCTGTAGACTTTGAAAATCTACTTCATTATCCACAACACCACCTATCTTAGTATCATCTGCATACTTACTTATCCAATTTTCCACCCCATCATCCAGATCATTGATGTACATGACAAACAACAGTGGACCCAACACAGATCCCTGAGGCACCCCACTGGTCACCGGCTTCCAACCTGACAAACAGCCATCCACCATTACTCTCTGACATCTCCCATTCAGCCACTGTTGAATCCATCTTGCTACTCCGCCATTAACACCCAAAGATTGAACCTTTTTAACCAACCTTTCATGGGGAACCTTGTCAAAGGCCTTACTGAAATCCATATAGACAACATCCACTGCTTTACCCTCATCAATTTCCCTAGTTACCGCTTCACAAAATTCAAGAAGGTTTGTCAAACATGACCTTCCAGGCACAAATCCATGTTGACTGTTCCTGATCAGACCCTGTTTATCCAGATGCTTATATATATTATCTCTAAGTATCCTTTCCATTAATTTGCCCACCACTGACGTCAAACTAATAGGTCTATAATTGCTAGGTTTATTCTTTGAACCCTTTTTAAACAATGGAACAACATGCGCAGTACGCCAATCCTCCGGCACTATTCCCGTTTCTAATGACATTTGAAATATTTCTGTCATAGCTCCTGCTATTTCTACACTAACATCCCTCAATGTCCTAGGGAATATCCTGTCAGGACCTGGAGACTTATCCACTTTTATATTTTTCAAAAGTGTCAGTACTTCCTCCTCTTTGAATCTCATAGTTTCCATAGCTACTCTACTTTTTCCCCTTAACTCACAGAGTTCAATATCCTTCTCCTTGGTGAATACCGAAGAAAATAAATTGTTCAATATCTCCCCCATCTATCCTCCACCTCATTTCATTCCTACTATCACTGTCACGCGGCACAGGCAGTAATCCTGAAATCGTTACCCTTTTGGTCCTTCTCCTTAACTTTCCTCCCAACTCCCTAAATTCTCCCTTCAGGACCTCATCACTTTTTCTGCCTATGTCATTGGTACCTATGTGTACCACAACATCAGGCTCCTCTCCCTCCCTTATCAGAATCTTTTGGACACGTTCTGACACATGCGAGACCCTGGCACCAGGGAGGCAAACTACCATCCGGGTCTCCCGACTGCGTCTACAGAATCGCCTATCCGACCCCCTAACTATAGAGTCCCCTATTACAATTGCCCTCCTCTTTTTGCTACCCTTCTGAGCATCAGGACCGGTCTCTGTGCCGGAGGCCCGGCCGCTGTTGCTGCCCCCAGCTAGGCTGTCCCCTCCAATCGTACTCAAACCCGAGTACCTATTTTCCAGGTGTACGGTCACAGGGGTACTCTCTAGCCCCTGCCTCTGCCCCTTGCCCTTCCTAACCATGACCCACTTGTCTGCCTCCTGTGGTCTGGGAGTGACTACCTCCCTGTAGCTCCTCTCTATTATCTCCTCACTCTCCCTGAGGAGACGGAGGTCATTGAGCTGCTGCTCCAGGTTCCTAACACAGTCCTTTAGGAGCCCCATCTCGACACACCTGGCGCAGATGTGGACGTCTGGAGGGCTATCAGATTCCCTGACCTCCCACATCTGACATCCAGAACAGTACACTGCCCTGGCCTTCATACTGCCCCCCTTACACAGCAACACAATACAAAGTACACAACAAACTGCTGGGATCTGACTGCCAATCAGCTGCTTTCCCTAGTCCACTTCCCACCAATCAGCAGCTTACCCTAGTCCACTTCCCACCAATCAGCGATTTCCTCCATAAAAAACAAAAAAAAAACCACTTCTCCAAATGGAATGTTATGGATTTCGGTAAGCCTCTGAAAAAACAAGCCCCGCGCTGGATTTTAAACCTTACCGGTCGGGTGTCGCTCCTCCCCCTCCTTCTCTTCCAACGGCTCCTGTGGGCCTCTGAAAAAACAAGCCCCGCGCTGGATTTTAAACCTTACCGGTCGGGTGTCGCTCCTCCCCCTCCTTCTCTTCCAACGGCTCCTGTGGACCTCTCTAAGTCACATTATACTATGGGGAGAGTGTAAAACTATAATCCCCCTCAGTGTGTTGGGCTCTATGATTTCCACTGCCCGCGTTATGTATTCACGCACTTAAGCACATCAGTGCAGCCCATCTAATACTGGACTTTGCCTAGTGGGACAATAAGCAACTGTTCTCATTCTGTCTTCATAGTCTGTTACTACCACTTTTTGTACCCTTCTTTCATTATCACAGCACGAATGGTAGTGTTTAGTCAAATATGAGAATCCCAGTGCTGGGAAGGAGGTCAGGGTTAGTTGATATTTTTGTCTTCAATTGTCCAAATAAGTTTCTCCTCCCCAATCTATTCTATCTCTCAACATTTACTTCCCATAGTGATGTTTTTCAAACTCCCTTCTTTGTAAGGTACGGTCTGATGTAATCAACTTGCACAAAACACATGTTACATTATTCCTTCCACACATTTAAGACAGGAAACAGGAAACCTGGCTCATCATTTGCATTCTAAAAGACAAACACTGTGCTTACATCAATTCTAATGAATTTCAACAAGACAAAAAGACCTTTATTTTTTTCACCACATTAGAAAGAACATCAATTTCAGATGTTCTTAATAATGTACTTTGTACATTTATGTACTTTTGTAGTTTTCATTCTTTATGGGCGCTTTTCCCCTGGCTATTTTCAGCCAAATCATCCACTTGAGTCAAAAAAAGTTTTGAAAGTCGGCGCTTTATAAACCCGCGTCACCCCGCGTCTTGCCCTGACCACGCTGAGACAATCTCTTTTCAGGCTGTCGCCGAAAATGTCACCCAAGTGGGACAGGCCCTTCAATCTATGCTTTATTTGCATCTCCTCTCATCCTTCTAAACTCCACAGAGCACGTCCAACTTGCTCATCCTTTCTTTTTGACATGGAATTAACTTGACCCGAAATGTTCTCTTGAAATGCTGCCTGATCCACTTTTTTTGTAAACCAGCAAATTAACTTCATTTTTCAACTACAAGGCCACCCAGATCCCCTTGCACAGCCCCATTCTGAAGTTTAAAAATTCTTATTTTCTATTCTTCCTCCCTAAATAAAAAAATATATGTTTTCCTACATTATGCTCCAATTGCCAAATGCTATCTCAGTCAACATACACTCAGCAATTTTATGTCATCACCACTTACTAACAAATTTGATTGTAAATTAGTCTTGCTCTTTTTTTAATCCAAATTAATAACATGGATGATCAATAACTGAGATGCTAGCATTCACTCTTGTGGCACAAGTGGTATTCTGGAAACTTGTAGACAGTCTCTTTAAGAGTAAGGGGTAGGCCATTTAGGACTGAGATATTGGCTTATCCATTCTCATCTAACACATGGCCAGTGTGGCATTCAAGTCTCTTATTGAACACAATTCAAAAGATAAGAAATATGAAGAAAACAAAATTAAAACACCAATACGACAAAACAAACACCCTACATTTTTTCATCTCTCTATTGAAAGTTAAGTGAAAATAACGAAATAAACAGTTAATTTTCATAGATTACTAACGCATTTGCAAAGGACAAAGGAAAATAAAATAACCTTGTGTGGCTCCACCTCCACACACTATTGACTTCTTATAAGACACACACACTACCTCTTAAAACACATTAGTCTCTACAAGGATTTCTTATGTAAAAGAGCAAAAGCTCATTCAATTACATCCAATTTCATCTGAATTATAGGATTAATTCAACATTCACCCAGAACTGGTTCCACAAACACGTAACAATCTTTAAACTTACTTTATACCTTTTTTTTTCTCTGTGACATTCACTCACAAGTTTCCACACCTCATGCAATATGCTAAATCTCACAGATATTCACACACTTTAAAATAATAACATTCTCACTCAAAAATAAAACACAGTTATACACACCTAAAGGAAATCATTCTAAATCTTAAAACTTTGATACACCCAAATACATTCATAAGCTTGCCCACCATTTTGCACATTTACTGAATTAACATGGAATTTTCACAAAGGAAAATGGGCATCACAATTAGGTTTTTAAATTGTATGGTGTATCTCTATTGTTTTCCCTTCTTACCAGCATGCGTAAGGGAGTGTATATAAAATTAAAGAACGGGCAGAAAAACATAAATTACACAAATTTGTCCAAAAGGGGTGAGCCAAGTCCCGTAGTGGAATCAATGGCACAGCCCTCTTATTTCCGTCATTGCACATAGAAGTGTCCCTGTATAATTCGTAAACCTCTCCTCATTTGTCTGACAAGACCGGTCTGTCTACTAGAATCTTTGGTTCTATGGGGGCCAATGTACAAAATTCGCAAGCTAGGGCATTCCTCTGGCAGTCTTTGTTGTGGCCACTCATATGGGTATTGCACTTAATAATGGCTAGGTGGACTGTGAAGGCTGAGGCTAGTGTAGTGGTCAGTGTTGTCTTTAAGTTGTGAAAGTCTTCTTCTTGTTGCAATTAGAGAGTTAAAATGAAAAATAATTAACCAAGCCCACAAAAGCCTCATTTGCTAGGAATGGGCGGGCCGGTATGATTCACAATGGGATGGTCCAAATCCCTGTCAGTCAGTATCCTGAGAGCTGTGATTGGACAGTGATCCAGATTGTGTTTGGTCAGACTACCTGTCAATCAGGATCTTGCCACACCCCACAAACATTGGGTCACTCACAAACACTCTCCCTCTCCCTCTCCCCCTCCCCCTCTCCCCCTCTCCCCCTCTCCCCCTCTCCCCCTCTCCCCCTCTCCCCCTCTCTCCCCTCTCTCCCCTCTCTCCCTCTCTCCCTCTCTCCCTCTCTCTCCTCTCTCTCCCTCCTCCCTCCCTCTCTCCCCCTCTCCCTCTCCCTCTCCCTCTCCCCCTCCCCCTCCCCTCCCCCTCCCCCCTCCCCCTCCCTCTCTCCTCTCTCCCTCTCTCCCTCTCCCTCCCCTCTTTCCCCCTCCCCACTCTCCCTCTCCCCCTCTCCCCCTCTCTCTCCCCCCCTTTTCCTCTCATCTGCCTTTTCCGTCTCTGAGTCGCTATCAGTACCATTGATCTTATATGGGGGAGGTGGTCTACACTATTCCTTTGTTACTGGTCGCCATGTCAGACAAGTGGTCTCTAGAGGAATTACGGGTACAAACCATTAATTGCTCGTTTTTCTGAACTCTTCTTATCTGTGCTTTCTCTCTCTACCTTGGCCATTTGTACTTGTTCACTAGCATTCTAGTTGAAACACTTCCATCCTTTCATAATGCCATCCTTGTTCCTTAACATTAATCATCTGTTCCTACATTTCGTCTCCTAAATGTTCGGTTAGCTTATAACTTAATATTCTATAGTCTTTATTACTGGTTGGATTCAAATAACACATGTGTTGCACAGGCGTTCCTCTGTCACTTTAGTCCAAATTGTTACCCATTATTGCAGTGTCTTTTAACACTTAAGGGCCTGTCCCACTTGGCCTTCATTTGCGCCTCATTTACGCGTTATATGTAAATTAGGTTGATGCGTCGTGACACATGGGGTGCGCATGGTGAGGCATGTGGTATCGCGCAGCGTTCCACGATTTAGTACAGAAACAAAATTCTCGCGCGCCACATGCATGAAATATAGCGTACACACGCTGACGCATTGGTTATGCACGCTGACGCATTGGCGTTGTACACTGGTGACCCAACATCTCACATGTATCGCGTGGTGACGCATGGTTATGCCACCATGCGTGAACGTCCTTGCGTCAACGTCCTGCCGCATGCCGCAGGGTATTCTAATGACGTCACGCACACCAGACGGCTACGCTGATGCGTGATTTGCGTGCGGCGTCGCACATCACAATGCAATGACCTATTTTACATATGACACATAAATGAGGCGCAAATGATGGCCAAGTGGGACAGGACCTTTACTTAATTGCGAACGACAGGCTTTCTACCTGCAGAACCAATCACTGACTACTTTCCTAGTAGCAAAATACGGGCATTCCCCCCTCACTTTTATCCAGATTATTCCTCATAGCTGCGAGACCCTCTCAGCCCAGCTACTTTGTGAACGACACACTTTTTTAGTTTGCGAAGCCAATTGCCGACCACTCTCCTAGTAGCAAAATACCTTACCAACTACTTTTCTAGTAGCAAATTCTCTTACCAACTACTTTCCTAGTAGCAAAACCTCTTGTCAACTACTTTCCTAGTAGCAAATATCTCAATACAGTTGGCCTTACCTTCATTGTCTGCATCTAAGTATTTCGGCAGTGCACCAGATCAACCTTCTACGAAGAACCTAAGTTTTCCCGGGAGTTTTTCGGGAGGTCGGTCTCAAAGGGTCCGACATGTACTTTTTTCTCACCAACTGATCCTGGTCAAACTACGGCCTCTTACTCAATCATCTGTTGATGGTCACAGCAAAATGCTGCTGTCTACGCCAATGTTATGGTTCATTTCTTAAAACAGACAACTCACAAACTGTTCGGTAAACCAACACAAGCTTTCCTGCTCATTTAGCTGGTGAGAGTGCGAGGGGATACAAAGTCAAGTGTACAGCAGATACTTAACCCTCCTGGGCCACTATTCTAATGAACAAAGTCATACAGCATATTTTTATAGTATTTTGGAAACATAGTCACATGTTTATTCAGAGTTGGAACAATGACATCTAACACATCAATCACAGAGTATACCCATTCAGAGCATTCTTGTCATCAGCACAATAGTTGTCATCTTGTGGTTCTATCAATCACAAACTATTGATCACAACATCGAAACAGGAACTTAGTAAAAAAGCACAACATTTATGTAATGTATTCATACATATTCATGTATATGTTAATGTGTGGGTGTTCAATATAAGCAGGGAATGTTGGGTAATAAATCTCTCTCTCATGATCCAGGCATGTTATTCATTCTGCCATCCGGAATATAACAAAATTGGCGACGAGGATGGGATAGAGTTTGTGAACTCATCTTTTAAATACAGTGCAGGATTGTTTTGCAACATGCAGTATTGTTTAACATTTTAAACATTAAATACGGAGTTGTGTCACAGTTGTTTGTGAGCTGGACACGATAGGCCGCAGATCCTTCTAAGCAGGGGACTGTAGTTTAAAACAGCAGCTGGACAAATCATCGAGAGTCAGGCTAACTCTATGTTGTGTCTACGTGGCAAGATGCCATCCTTGGAATTGTATAAAAAATAATTTGTCGAGTTTCTCAAGCTGAATAGCCTTTGTACAGCTAAGATTTAGGTGAATTGTTACACCAGAACAGACAGGAAATCGGGGTTTTTGAATGGACTTAAAAGAAAAGAGAATGACACGATGGCTGCATCCATGGGCTACATCGGAAACCTTGGCACTTCTGACTAGAGAGCTGTTCAGCTCCTATATGGAGAGAGCAAACATTTGTTTTCACGGCAAACAACATAATGGAGATTAGTGGTGAAGGAGAGATAGTGACTGAAACAAATAAAGCCGTTTGCAAACGCATAAAATGATTCTGCTGACGGAGATAGGTCCTGAAATGTACGGCACACTCGTGAATCTCCTTGCACGCATAAAGTTGCCATTCAATTACATTATGAAGAAGTTGGAGGAGCACTTTAACCCAAAGCCTCTGTAAATTGCAGAAAGAAGAAGCAGAATGAGATAATCAATGAGTACATTGTCACCTTGAAAAATGTAACTTTGCACTGTAACTTTGGAACCTTTCTCGGATGCGCACCATGCGACAGATTTGTTTGTGGTCTAGTGGATGAACAAATTCAGTCCAAACTCATGAACACTCCAGGTCTTACATTTGAGAAAGCATGCAAGATTGCTACCATAATGGAGATGGCATCAAAGAATGCTTGCGAGTTTCGTCCACCATGGACTGCAGTGGCCATTTACAGTCACATGGCAGTGCCTATGGGCAAATCAAGAGGCGCTAAACGAAAACCAAAGTATGGCGGGGAGCTGACTTCAGCCAATTGTTATCGTTGCAATGGTAATCACTCATCCCAATTTTGTCAGTTCAAAATGGCCAAGTGCTATAACTGCCAGAAGAAATGCCATATTACCTCAGCATGTCGGGCCAAGCTTAAAGCAGGAAACCAACAATCTGCGGGAAACAAGCGACAACAGAAAAGAGTTCATAACTTGGAGATGAACTCAGATGGAAATGAACTTGGGTTGCAGACCATTTATGCAACCAACATCGATAAGCCTACAACCAGCCAAGGCAAGGATTTTCAAACTAAACTATTGATAAATGAACAGTTATTCGATATGTGTATTGACACGGCAGCAAATTGTTCGGTCATGAACAAAGACCTGTACGAAACAAAGTTCCCACAGATACCATTGTTTGAGAGTAAGGTCAAGCTGAGGACCTACTTGGGCGATGTTTTGGAGATGTGCGGACAAATGAACTGTAAAGTTCAGTATAATGGTCAGTCAATAACACTACCTATCATAGTGGCCAGCTACAGAAATAAACCAACCCTCCTAGGAAAGGATTGGCTGAGTAGAATAGTTAGACTAGAAGAAATTTTTCAGCGTCGATTTGTCCAAATCACTTCTTGAAAACGTCATAAGCAAACATGCAAACATTTTTGCTGACAGTTACACGGGAATAACATGGTACTCTGCACACATTCGACTTAAGCAAGATGTGAGATCTGTGTATTGTCGGCCAAGACCTGTACCATATGCACTCAAGCAACAAGTGGAGGAAGAACTTAACAGGTTACAGCGAATGTAGCACTCGTGAAAACAGACCAGAGTAACTGGGCAACGCCAATTGTGACCGTACCCAAGGCCGGTCAACACCTAAACCTGTTACACCTGTTACTGTTAGACGATCAGGCAGGATCCGTAAACCAGTAGTCAGATTAGATTTGTAAGTTAAGTAACTCACTGTATAAGTAAAATGAAAATGTGTAGATATGTGAAATAAACATATTATGTTTATCATTTAAGGTTTCATAAATACTGGTTTAAATCAAGTATCACAACAACAAAATTGTAACTGAGTACTTAGATTTAATACTTAAAAAAGGAGAGCAGTGTAATGTATTCATACATATTCATGTATATGTTAATGAGTGGGTGTTCAATATAAGCAGGGAATGTTGGGTAATAAATCTCTCTCTCATGATCCAGGCAACCTGAGTGTAAGTTGCTATCCATTCTGCCGTCCGGAATATAACAATTTACAATTCTGTCTCAACAAAGTAATCTTCAGTCAGCTACCAACCAGAAGGCTTCTGTTTACAGCAGCAAGCACCTTCCCAGGAAATACATCCTCTCTCAAGACTTCTGTTTACAGAAGCTACCACCTTCTCAGGAAATGCATCCCCTCTCACAATTGTAGATGGTATTCTACTTGGCACATAACAGGAAGCAGCTTGAATGCAGTTTGAATGCTGGCCATCAATTTCCTGATTACCCAGCTCTTCTACAGAACAGAATTACAAAGCTTCAGAACCCAAAGAAAGTCAAATTACTCTTTACTTAATCAATTCTAATTATAAAATATTTCACTATTATAACATTATTAACTAGGATATTATCATCATGACAACCATTCTGGTCCAGAAATGGCACACTGCCAATGGAATGATTCTGACATCACACTGGAAAAGAAGAATAACAGGGTATGTGCCCTAGTGCAAGATTTGTACTTCCCTGCTAACTAAGAGTAATACGGTAAAATAAACGGTGGCGGTGAATAGCATGTGGGAGGGAAAGCATTGAAAGATTAAGGTTGTTGATTTATTTTTAATTGCACCTTTTGCATCTGTTACCTTACTAATTGTTGACATTTTGGAATCTTGTGATGTGCGACACAGATTTTAATTCTGCTGTTTTTGAAATATAAATGCAGACAGTTTAAAACACAGCCATGCAACCCTGTACAGAGTACTATTGATAAACAATGGGAGCACCAGAGAACAGGAAAGCGGCATCTCGCCTCAGGCACAATCACATTCATATGTGCACTCGAGTTTTCAATGAGTTGAAAATGCAGCAACAAAGCTGCCTTTGCAACCTCATCTCCTAACTAGTGAAGGAACTGCTGCCCAAAGGTACTGAAAAAATTAACACAGAAACATTTCACAATTCACTTACTGCACTTGAGACCCACAGTGCAAGCCCATCAAAACATCATCACCCAAAATGTGTCAATTTGAGACGTTGTGCAAATGTTGGAAAGGACTTTTAAGTGTCTAATGAAAGAATTATCAATATGATATGCAATGAAATTAAAAGGTTATGGGAATAAGAGACAAATGCATTATTAGTCTTTTCCTCAATTTATGTATATGCTTCTAATAATAAACATGTAACTAGTAGGATGGATATTTGATTCACCGTTAAAATCAGATACTGTATCACCAATCTTATAAAGCTCTAAAATCCACATTTACACAAAGAATGCAGAACAAATGTTATGAACGAAAGATTGATAAGCAAAGGTTTGTTTTTGGGTAGGCAATAATTTGAGACATAGCAACTTGTATCTGGTTGAAACAATTAGTAACAGAAAAATCGAAAAGTGTCGTATAAAACTGGCTGTTCCCCAGAATAGAATGCCTTTGTACAATTCACATCATTTTCAATTTTAAATTACCATCTAAAGGGCAGAGTGCATTCTTGAAAATTAGTCTACTCTCTAATTAACGTACTCCAACATGACAATGAGTGCGGTTTCAGCTTGGCTAGGCAGGCCAGTCGAGCAGGAGGAAGTGACTGAAGGACTTGGAGAGGCTATCCCCCACTCCTTTTTTCTGTTCACAGAAGCTTAAGTCCAATTAGGCCAGTTAATCTGCCTAAGACCACTGGAGGGGCAGGGTATTAGAAAGTTTGACAGCAACTGAGGGAACAAATACAAAAGGCAAGTTTACTTTCAGTGGGAGCAGGCTGCAAGGAATTTCTTAAAACCTCTACAGTAAGCGTGCACAGGCCACTGCTAGCAGGAGTTCTGTCATTGACATGATCTATGCTAAATGATTGTTCCTTCGCTGACCTCTTTGTGTTTGTCCATTCTTGCATGATCTAATCTTAGCATATTAATTTAAAACTGAACATCGAGGGGCACATAAATACACATTTACTCATATTTTCTGCTCTTTTCTTTCCAAATTGAGTTCGAATTATGACTAATTTACAAACATAGGAGATTATTAAAGGGAGACAAAAATGCTGGAGAAACTCAGCGGGTGAGGCAGCATCTATGGAGTGAAGGAAATAGGCAACCTTTCGGGCCGAAACCCTTCTTCAGACTATTTCAGAGATGATTGAGTTTGCCAACCATTCGTCAATCATCCTAGCAGGTCCCATTCATCATATCTCATTTGACATAAACTGGAAAATAACACAAGACATGGAACCAGAAAACTTTCCCCTTTAAGCCCTATTAAAGTCCCACAATAACAAACATTCTAGTTAAATATAGCATGACAATGAGAGATATGTAAAACATCCAAATATTATTCGTAGTTGGACTATCTCCTAGATAATATTTCCTTCTACCCCAGCCTGTCACATGACTTGTTAAGTTGTTATAAAGTAGAGAAACCCCGTTCACCATTACTCACAAATTAACTTCATGAACAATAGCTTCAAAAGGACTGTTTCAACTGTTCTTGTTTCCTGAATAAAATTTTTTTTTAAAGTGTTTTAAATCGTCTTGGTTTAAGAGTGTATTTAAACAAATATTGCATTGGATGCTGCATAGTAAATTCTTGCTTCCTGGTTGCAGAAACAAACTCAAATATGCAACACTTGCACTATGATGTCGGTCACCTGAATAACCCTTTGGCTTATTGCAACAGCCCTTGGTCAACATTTGTAAAAATGTAATTAGATATAAAGATAAAACACAAACTAATCGTAATCTTATCTAATTGGCCTCAGGTCTGATATTTTTTTAGAACATTTCATTTGTCATTGCATTTTCAAGTTGCATGTTATGCGAATCAGTAAAACAATAGTAAAACACGTTGTGAAATTAAGGAGATGTCCTATAATTTGCTGGTTTTGGTTTAAGGATAACTGTTTTATTCAGCTAAACACCAATGTTTGTACTAGTTCTGATCTTCAGCTACGGTGATAGAATCTGCTTTCAATCTTATTGTTGCATGAGTCATACTCCAGAAAGAAAGATTTGATGGGTTTCTATGGAAAATTGATAGTATGCTTGACATTATAGGTGATGAATTTGTGTAGTGAATTTAAGCTTGGTTCAGAGGATGAGGAACACAGAGCAAAAATGTGGTAATATGAATAGAAAATAACAGCTTACTCAAATATGTTGGGTGTAGATCGAAAGCCAAATCTAAAATGTAGTTAGCAGAGAAGCAGAATGTTCTTATTACTGGTTGCTTGTTTTAACTAACTGAAAGAATTAGATATTATTGCATTTTTTAAATAAAATCATTAGTGTATGCTAATTGTTGCCTTGGGTAGGGAGAGAGGATCAGTTCTTGCTAAGTACATTGAAGAATTGGAGGCAATAACAGAAATTACTGGAGTATTACAGCAGATGTGATTTTGGAATGCAGTCATCTGATGTTTTCCAGAAGTAATCATCGATTTTTTTTTTAACTTGGCAGCCTGGGATTGACAGTGTGTTATTTTCATCCTTTATCCTGCTCCGATAATAAAGAAAATCAATGAATGTATTTGCGAATGGATCTTATTTTAACCAAAAAAATCTGAACCTATTTGCTTGAATATAACATGTTCTGGTAAAACAGTGATTTTCTCTCTATTTTTCGCTGAGCCTAGCAAAACCAGAGTACAAGGTAATTAATTTGCTACAAACATTGCTCAGCACGTAGCCTGCTATTTGGTGGCTGATCTATAGATTATAACAGCATCAATGGTTACCTTACCAAATTCAGGCTTTAAAAAGTATTTGTTATGAACCATGACATCAAATTATCGCGATTTCTCAAAATTAGCATGCAATATGCACACTTGGATGCAATATCAGAACAAAAGCTGTTCACAGCTTAAAAATATTTTTCTGTAAAACATTGAATAACACTATAATTTTGTTATTGTTACCCTGTGATTTGCCATCAACAGTGTATTTTTTTTTCCTGTTGGTCACATTCTAAATCCTATATAGAATCGATTAAATGTTTTGATGAGGTATGAACCTGACTGAAATAACAAATAAAACTAATTCTAGCTTAACTTTACAAAAGCTGAACTTAATTGCAGCCCAACATTACTGCCATAGCAACAGCCCTTGCATGCACACAATAGGCTGATGAAAGGGGTAATGTGACTGCAAACTGTATAACTGGAGAAAATGTTTCAGAAACAAATGTCTTTAATTTTAAACAGTTTGTTTTTCTAAATCATGTTCTTAAGATTTAACGCATTTTAAAGATAAAAATTTGCAATTATTTTTATTATCCTTACATTTAAACATATGGCCATGCAATTAGCAGGTCGGATCTGGATCTAAATTCGCAAATGTTAATGTCTTGAAAGACTGATCATTTAGCACACTGTGCCATCGGCAGTTTAAATCACACAAAAAAACCATTGTGCTAGATTAAGATGGCCAAGTTGGCAAGCATTGAAAAGTATTTTTTTTAATTTTGCTTTATGGAAACAGTTTTGCTAATTTTGAAAGCTGCAGCCAATTTTGGAATAAAAAAATTGCAAAGAGCAAGTTTAAGGAAGCAAAGGCGGAATTAGGTAATGGCATAAAATCTGAATATGCAAGTAGCAGTGTTTATGCAAGGCAAGAAGGAACTGTGGACAAGCCAATGATAATCAGCTATATTTGATGTACCAGTAAAAGTCACTGTATAAAAATAAATTTAATGAACCTCAAAATGTTCCCACACAGCCTGGGGTGAAATTCTTGATTAGGATTATGAATAAATAAATTTGTAGAAACCTTCAATCTGGTCAAAGGTGATTGCAAAGACAAAACCATAACACTAATACGGTTAGACTGGAAGAAGAACACAGGTTTGGAACCGTCTCTCAAAGAAACCTGCAAAGTAATTAATCAGTATAGCAATCAGGGATTAGGTATTAATAGCCTAGAGTAGATATGAAGGTGAAAATGCTGAGAGACTTGCACCTTTTACATGTAAAACCATAATGCACTTTGAATTATATTCGCTATACAAGAATATCCAGTATGCTTTATATTTTTAAGTGAATTTCTGTATCAGCTAATTAATAATCCAATTAGGATCTTCCACTTCCTAGAATGCTGACATTTTTAAAATATATAAATTGTCATCAGTTTAATTTTAGTTATTCATTTATTTACAGTAATAGATATTTAAATTAAGAAATGTCTCAGACTAAATTTTGAACTCCATGCATAATCTCTGGTCTTTCAATGTGTAGAATCTAATTCAAAGACACATGTAATACTATGGTATAACTGTATAATTTACGTCAATACACTCTGCATTCATATATTATAAGCACAATTTCGGTTGTTGGCTCAAGGATCGGATAGCATGCGCAATACCAGAGTAGGATTCTGTCACTTATTTAGTCAGCTTCGATTATTACTAGGCACCTAAATCCGTAATCTGCAACATAAAATTAAGCATTTGATGCCTTTGTGGAATGGAATTGGATTTGTGAGGAAAGAAACTCTAGTTTTAATGTAACTCATTGGATAGACATATTGAGTTGACAATAGATATTTCAAACAGGAAATGTATATTCACTCTTTTATTCAAGTGAGGAGAGTAATTATACCGTTAAGAACAATCAAATTTGAAAATAAGGACATTTGTTAAAAATATAAATACTTAATGTTTCTATTTATATATAAAATGCACGGCAAATAATTTTGTCCTAGCAGTCGAGTTCATCTCATTAGTATAATAGCCAAAGCCAATTATTTAAACTCACATAGTGGTTTAATTTCCTCTTAATCCACCTAGAGTGTGTTAAATTAGAGCTAATTGTAACTCCCAGGCTATTTTAACACATTTTCAGTTCCACATAACTTAACACAAACAAAGCGCACAATCTGATCAGTCCCGGGTTGCTTAATCATTCTTTAACCAGCACAATTGGCAACTAAGAGTTACAAATAGTGCAGTGAGTAGGTACAGCTGCAGAGAGAGCACTGTAATTTCTAAGATAGACAAAAATGCTGGAGAAACTCATAGGGTGAGGCAGCATCTATGGAGCGATGGAATAGGCAACCTTTTGGGCTGAGACCCTTCTTCACACTGATGTCGGGTGTGGTGGGGGAGGCGGGAAAAAGAATGGAAGAGGCAGAGACAGTAGGCTGTGGGAGAGCTGGGAAGGGGAGGGGAAGGGAAGGATGGAGAAAGCAAGGACTACCTGAAATTGGAAGTCAATGTCATACCGCTGGGGTGTAAACTACCCAAGCGAAATACAAGGTGCTGTTCCTCCAATTTGGTCGGATTTGGAATGGGAGGGGCAGTTGAAGTGCTGAGCCACCGGGAGGTCAGGTTGGTTATTGCGAACTGAGCCGAGGTGTTGGGCGAAGCGATCGCCAAGCCTGTGCTTGGTCTCACTGATGTAGAGCAGTTGACACCTGGAACAGCTGATATAATAGATGAGGTTGGAGGAGGTGCAGGTGAACCTCTGCCTCACCTGGAAAGACTGCTTCGGTCCTTGGATGGAGTCGAGGTTATTGCGAACTGAGCAGAGGTGTTGGGCGAAGCGATCGCCAAGCCTGCACCAAGCCTGTAATTTCGATGTCGTTTTGTCAAAATGTGCCAATGAAAGGATAGGGTAACGTGCAGTAGTGTGGGATTTACCAGCTATACCTGCGGACAGAGGTGTATAAAATCATTAGAGGAATAGATAAGATAAATTCATCAGATAGAGCAAAGTCTTTTACCCATAGTGGGGGCATCAGGAACCAGAGGATTTTAGTTTAAGAGGGGAAAGATGTAATGGGAACCCGAGGGGTAACTTTTTATACACATAAAGGTAGATGGAACGAGCTGCCAGAGTAGGTAGTTGAGGCAGGTACTATCACAACTTTAAACAAATATTTGGACAGGTACATGGGAAGGATTTGTTCAGAGGGATATGGGCCAAATGTGGATGGGGACTGATGTAGATAGGGCATATTGGTCGGCGTGGGCAAGTTGAGCGAAAAGGCCTGTTTCCAAGCCGTACGACTTTTTTACTGTGACAAATGTGTGAGAAAAGGTATAGCTTCTACAAAGTTAATAGGTATGCAATAAATTAAACATTGGGCCTCGGGCATGGGTATCATTCAATGACAGCCACTGTTGTATAACATTAACACATAATAACAGCAAGGTCCATCAAGTCAATGCTAGTTGCTCAATTCACCATCTCCCTAAAGCTTGCAACCTCTTTTTCTTTCATGTACTTAATCAGTTCTGTTTTGAAGACTGTGATTAAATCTGCCTCTACTAATACTCTTCCCTAATTCCCCAACCAAATCATTAAAATATGTTTGAATTCTAATCATTGGCTATGCTAAAAAGATTTTTGGTTGGTTCACCAATCATACACATTGATGTATTCTTGTTCTTGACCTTTCTGCCAAGGGGAACAATTTATTTCTACCTTCCCCGACATGACTGTAAATAGACCCGTCAATCCTCTTTAAATCTCATCTGTTTAATGAAGAACCCCACCGACATAATTTTATCCATATAGAACTAAAACCAGCAATTTTGTGGTACTTGCCATTTATCAGTCCATGTCTGGATGATATTGATACCTTGCTGCGGGCAGGTGAGGACAGTTTCATTAGTTCAGGGATTGCAAATGGAATTAAAGATTACACAATTTTCAGTGAACATTCCCTCGAAACATTTGGTAAAAATAAATTAATCAAATTACCTGGACATGCTCTTTGCCTGTAGATTATGTAGACCTGATTTTGTAGAGTAGATTTTGAGACATGATCAGCCCCTCTTTCCCCCAACCATTCCTCCCAATACTCCTACATTGCTTATGTACATGCAGACAAGATTTGGATTAACTTTTATATTTACCATCATGCCTTATCTCATACACTTATCGTATTCTTACGTAGTAACTTTCTCTCTGAGTTGTCTGCTTTTTTTCTGTGTCTCGCTTGTGGCCTTAACCTGTAATAAATGAAAGACATCTAGTGTAAAGGAATGTGCTTTAACTGTACTATATATGGAATAAGTTTTCCCCTCTAAGATGCAGAGTCCTAAAGATCAATTACATTACCTTTAATGCATGACTGGTGTGCAATTATCTTGCAAGGCTAGATATGGATATTACAGTGATATGAATGTCACTCCAAGGGGACAGTATAGCCAGGATCAGAAAATCCAGTCAATTTTCTTGTGGCTTTAAGACCCAACCATAGCATTTGCAAATTCTGTTCAATTAGTCCAAGTAAAAATGACCTGAATGAGATAACCTCAACAGAGTTAGTGGTTCAGGTACAAGATATGTTTTCAGACCTGCTTTTTAAACTCTTTTCCTCTTTCCACATATGCTGCCTGACTTGCTAGGTCCATCTAGATTTTTCATTTCTAACATCTGCACTTTGATATGTGATTCTCAATCAGCATGTGAGGGTTCACTCCAAGCAGAGTTTGATGGATTTTGGAGATGGGGATTACTGAAGAATCATGTAGAATGGAGTCCAAAAGGCCAAAAGCAAATAAAAAAGAAAAAACATTGCAAATATTCAACGAATCAGTTAACAACTGGAGAAGGAAACAGTTAACACTGTGATGAAAGGACATTGACCCAAAACATTAAAGGGCCTGTACCACTTGGGCGTCATTTGCGCGTAATTTACGCGGCATCATTTACGCGTCACGATTGATTGGTGCACATTACACGCGCATTATGCGCATTACGCGCGCATTGTGCGCATTACGCGCACATGGTGCATGGTGACGTAGGCAATGATGCGCGGTCGTGCGCGGCGCCCCAGGATTTTGGGATATACAAAATCATCGCATGCCATCTGCGTGACGCGCAAATGGCACCCAAGTGGGACAGGCCCTTAACTCTGTTTCTTTCTCTACAGACATTGCCTGAACTCGAGAGTATGTCTAGCATTCTCTGTATTTACTTTAGATTTCCAGGATCTTCAAAATATTATAACTGGATGAAAGCCTCATTTTAGAGGCACCTTGCTGGATTGGTGTGGGTGGAATTACAAAGCACAACATGAAACTAATAAAGGGAGGAAAAAGCCTGCAACGGAAATAAGGTAACTTTCTGGATGAAACTACTGAGTTCTGCCTCAGTAACATGGTGTTAAGTTGGTTGATAGTAAGTTGAAGTTGGTTTCATAACCAAAGTTGTGTGTAATGGCTCATTACCCTACATGCTGATGTACAGATCACTCCAAAGTTATTGCTCACAAAACAAGTGCAGCCAGAGTAGCCCTCATCTTCCCTGCCATTCAATATGAACATGGTGAATCTGCCCCTGACCATAATTCCTCCCCACGGTATTTCTACTTTGCCATCAATTTTCCAATCATTCAGTAATTTATTTACGCCCTCTTTAAACACCTCACTCTTTTTGTCAGCAGTAGGAACATTTCTATGGAGGTGAAGGATATAGGCAAGTCTTTTAATGAATATTTTGACTTTGCCTTCACAAAAGAGGGGAATGATGTTGATTGAGGCACAAAGGTATGAAATATTCGATAAATATTCATAAAAGAGGAAGTATGAAGAGCTTAGCATATTTGAAAATGGATAGATCACCAAGTCCATGTGAAATATATTTTTAAAAAGACAGAGAGGACATTTTTGAGGCTCTGACTACATTTTGAGACTCTGACTACAGGTGTTGTTCTCGGGAATTGGGGACTGCAAATATTGCATCCTTGCTTTAAAAGGGCTGGGATGCAGCCAGTAATAATTCAACTTAAGTGTTGAGAAAATGATTGGACTCCATTCTAAGGAAGGCGAATAGAAAGATAGAGTTTAATTGGGAACAATAGTCATGAATTTGTAAAAATAATTATAGATGACTAAGTTGATTGAGATCTTTGAGGATGTGACAAAGAAGAGTCAAAAATCAGGCAATGTACATCTTCAGTACTTGGTAGAGGAATACAAGGGATCAAAGGGTATATTTTTTCCTCCAACATCAGGCAGCATGTAGGGAGGAAATAGACATGCAGTGTTTCAGAATAGGACCCTTCAAACTCTCTCTGCATCTGCAGTTTCAATTGTCTCCTTTTTGTCACAACCAGATTGTAATGGGGGTTTATTGAAGTGATCCTACAGGTGTCGCTGACTCAAAAAGGCAGCCAGCATCATCAGTAACCCACAACACCCTGGTCATACTCCTGCCATCGGGAAGAAGAAATAAGAGCCTGAAAACTGTATCGTTCAGGAACAGCTTCTACCCAACAACCACCAGGCCAGTAAACACTACAACCTCCAAATAAGTTCCAACCTACATAGACTTGGGGACATAGTTTTTGTCTTTGCACTATTATTATTTGTTTGTATATATATATATAAAAAATCTATTTTTGTTCTTTATTATGGTGTTTACAGAGTACAATGTTCATGTATCTGCTATGCCCCTGTAAATAAGAATTTCATTGTTCTGTTTCGGGACATATAACAATAAAACATTGTTGACTCTTGATAGTAGAGATAGAAATATTCAATACATTTAAAATATACTTGGATGTGCACTTGCATATTTTGTGGCCAATAGGTTGTAGACCAAATGCTGGAAGGTAAGATTAGACTTGGTGGCTCATTCTCAACTGACACAGACAAAGTGGAATAAATGGCTGCAATATGTGTTGCAAATCATCTACGATTCTGATTCATTCCTCAAAGTAACATCTTCCATGTGCACCTGATGTACTTTGGCGATAGACTTCCTCGCATTTTGTCCATTCACGAGAAGCACAACACCAGTAAACTTAGGGGCTGATCAGTGGTGCATCTGAAGGCCATTGTCTTCTTAGACACCTTTTCAGTGGCTATTAGAGGCAAAGGCAAAGAATGTTGGAAATACTCAACTGGCCTGGCAACAACTGTGGAGAGAAAGTTAATGTTCTGATGAAAGATTATTAACCTGAAATGTTAACTCTAATGTTTTTCTCTCTCTACAGATGCTGACCGACCTGGTGAGCTGTCTATCCTTTTTCATTTTTATTTCAGATTACAACCATCTCAGGATTACAGTTTAAGTAGGAATATTTTGTCTCTAAGCCAGTTCACTGGCTTAGAAATGTTTCTGGATTTGTCTCTGTCAATGGGTCTGCGAAGGATGTTGATGCCTCTGGTGACACTGAGAGCTATTAGTAGGGAATAATCACTTGGTCTATTCCAGGAGACTTGAAATCCCTGTTCCACCTGACTCAATTGTCTGAGTTTCCTGCGCTACTGATTTTCCAACACGTCAAGGAAGTTCAATATATGCTGTTGACCCTGTGTTGCAGGCATGGCTTGCTGCAAAGTTTGCTGATGCTTTTTCTCCTGTGGCACAGCAGATTTGACAGCAGCACACTGCCATTGATCCTGCTACCGGGTGATTCCGATTATTCCAGGCGCTATCTTTGCTGCTGGTACTAGTCATCTAGGTCCTCAGCTGAGGGCTAAAGTAACACAGCAGAATCAGCACCCATTTCTGACCTAATAGATCTGAGTTGTACAGTGCAGATCATACTGACAAATCTCCAAAATGTTATAAATCACATCATGTAGAAAATGGAGCAAAATATCAAAGGCTAGACAGGGTTTGATTCTTTTTGAGACAGGGAGGTAGTCAGAGAAGAACTTCTAAAATTTGCTTCCTCATTTTGTCCTGTTTTTTCCCACCACTTTATCAGGTAAAGAATCACAGCTCAGGTAAAATGTCAGCAATTTGCTGTTTGAGTGCACATTGACATAGCTTGTTTGCAAGCTTGGGAAGACTTAACAATGTCAGTAACAAAATATATTTTCTTAGATCATCAGTTTCAAAATCCAAATATGCACGAGCCAGGTTTGTTTCCAAACTTTGAGCGTTTGATGACAATTGTTTTTTTTCTCTGTATAAATACCTCCCACTCCAAACTGAGAGTAACATTCATTACACCAATTAGAACTATTTCAGTAGATTCTGAATACTTCTTGGATTCCTTTTATTTTTCTAAATATTGTACTTTCTTTCCAGATACTTATTTTATCTGCTTTGCAGATTAGATATTTATCTATGACTCAAGCTTTTCTTGTCAAGTAACTGTCAATTAGGTTCAATAGGCAAATATTTTTATTTGATTCAGAAGTTTGTGATTCGACCCCATTGCAAAACATGGATATGATCTCAGCCCACTTTCTGTGCAATACTGAAGGATTTCTATATTGATGAAAATATTGTATTTTCAATAATGATTAGACTCATGCAAGGAATGCGCAAAACCACATGTCAAAATTAGAAGATGAGGCAAGTAGTATCTGACCGTTCAAACACTGTAACTAACAAACAGATTAACTGATTAAATTAAAACAATTATTTAAAAGAATGAAAGTTTCAGCTGAACATTGTTCATCTTTTTCGCTATTTGCCATTAACCAACATCAGCTTCCAGTGTAATAATACCTTTGTTTTAAAACTGTCATCCTTGTTTTCAATTTCCTCCATTTCTTGCTCCTACTTATGTTGTCCCTCCAACCACATCGTACTCGAATTCTGTCACCCTACTTAGGCCTGAATCTAATTGCTCTGCCATTGACACTGCAACCTTAGCTCTGAATTTACTTACCCAAACCTCTTTGTCTAGCAATCACGCATTCCTTTAAGATCTGCTTAAGATCTACCTCATTGACCAAATTTTGGTCCTTATGGGGTTTGACAAGAACTTCTGTGTCATTACGCTATTGTGAAATGCCCCAGGACATTTTATTATGTTGTTTGCCTTGTACAAATGAAAGATGTTGTTATTGGTGTTGTAGCTCTTTGTCGAGTGTAAATTGGAAGCTACATTTACCTACAAAACAACTGTGAAACGCTTTAGGATATCTTGAAAATGTTAACATTTTCCAGAATGTTTCTTTTGCAGCTGATATTATACAACCTCCTGCTGTTATTTACCAACTCACTTCATCTCGTACAGCAAGGCACCACCAGGGTGAACTGAACATTGGAATCATCTCTTCAGTAATTCAAAACTACTTTGCAATAATTCTTATAGCAAGCATCTCACTAGAGGTATTTACCTGAAGGGTACAGAGGCCTCTACTGAAGTATCAGTAGTCAAGATTCGACTGAGTTTGTCTCAGAGGCTATGGTTAATTTGTTTACTCTTCCAGCTGTATATGATCATCAAAATGTGCATAGTGTGCATTTTCCAAAAAGACAAGCAATGTCTTTTCCAAAAAGACAAGGCACCATTTCTTGCCTTTAGTTCAGGTTGGACTTATTCCTGCAAGGTCTCTTGACCACTGCTGTCCAGTCACACACCTTATTGTCTCTTCAGTATTTTTACACAAAATAATTTGGAGGATATGAACAAAAGGTTTTTTTAATGCCTCCTGAACTGTTTGTAGCAGTACTCAGAATATTACTATTTAAATCTTAAGATCTAACTAAATTGGGGAAGGTTGTCACCGTTATCTGTTACCTCATACCATATTTTGACCTAAGCCAGTAGAGTACCTTTGCAATGGAAATGAGGCACAAACACACAAATAATGGGCCAGAAAAGGTCAAAAATGTAAAAGTCCTGGGCGCATGGGCAAGTCCCAAAATGGTTGGCTAAGCTTTGTCAGTGAGTACACTGGGGAATCTGCCCACTGAAAATGAGTTAACAGTGCAAAAACAGACAGCCCCTTCAGATGAATG
The DNA here is from genome assembly GCA_035221665.1 of Okamejei kenojei. Classification (NCBI taxonomy): domain Eukaryota; kingdom Metazoa; phylum Chordata; class Chondrichthyes; order Rajiformes; family Rajidae; genus Okamejei; species Okamejei kenojei. The sequence continues at coordinate 57,840,034 of CM069139.1, read as the reverse complement.
AGGAGGAGTGGATGAGAGATACATAGAAAATCATATATTTTAAATAATTTAATTGTCATCAATGTCATAATTTAATTGGTTAAAATAGCTTTAAAGTACTTAAATACTGTTTTTTTTAATGTTTATCATAATTTACATTTTTTAATTGCTTTTTGTAAGTTATTTTCATTGTTTATATTTGAATAACTTACTGTTTTTAATTGTTTCCTTGTTTGATAATTGTTTTCAAAAGGTTCTGAATATGCTGACATTTTGAAACATTTAAGGTCCATCATCTCTGTAGCATGAATTTACTGGCTGCCAAATTGTTTGCCGATGTTTCATGTCCAATATTTTTTCTGGTGTTACACCAGACTGGGCTCCGGCAGTGTGCAGGGCTTTGCCATTTTAGATCAGGAGGTCACAATGTCAACATCAGTCCATCCAGAAAAGGCAAGTCCATACCTCGCACATGAGCCAGTGCCAAGTGTGAATGACACGGTGCAAGCAGCTAGTTCTTACCTGATATTGGGTAACAGTACAAAACACCTCTACTTGATGCACCGCACACTCTAATATGGGCAGACTTTGACCCATACATGATTTCATGCTTAGATTGAAGACTTTGATTAGCACGTGCCCAAACCAAGAGATAAGCAGAACAATGGCAATTGGGCTGTTCCAGGATGAGAACACAAAACTGGACTAAATGCTTCATTAATAATAATTTTCTGTTTTAGATTTTTAACAAAAGCGTGCTTGAAGGTTCCCACGTGTCCGAGACCATTACAAACAACGCAATGCAATAATGATTTTGACAGGGAAAGGCCTTAATCCAATGGAAAGAAGATCCAAAGACAATTAGCATATGCAGGAGATGTTAATTCGCCACAGTATTTGCCCCAAATAGCAGGTGAATCAGGGGGAAGAGTGGAGCATTTTGGCATGTGAGAAAATGTTTCATGGTAACATGTGTGCGTGGCACTGGTGGCAGTACTCTGAGAGTTTCATCCATGTTATTATAAATATATACATGAAGACACATGATCATACTCTCTTCTTTGACTGCCACCACCCCGAACCCCTTCCTACTCATCTCCTCAGGGAGGGACGATCGCCCTGCTCACTCACCCGGCTACTATGGTTACATCGCACCTGCAATGATTCTGCACACAGCGGGCCGCTGCACGCTTCCATGGATAAACAATTTCTCTCTTTTCTCCCCAATAATAGTTATTTTTTAAAACATTGATTTGAATTTACCTCAGGTTGTTGGCGCCTCGAGCTGCTGAATGTGTCCGCCATTTGCTCGTCCAGGTGAGCGTTACACCTGATAACGTGCGCCTTTGGCAACTGGTTTCCATCCATCTGCGGAAAGAGAACTGTCAGCTCTATGGTGCAGTTATAAACCGACTAAACATAGCGATAAAAAGCAAATTTAAAAAACCCGTAGGTGTGAAACAAATTGAATTGCGGTGCTGGCTCAAAGGCCCTGATGGCCTACTCCTGTGTCTATTGTCTATAAATGCAGGAGATACTGAGAAACACATAAATTATCTGTGGAGGGAGAAACAGTTAATGTTTTCAGATCGGTCATATTTCATCAGAAATTGAAAAAAAAATCAGAGATGAGTCTTTGATGCAGAGAAAGTGCCACATTTCGAATGCACTGAGGTTGTGAAAGGTGTAATTTAAGTACAACCTTTTTATTCTTTGTATGCTGGATATGGATGATTCATTTGGGGAGTCAATTGCTTGTCCTGGTTGGGGATGTTGTGTTGGCATAATATTGTTTGAATTAAAATATATTTTGTCTTTTGTGATAAATAAATTGGAGACAGCCAACAGACTATGCTAGTTTCACTTATTGCTTTCAGCAACTGTTTATCTGTCTTTCAACGTGTCAAAATGTACATTATTTATTTGGGTTGCTATAATGAATAGTGTTGCTTTATTTTGTGAACTATTTGTTGGTCTAGAGTTGGGGGATATTTTGTAATGGACAGCTAATTGAACGTCCTGGACTTCGTGCCCCATAACAGTTGTTGAAGGAAGATCATCCCAATGACCAATACCACATGTGATTTCTGTACTCAAAGATTCAGATTCTTTGGTTAGAAAGCTACCAGTTAATCTCAGGAAAAATGCACACAAAGGAAATGCTTAAAGCACAATAGCAAATCATCTATCTAGGTGAATATTATTTGGGATTTCAATATAAAAAGGAATACTCGCGAGGTCAGGCAGCATCTGGGAGTTAAAATTCAAATGCGAAAGCTACCGAGTGAAAGCCTGGACAGTTTCTACAAGTCCTTGCTGGAGCTTGCTGACAACAGACTCCTTTTCCAACCAAAGGGGAATCAACAAATATTTATTCCACCAAGGTAAGCTTGCTGATAGCATCAGCAAGGACGTTGCTAGTTTGTCAGCTCTGTTCTGCACCTTCTCCAACCCTTCCTCCGACATAATTCACTTACCAAATGCTCTGTTTATTAAATGATGAACTGTTAAGATGACATGTTTAGGTAAGAAATGAACAGATTAATTTTTGAAATGTAAAAATGCTGCTATTAATCTGCTATAGAAATGTTTTTTTGTGGCTGGACTGTAAATTCTTGTACATCCATTATTGGAGCAGATAATATATTATGTTAAAAAAAAATCCATACACTTAAATTTGTTTAAATGTAATAAGTATGAACTTGATTAGGTTTACTGTATAGTATTTTCCTGATACTGATTTTATCATTGCTAATGAGCTCGACCCAATTATAATCTGTTAATGAAAGTGGTAAGGCTTCTCACTGTGAGATTAAGATGGGTTCATTTACGGAGATTGCAGATTGAAAAACGATGTAATCATAATCCCTCACATTTTGCTGAAGAAGGCATTCCAGTCCCTACAAGATTAATGTTGATCAAATTAAGTGCATTAAATTAAACAGATCCATCATTTTTCGTAAAAATGACAAAAACAACATACAATTATAAATGGAGAATTTCACTTTAAAAATTAATACTGACAAGCTTTCGTGGAACAGATACAAAGTCCAATTCTTATAACTGTCAAACAGTAGTGATAATGCTTATCTTTAAAGATTATTTTTTGACCACAGAAATAGTGTAAATGTGTTACTTCAGGAAAAATAAAATTTTATTTTAATTTTATTTCAAAACCCTCCCCCCACACCTAACTTGCCACATAATTATGCTCAGCTTGTGAATGATCATTTTCTGCACTCTGCCAAGCATAAAACAAGTAGATGAAGATAGGGCTCCCACTTCATTTCACTTTCACATAATTGTCAGTCCCTCACATGAAGTTCAGTTTAAAGGTTGACAAATACATTCGGAATTCAACATTTTCACCAGTGAAAGCTGCACACAAATTAAATAACATCACTGCAATGATTAAAGAATATGTTTGGACTTGTATGTCTACATAGCTCGTCAAGAAATTACGGCCACAAAACTGGGCTCAGCAGCGAGCTTTGTTTTTTTGTGTTACAAATGCATATTTGGCTGCATATTCTTAATGAAGAGCATGCACATTTTTAATACAGCTCCTATTGCCCATTAAAATGTAAAGGACACAACACGTGTTTTGTTCCTGAAACCAGAAAGATCTCAATGCCCAACCACATATTTATAAATAACATTGATTTGATGACACCGTATCTCCTATCCTACAACATGATTGGAGATGAGGCAAAGACTGGTTGTACATAAATGCCTCTCAGGAGAGAGAGGTGGTTGAGGAGCAGGAAAACTCAGTTGGAAATTCCATCTATAATGTGCATTCCAGAGGCAGTCTCCAAAATGAAACTGACCAGGGAGTTTGAAGAGATTCCACTTTATCAAGGAAGCCCAATTGTCAAAAGTTGCAAACTAGAACTGCTACTGCAGTAACAACTTTTAAGAGGCAGTAAAGGTCAATTGTATAATTCTTTTAGTTCCAGGCAGAAGCCTGGGATACCAGTACCATAATTAAATTTGCTGCACATGGCTAATTTAGACAAATGCCCATGGTTTGCACAGAAAGAGAATCAAATTCTACCTCTCACTCTGGACAAAGAGGAACAGATAGAGTTACAGCACTAAAGCCGTGAATTAAACAAGTGGCATCCAAAAATGTTAGTTATGTTCTGTTATGTAATACATAATACACAAAGAAAACAATTCTCAAAGATTTCCAGACACAAAAATGGCACCAACCCACTCCTCAAGCTAAAGCCAGGGTTTGTATCAGTGGTCTGCACAGGTTATAAAATTAAAATTTGATTGAACCATGGTCAAAATACAAAGTGCTAGAGTAATTAAATGGGTCGGGCATCATCTATGGAGAGAATGAATAGGCAATGTTTCCATTCTGAACCCTTTTTCGGACTCTCTTCCCTCCACAGATGCTGCCTGACCCGCTGAGTTACTCCAGCATTTCGTGATTTGCTCACGATTCCAATATTTATGATTCCTTGTATCTCAACTTTGGTCAATCTTGACCCTCCCTAAGCCCAAGGATATAATGAAACACATGCTGTCACACCTCACCTGACAATCACCATATACATAATAATCTGAAATATGTTTTTGCTCAAGTTGAGTAGTTCCAACTGAGATGGAAGTGATTTTGATAAGCAGGTAAAAGAAAAGACTTGCTATTGTTAAAACGTACTTAGTAATTACTGACCTGTTCACGCTATCATGAATGAGTGATAAGGACATACAACCAAATTCTGGTGCAGAATAGTTGGGTCCTCGCAGGATCAAGTCAGGTAGTCAATTCTGGATTGCCTGTCTAGTAGAGGAATCTTCAGTGTTGTCAAGGAATTATGCTGCTGCTGCTGCTTATGCCATTCATTAAGGGTCCAAATTCCCTATCCTCTGGTGTTGCATGAGATCAAATTCCTGTTGACCATACATTTCCACTGAAACAACTGTGGGCAGCCTTCGGGTAATGAATGATGTGCACCATTTCTTTATAACTGACGGAATATTCCAGACCAATATTTAATATGTGGCAATATCCACATTTGGGTAATTACTCACTAAGACCTTTTTAAAAAATAAACCCAAAGGAAAAATAAATTAACGATGAAAGTCCAGGAATTAAAAATGAACAAAGCCTATTTGGCTCACCGTCCATATTGCAGTCTGATTTGCATTTAAAGTGCTATGTGCGAAAAAATTATGCTGTAATGTGTTAAGTGTCAATACTGCACATTTGACTACTTCTTTCTCCTTGTAACAAAAAATACTAATTATATCACTTTTGGTGACTTGTTAATGTCAGTTAGTAAAGTGTGAAATTTTTAATGAAGTGGTAACTCTTTAATTTAAAGATTAAAAATAGAACTGGATAGGCACCCTATAATATGCTCCCAGGACAATGTCTGGTTTGAGAATTCTACTTTTCCATGTAATATAAGAGGTTTTTGTAACGCCACCATGAAAATAATATTTTAAGTTGCACACACTGGCAAAAATACATTTTTATGACATTAAATTGATATTATTCTCAGGGATGAATTCTGCTGAGTTTCTAGATAGAACTGTAAAATTAACAGTTGGATCTCACACCTTCTCATGCGTTCATCTGTTACCTTATATAATAGTTATTTTGTTGGTCCCCCTGCAGCAGAAATCCACATATTTTTCTGGAATTGTATAAGCCACATAAATAAGCCACATATATAAGCCACATAAATAAAAATTGAAAATACTACGAACTTTCATTAGGTCAGGCAGCATTGTGGAAAGTGAGCTCTAGTTAATGTTTTCAAACAAAAACCGCCCGAACCTGGAGTTCCCAGGTCAGACAAATGGTATTCATTAACTCTGTTTCTCTTTCCATGGATACTGCTTGACCTGCTGAGAATTTCCAGCGTTTCATTTTTATTTCAGATTTCCAGCAGCTGCAGATGTTTTGATTTCATATCAGCCATTTGTTGTATAACTAAAGGAATAGAATAAGCACACTGACCGTAGATGAAAATGGTGTCAGTCACAGCTCATGTCCCCAAAATCAGAGAGTTGTAGATAAAAGTCCCACACCAGAGACTTGCAGTCTGGTGCAGTTCTGAGAGAGTGCTGAACTAGCCTTTGGATAAAATTTCAAACACTATGGTCAGATTGCACTTTTATCTCCACACTAAAGATCCCACACCAATATGTTGAAGGGAGATATTTGGCGAATAATATCCTTACCCAGCATCAATATTTCAGATCTATAGAAATTTACCATTGGCTTCTTGTGCTGTGCAGGCACTTTATTACTCATGACCCTTGGTAGTCCCATCCCAAAATTAGATTTGAATCGCATTAACAGAACTGGATAGCAGGCTGGATAGGGCAAGTGGGGATTGCGGCACTTATTATTCATAGTATTTTAATGCTTAATATTGGACAGCACAATAGCACAACTAGTGGAGCTTCTGCCTCACAGTGTCAAATAAATAGGATCAGTCCTAACCCCCTATTGTTGTCTGTCTGGAATTTGCACGTTCTCTCTATGTGTGTGGGTTTCCTCCAAGTGCACTGGTTTTCTCCCGTATCCCAAAGACATGCTGGTTGGTAGGTTAATTGACCACTGTAGATTGTCCCTAGTGTGCAGGTAAGTGGTAGAATCTGGTGGTGGTGGTGGTGGGGGGGGTTGGGGGGGGGGGTCGTGGGGGGCATGGGGGCGTGGGGGCGTGGGGGCGTGGGGGCGTGGGGGCGTGTGGAGTTCACCAAAATGTGGGGAGAATAATAAATGTGATAAATGTGGGATTTGTGTAAACGGTTGACGTAGCTTCAGTGGGCTGAAGGTCCTATTTCTGTGTTGCATCCTCCCTTAATTCTATGACTTTATGACCAAACACAAATATCTGTAACTGAATATTGAGAGGAATGAACTGACCTTTCTTTTATTGAAAAAGGTTATTGCTTAGCACTTGTGCGATGGAACATGTACAGGTAGGTTCAATCTGAAATGTGTAAGGAAGAACTGCAGATGCTGGTTGAAATCGAAGGTAGACACAAAAAGCGGGAGACGCAGCGTCTCCGGAGAGAAGGAATGGGCGATGTTTCAGGTCGAGATCCTTCTTCAGACTGATGTCAGGAGAGGGGGCGGGACAAAGATAGAATGTAGTTAGAGACAGTAAGACTAGTGTGGGAACTGGGAAGGGGAAGGGGATGGAGAGAGAAAGCAAGGGCGATCTGAAGTTAGAGAAGTCAATGTTCATACAGCTGGGGTGTAAACTACCCAAGCGAAATATGAGGTGCTGTTGTTCCAATTTGCGCTGGGCCTCACTCTGACAATGAAGGCTCAGGACAGAAAGGTCAGATTGGGAATGGGAGGGGAGTTGAAATGCTGAGCCTCCGGGAGATCAGGTAGGTTAAGACCTACTGAGCGGAGGTGTTTGGTGAAACGATCGCCGAGCCTGCGCTTGGTCTCGCCGATGTAGACAAGTTGACACCTGGAACAGCGTATACGGTAGATGAGGTTGGAGGAGGTGCAAGTGAACTTCTGCCTCACCTGGAAAGTCTCTTTGGGTTCTTGGATGGAGTCGAGGGGGGAGGTAAAAGAACTGGTGTTGCATTTCCTGCGTTTGCAGGGGAATGTACTTGGGGAGGGGGTGGTTTGGGTGGGAAGGGATGAGTTGACCAGGGACTTTCAGAGGGAACGGTCTCTGCAGAAAGCAGAAAAGGGTGGAGATGGGAAGATGTGGCCAGTAGTGGGATCGTAGTTGGTGGTGGCGATAATGTTGGAGGATTATCTGCTGTATGCGACGGCTGATGGGGTGGAAGGTGAGGACAAGGGGGACTCTGTCCTTGTTACGAATGGGGGGAGGGGAAGCAAGCTGCAGGATATCGAGGAGACTCTAGTCAGAGCTTCATCTATAATGGAAATGAGGAACTCCCGTTTCCTAAAGAATGAGGACATCTCCGATGCCCTGGTATGGAACACCTCATCCTGTGAGCAGATGCGGCGTAGACGGAGGAATTTGGAGTAGAGGATAGTCTTTACAGGAAGCAGGGTGGGAAGAAGTGTAGTCAAGATAGCTATGGGAGTCAGTAGGTTTGTATTAGATGTCAGTCAATAGTCTTTTTCCTGTGATGGAGACGATGAGATCTACAAACGGTAGTCCAATTTCAAACATTGTTGGATGTTATTCTGCTCTTGTTGCCCAACAGCATCTTAACAATATCCAACTTCAGGATACTAAAATCTCTAACCTGAGATCGATATTGCCCTACACCACGACAGGGTCAGAACCCATTCCATTTCCATAGCTGTTGCTTGACCTGCTGAGTTTCTCCAGCATTTTCAGGTTTTGTTTTCTGATTGTAAACAACTGCAGGTCTTTTGATTTTCATATTAGACATATATTACATAACTAAAGAAATATAGAAGTTCGCCCTGATTGTAGATGAAAATGATGTCAGTCACATCTTTTGTCCACTTTACTGATAATTTCAAGATATTGGTGAGAAAGGCATTGCAGGATTTCCATAATCTCAATTCAGCCTTGTTCCAGTTTGAAGCATTTCAACAATTTCTTGTGCTTACGGTGTGAGACTAAAGGGACGGACACAAGGGCAAAACAAGGCAGAGACTGCAGATTATGAGAATTATAATCTCATGCCTTTAACAATGAAACGCACTCCAAGTTCTTTTCACTAGTAAATTCTAAATAAATAGATATATATGTACCAGTTTTTCTGCTCCTAAATCATAATTTAAACAATTTAATAATTGGGTTTAATAGCCTGCTATGATTGGATTATAATATCCAATTGTGGAAGTGGCGGCGCTGCGTGGCAGCTTCGGCTCACCTGCAGTCCGTCTGTTTTTTTCTTTTTTTTCGTCCTTTTGTGTCTGTTTTTAGTTAGAATTTTGGTTTATTAGGCTGTGTTTGTGTGGGGGAGGGTGGGAGAAACAAGGTTTTAGTCTCTCCCTTCGGGGGGATGCGACCTTTTCTTGTCGTGTCCCCCGTCACCGTCTCCGTCTGTGCTGAGGCCTAATGGCGGAGCTGGTGGCCTCGGAGCTGTGGCGAGCGTTCAGAGCTCCAGTGTTCCAGCGGCGGCGGCGGCCCGGCTTCGGGGCTTCGGCGCTCCAGCAGTTGCTCCAGCGGTGCTCCAACAGCGGCCCGGCATTGGCGCTCCGGCGGCTCTCCAGCGGGTGCTCCAGCGGCGGCCCGGCTTCGGCGCTCCGGCGGCTCTCCAGCGGCTCTCCAGCGGCTCTCCAGCAGGTGCTCCAGCGGCGGCCCGGCTTCGGCGCTCCGGCGGCTCCGGCGGCTCTCCAGCGGCTCTCCAGCAGGTGCTCCAGCGGCGGCCCGGCTTCAGAGCTCCGGCGGCTCCAGCGTTCCCGTGGTCCTGGCTGGGGGCTGTGGTGGTGTTCCGGCGGCGGCGGCGGTGGCGGCCTGGCTTCGGAGGCTCGGCCGCGGGCCTGGTGGACGATGACATCGAAGGCCTGGATTGCCTCAGTACAGAGGGGGAACAAGTAGGGGAAAATGACAAAGACTTTAAGATTTTTGCCTTCCACCACAGTGAGGAGGTGCTTGGTGAACTCACTGTGGTGGATGTTAAATTATGTGTTTATTGTGTGTTTTGTTTTAATTTATTACATGTTATGACTGCAAGGTAACAAATTTCGTTCAGACCGAAAGGTCTGAATGACAATAAAGGAATCTAATATCTGAATTCAGCATTATAGTATCTGGGTTGCTGCACAGTGCTAAATTTGAATACTTGATCAATAACAATGTGATTTAACTCAGTCCGATGACAAAATAACTATTTCTGTCAAAAATGTGTATTTATATACCTAAAGAAAACAGAAAAATAAACGATTGAAAAGGGGGGGAAAAAGCTTTGAGTGTCTACTTAAATACCCTATGGTAAACTATGTTTATTAATTGATGACGAGTGAGTGAGAGTTCCTCAAGTCAGAAACAATACAAATACTATACAGATAACTTTTCAATTGCATTCGGTGCTCCTGATATGGCCTCCTTTACATTGGCGAGACCACATGTAATCTAGGCGACCGCTTCGCTGAATGCTTGCCAAGGCCTGCTGGATCTCCCGGTCGCTAACCATTTTAACTTTCCTTACCATTCCCTAAATTACCTTTCTCTCCTTGGCCTCCTCCATCGCTAGTGTGAGGCCAAACACAAGCCGGAAGAAGAGTACTTGTGGAGTTTACAATCCAACAGTATGAACATTGAATTCTCCAAGTAATATTCCCCTTCTCCTCCTATCATTTCCCTGATTCCTCCCTATCCTGGTGTGCACACATTTCTCCCACCATTTCCCTCCACCCTACTCATCTTGCTCCTTTCCCCTTCTCCATTCATTAAAGGGGATGTGAGTAGAGGAAAACTTACAAAAGACTCTCGAAGTAATGGGAAGGAAAGTTCAAGAAGGCATAAGAGTGTAAGGTCAGGGCTAATTGCGAGTGGTGCGAGAGGGGAGGTGAATACTGAGGTCAAAGTGTTGTATATGAATGCACGAAGTATAAAAAATAAAGTGGACGAGCTTGAGGTTCAGTTAGAAATTGGCAAGTATGATGTTGTTGGAATTACAGAGACATAGCTGCAAGAGGGCCAGGGCTGGGAACTGAATATTCAAGGATATACCTCCTATCGAAAAGACAGACAGGTGGGCAGAGGGGGTGGGGTAGCTCTGTTGGTGAGGAATTAAATTCAGTCCCTTGCAAGGGGTGACATTGAAACAGGAGATGTGGAGTCAGTATGGATAGAACTAAGGAATTATAAGGGTAAAAAGACCCAAATGGAACATCTACACCCCCCCCCCCCCCCCCAAATGTAGTCTGAATACAGGGTGCATGTTGAATTAGAAGTTAAAATTGGCATGTACTAAAGGGGCTGTCCCACCTAATCCGCGAGTCCAGAAGAATGTCTTCGACCTTCAAGCTCTAGGGCATTCGCCTTGAAAGCCTGGAGCTGGATCGACGATCTGCGTTGAAACCGCAAGCTGGATCAAATGACCGCACACACACATATACAAACACAATGCAAAGGCGGGGCCCAGGAAAGCAGGGGAGCGCTGTCTGAAATTCACACCCGCGATGAAGAAGAAGGTAAAACAACTGTACAGTGTAAGGTAAGTCCTTTAGAAAGCACAAGGGGGGGGGGGGAGAGAGAAGGGGAAAGAGGGGGAGAGATGGGGAGAGAAGGGGGAAGAAGGGGGGAGAAGGGGGGAGAAGGAGTGGAGACACTTTTAAGAAGTTTAATAAAGTTTAGCAGGCATTTTACCTACCAGTAGGTCTTCCTTGGTCCAGAAAACTCCAATGAGCCAATCAAAATGCCCGGTCAGCGAAGGAGATTGCCTACGGCTGCCCTCGACTGCCTGTAACTAAATAGCGACCCCACTCCACTGCACTACGAGTTAAAATGACCATGCCGACCAAATTTTAATCGTGGAAAATTTTTCAACATCTTGAAAATTTCTCCGCGACCTAGCTGAGGGCACGAGTGTGCAGGAAATTCCCTCGAGCATGAAGGAGAGTTCCAGTGACCTCATAGGACCTCCTAGGAGCACGTGTCGACCATGTTGTGAGTTTGAAGGTCAAAGACACTCTTCTAAACTCACAGATTAGGAGCCCCAAGTAAGACATCCCCTTTAAGGTAATGTTACGATTGTTATTTCAACATGCAGGTAGACTGGGAAAATCACGTGTGTACTGGACCCCAAGAAAGGGAGTTTGTGGAATGCCTCGTGATGGATACTTAGAGCAGCTTGTATTGGAGCCTATCAGGGAGAAGGCAATTCTAGATTTAGTGTTGTGTAACAAACCGGATTTGATAAAGGAACTTGAGGTGAAGGAGCCATTAGGAGGTAGTAACCATTATATGGTCAAGTTTAATCTATAATTGGAGAGGGAGAAGGGTAAATCGGAGGTGTCAATGTTACAGTTGAATAAAGGGGACTATGGAGCCATGAGGGAGGAGCTGGCCAAAGTTGACTGGAAAGATACCCCAGCAGAGATGACAGTGGAACAACAATGGCAGGTAGTTCAGGGAATAATTCAGAAGGTGCAGGGTCAGTTCATTCCAAAGAGGAAGAAAGATTCCAAAGGTAGTAAGGGGTGACTATGGCTGACAAGGAAATCAGTGACAGTATAAAAATAAAAGAGAAGTACAACGTAGCAAAGATGAGCAGGAAGCAAGAGGATTGGATAATGTTTAAAGAGCAACAGAAGATAACTAAAAAGGAAATACAGGGAGAAAAGATGAGGTACGAAGGTAAGCTAGCCAAGAATATTAAGGAGGATAGTAAGTGCTTCTTTAGGTATGTGAAGAGGAAAAAATTAGTTAAGACCATAGTTGGACCCTTGAAGACTGAAAAAGGTGAATTTATCATGGGCAACAAGGAAATGGCAGCTGAGTTGATCAGGTACTTTGGATCGTCTTCACTAAGGAGGACACAAACAATTTTCCTAATATACTAGTGGCCAGAGGATCTGGGGTGATGGGGGAACTGAAGGAAATCCACATTAGGCAGGAAATAGTGCTGGGTAGACTGATGGAAGTGAAAACTGATAAATCCCCAGGCCCTGATGGTCTGCATCCCAGGCTACTTAAGGAAGTGGATCTAGAAATCGTGGACGCATTGGTGATAATTTTCCATTGTTCTATAGATTCGGAAAACAGGGAATTATAGACCAGTTAGCCTGACATCGATGGTGGTGAAGATGCTGGTCAATTATAAAAGATGAAATAGCGGCACATTTGGATAGCAGCAGGATCTGTCCGGGTCAACATGGATTTATGAAGGGGAAATCTTGCTTGACTAATCTTCTTGCATTTTATGAGGATGTAACTAGGTAAATGGACAAGGGAGTGCCAGTGGATGTAGTGTACCTGGACTTTCAGAAAGCATTTGAGAAGGTCCCACATAGGAGATAGTGGGCAAAATTTGGGCACATGGTATTGGGGGTAGAGTGCTGACATGGATAGAAAATTGGTTGGCAGACAGGAAGCAAAGAATAGGGATTAATGGGTCACTTTAAGAATGGCAGGCAGTGACGAGTGGGGTACCGCAAGGCTCGGTGCTGGGACCGCAGCTATTTACAATATACGTCAATGATTTAGATGAAGGGATTCATAGTAACATTAGCAAATTTGCAGATGACACAAAGCTGGGTGGCAGTGTGAACTGTGAGGAGGATGCTATGAGAATGCAGGGTGACTTGGACAGGTTGGGTGAGTGGGTAGATGCATGGCAGATGCAGTTTAATGTGGATAAATGTGAGGTTATCCACTTTGGTAGCAAAAACAGGAAGGTAGATTTTACTTCGGAGTCACGTGAGTGACTACGTGAAGAAGCCCCGCCTGGCGCTGGAACGGCATTACGTCGACGCTGACGGCAGAAGCAAGAGCTGCAGAGCGCAGCTCCTCGCAGCGGCCGGAACGGACCCGCAGGTAAGTGTAAGGAAAAGTGGGGACGTTCTAAAAAAGACGTTACGCTGGTAAAACCAGCAAGAGAAAGTAAAAGTAAAAATCAGAGTCACGCTGGCGTACTGATTTAGCCAGATAAATGGAAAAGAAAATGGAGAAGTCTCAAAGGAAAATTTCGCAGGTAAAAAGATCGTCCCGGGGTGAAGCTAAAGATACGGGACAAGAGTTTAGTGCGGATCCGGTTCCGATACCGGTGGCCGCTGATTCACCCGTTAGTGAGACTATAATTTCTCCAGAAATACAAACCACAGAGGAAAATGTTCCTAGAAAATGTAAAAAGAAATCCGTGAGGCCCGTGGTTTCTGATAATGACTCTGATAATGAAAGTCCTCCGGATAATAAAGCTATATGGCTAAAAATGGAACATATGGAGAAAGTGCTCCAAAATATAATGAGACAAGGGTCACAGTACCCAGAAGTTTCCCAAAATGACCCTGAGGGGCTTGAATATACAGAATAAAGCTATGTGCCAAATTGGGAATTTGAAACTCCGGACCCAGGATTAAGGGCGGAGGAAGTCTCATTGGATATAATTCCAAGTGTATAGGTCTGCAAAAGACAGACCCTGCAAGTGGTGATGTGGATTATGAGTGCACACCACGAATAAAAAAGAGAAGGCCAGATGTGCCTGAGATGGCAAAAGATTTTGCTATACCTGAAGGAAGTGGTGAGGCTATGGAAGAAAACCTAGCTGCCAGTATTAATTATATGGTATCTCACCAACTTCAAGATTCTGTGATGATTGAAACAGCAGAATTATATAAAACACCGGAAAATTGCACCTCATTGAAGGTACCTATGGTTAATCCGGCTATATGGACGCCTATGACTCCAGGCATGAGAGGACAAGAAATAAGATTTCAAAGAATCCTCAAATTGATTTCTGCTGCCATTACTGCTTTTGGAAGGCAAATGGAGGGGTTGGAGATTTAAAAAGATACTTTGGGCTTATTATGCAATTCCTTCTATGAAATTAATTGTATGAGGAAATTGCGATTTGGCCCATATTTCATCCAAGGTTTGCAGGTCTGTGTCGATCAAGTGGTGTTCAAGCTCCTGGTTATCTATTTGGAGAAAACCTGCCTAAACAAATAAGAGAAATAGATGAAAAGGCTAAATCTATTAGCCACATGAGACCTTTCGTCTTTGGACAAAAAAGGTATTTTTCGTCAAGAAGGGGATTTGATTTTGTAAACAGAGGCAGAAGTATGATAAGAAAATATTATCATCCGACACAGCCTAATGTTCACCCGTATATGGGGAGAAGGAGACCACCACGTTCATATGGAGAGGTACAAAAAATGTATTCTATGCTTAAAGAAACTGTGGACAAATCTCCAGTTGGAGGGATATTACAAATGTTTTATGATGAATGGCTTGCCATCACATCTGATCGGTTTATTTTACAAACAGTTTCAGGAGCTACCATTACATTTAAAGAAGGTGTTAATTCTCCGGTACAAAATAAACCTGCTTATGGTTTCATGTTTTCTGCAATTGAAGAGGCAGAAATAAATGTGGAAATTGACAAATTGTTTAAAAAAGGTGTTATTGAAAAAACTGTTGAACATGAGCATCAATTTGTGTCAAATATATTTCCAAGAAATAAAAAGATGGTGGTTGCAGAATTATTCTGGACCTTACAAATCTTAATAAATTTGTCGAATATAAACATTTTAAAATGGAAACATTTAACACTGCAAGACATTTGATATCAGCAGGTTGTTATATGGCTACAATTGATTTAAAGGATGCGTACTATTCAGTACCAATACATCAGTTCTTTCGAAGGTACTTAAAATTTAATTGGCTGGGACAGCTGTGGCAATTCAAAGTTTTACCAAATGGGTTAAGTTCAGCTCCCAGGCTCTTTACAAAGCTGTTGAAACCAGCTTTAGCACAATTAAGAGCACAAAAGCACATCATTATGGCTTATCTGGATGACATTTTAATCATCAATAGTAATCAGGAATCAGCTGGAAAATCAGTTTCAGCAACTAAAACTTTATTTGAGAAGTTAGGGTTCTTGATTCATCCAATTAAGTCCCAGCTGCAGCCAGCACAGTCAATTAACTATTTGGGGTTTGTGATTAACTCAGTTACTATGTTAGTAACTTTGCCAACAGATAAGATTGATGATATTTTGGTGACCTGTAGGGGTCTCATTCACAAACCCTATCCCTCCATCCGAGAAGTAGCAAAGGTTATTGGTAAACTAGTAGCAGCATTTCCTGCAGTAGAATTTGGTCCATTACATTACCAAAACCTTCAAAGGGACAAAATAAAAGCTCTAAAAAAAGAGAGCAGGCCATTTTGATAGGCCTATGCAATTAACAAAAGAAGCTTTATTGGAATTACAATGGTGGATTGAAAATGTCCCACAAGCTGCTAAAAACATTCTGATACAACAGCCTGAAGTAATTTTACAAACAGATGCTAGTGCTCTCGGATGGGGGGCGACAGATTCATTCACCAGCTGTGGGGCCAGATGGACTGTCCAAGAGGAAATGTTTCTCCAAACATATGGTATTAACTATTTAGAATTATTGGGTGCATTTTATGGGTTGAAGGCATATTGTTCTACAAAAAAGAATCTGCATGTACTGATACAATTAGACAATAAAACAGCTGTTGCATATATTAATCACATGGGTGGAGTCAGATCGGTATCATGTGATTGTTTGGTCAATCAGATATGGCAATGGTGTATTAACCACCAAATTTGGATTTCGGCAAATTACATCCCAGGTAAAGACAATGTGGTGGCAGACAATAGATCAAGGATGTTTAAAGATAACACAGAATGGATGTTGAACCCAGTAATTTTCAGTAAAATTGTGACTCAATATGGGTTACCAGACATTGATCTGTTTGCATCAAGACTAAATCATCAATTGCCTAAATATGTGTCTTGGGAACCAGATCCAGACGCAGTAGCAGTAGATGCTTTTTCACTAAACTGGTGGAATATGTTCTTTTATGCTTTTCCACCATTTGCTCTGGTTCAGCAATGTCTGAAGAAAATAGAACAAGATTCTGCCACAGGATTATTTGGTAATTCCAAATTGGCCGACACAACCATGGTTCCCATTGATGTTAAACATGATTAAAGAACCATATATGTCAATTCCTAGCAGCAGTGATTTATTGATAAAACCAGTAACCAAAGAAATTCATCCATTACATGCTTATATGAATTTGTTAATCTGCAGGTTTTGACCAGACCACTACAGGAGCTTGGATTGTCGGATAGAACTATGGATATTATAGTCGCATCATGACGAGATAGCACTCAGAGACAATATATGACACATATAAAGAAATGGGAAAATTTTTGCAGACAGTCAAATATATCCTATCATACTGTGAACATTGCAAACATATTGGAGTTCCTTGCCGAGTTGCATTTTGAACAACACTTAAGTTACAGTGCCATTAATAGTGCACGTAGTGCCTTATCATCTTATTTAGGACAAATCTCTGACCAGAAATCAATTGGATCACATCCATTAATATCCAGATTTATGAAAGGAATCTTTAACAAAAATCCACCCAAACCAAGATATACAGAAATTTGGGATGTTAGCATTGTACTTACCTTACTTAGGCAATGGACTCCAATCGAAGGTTTGTCATTGGAAAGGTTAACATTTAAATTAGTAATGTTAATGGCATTGGTTTCAGCTCAAAGGGTGCAAACATTACAAATGTTACATTTAGACTGTATGCATGTGACTGCAGATAACATTGTGTTCTATGTTTATGATCTGATCAAACAAAGCAGACCAGGGAGAACTGGAGCAAAGGTAATGTTTCAAGCTTATCCCATTGATCCAACGTTGTGTGTAGTTAAACATTTGAATCATTACGTAAAAGTTACCAAAACTCTTCGAGGAGATGAAAAATCGTTAATGATTACGCTTAAGAAACCACACACAAAAGCTTCAGTGCAAACAATTTCAAGGTGGTTAAAACAGGTGTTACTTTTAGCAGGAGTAGACACTGATGTGTTCAAATCTCACTCCACCAGGGCAGCTGCTACATCCGCGGCGACGTTACAGGACGTACCACTCGAACATATTTTAGAAAACCGCAGGGTTGTGTAAAGAAGAAACTTTTTCAAAGTTCTACAATAAACCTGTTCACACAATGACAGGCTTTGGACACGCAGTGTTGGGTTCACTATAATCACCTGCTTTGTTTCACTATTGATTGATATTATCAATTATGTTATCACTTATATCTTTTATCACTTTGTAATGGTTCCCTCGGGTATAAAAGAGGGTTATTATATGTTCTTTTATCATTAAAAGATTTATGGAAAGAACTAAAACTAGTCTGGTTTTCTCATGTATGTGTTGACCTAGCCGGACTGTCGTATGGAAGAATTCTACGACATGAAAAACACAGAAGCTTCAAAATCTTCACGTAGTCACTCACGTGACTCCGAAGTAAAATAGTAAGATTAAACGAGAACTTACCAGTTCGAAGTTTTTTTTATTTTATGAGGAGTAACGATGAGGGATTACGTGCCCTCCACTCCACACCCTCAAAAAAATAAATGATCATCTGGTAGTTCTAAATCTATGATGAGCCTTACTATCTTACTCCGGCTATTGTGTTCTGTGTTTTTCATGCCGCTGATTTGCCGTTCCAGCGCCAGGCGGGGCTTCTTCACGTAATCCCTCATCGTTACTCCTCATAAAATAAAGATCAAACTTTGAACTGGTAAGTTCTCGTTTAATCTTACTATTACTATCTAAATAGTGTCAAGTTGGGAAAAGGGGAAGTACAACGGGATCTGGGGGTCCTTGTTCATCAGTCAATGAAAGTAAGCATGCAGGTATAAAAGCGAATGGCACGTTGGCCTTTATAACAAGAGGAGTTAAGTATAGGAGAAAATAGGTCCTTCTGCAGTTGTATAGTGAGACCACATGTGGAGTATTGTGTGCAGTTTAGGTCCTCTAATTTAAGGAAGGACATTTTTGCTATTGAGGGAGTGCAGCGTAGGTTTACAAGGTTAATTCCCGGGATGGCGGGACTCACATATGCTGAGGAAATGGAGCGGCTGGGCTTGTATACTCTGGAGTTTAGAAGGATGAGAAGGAATATTATTGAAACATATAAGATTAGTAAGGGTTTGGACATGCTAGAGGCAGGAAACATGTTCCCGATGTTGGGGGAGTCCTGAATTAGGGGGTACAGGTTAAGAATAAGGGATAAGACATTTAGAACAAAGATGAGGAAACACCTTTTCTCACAGAGAGTTGTGAGTCTGTAGAATTCTCTGCCTCAGAGGGTGGTGGAGGTCGGTTCTCTGGATACTTTCAAGAGAGCGCTAGATAGGGCTCTTAAAGATAGCGGAGTCAGGGGATGTGGGGAGAAGGCGGGAATGGGGTAGTGATTGGGATTGATCAGCCATGATCAAATGATCAACCATGATCACATTGAATGGCGGTGCTGGCTCGAAGGGCCAAATAACCTACTCCTGCACCTGCTGTGGCGGCGTTATGGCGGCGTTCCGGCGTCCAGCATTCTGGCGGTGGACCAGACTTCGGAACTGTGGCAGCATTCCAGCGTTCCGGCGGCAGACCCGACTTCGGAGCTGTGGCAGTGTTCCGGCGTTCCGGCGTTCCGGCGGCGGACCCAACATCAGAACTGTGGCGGCATTCTGGCAGCACCGGCGGCGCGGGTTTGGGGATGTGGCAGCGTTCCAGCGGCGACCCGACTTCAGAGCTGTGGCAGCGTGCCGGCATTCCGGCGGCGGTGGCCTGACTTCGAAGGATCGTCCGTGGGCCCAGTGGATGACAACATCGGAGGCCTGGATCGCCACAGCGCAGAGGGAGAACAAGGAGGGAAGAGACAAAGACTTTAAGGCTTTTGCTTTCCATCACAGTGAGGAGGTGCTTGGTGAACTCACTGTGGTGGAAATTTGTGTTTATTGTGTGTTTTGTTTTTTATTATATGTATGACTGCAAGGCAACAAAACTTTGTTCAGACCGAAAGGTCTGAATGACAATAAAGGATACTTTGACTTGACTTTTTTGACTTACCACTCCCTTCTGTTCCCTTCCACCGATATCTTTTGCTTTGGCTTGCATTTCATTTCTCCTCTTTCCTTATTTAGCTCCTTATTGTCTCCTTTTCACCCCCTGCCTTTATCATTTACTCCACCCATTTCCAATCACCCTCCCGTAACTGGCGACTCTGGTATCCGGGCTTTGGCCCACCCAACTTCTCCCTTCCAGATTTCTCTCCTCTACTCCATCGGTCTGAAGAATGATTTCGATCCGAAATGTCTCTCCATTCCCTCCATAAATGCTGCCTGATCTGCTGAGTTGCTCCAGCCTTTTGTATTTTGCTCAAGATTCCAGCATTTGCAGTCTCTCGAGGCTCCCAATAGATATATATAGCCTTGTACCCGGCTTAAAGTGTTAGGAAACTGCACTTGAATTTGGTCGCCTTGCACCCTGCTTGAAGTGGTAGCAAACTGCATCTGAATTTGGTGGCCTTGCACCCTGCTTGAAATGGAATTTCAAGGAATAGCCATGAGTAAACTGCTAGCCCACCAACCGTGAGCTGCCAGCACATCAGGCTTGAGTGACTGAGCTGCCACCCCAGGAATCAATTTAGCCCACAATGTCCATTGTAGCCCTCTGGAAACCAGTCCCTTCAGCCCACAATACCAATACTAGCGCTACAGAAAGCCCCCCCCCCCCCCCACACTGGCCACCAATATTGGAATTGGTGGGGAGGAGGAATATTGCGTTGGGGACCAGCCCTCCCGTGTGAACATGGGACCCAACGGGTGCCACTTAGTCTAGTATTAAATAAATAAAGGCAGAATTTCGGTTGACATTCATGATGAGGATAGCCAAGCCTATTATCCACATATATATATATATATATATATATATATATATATATATATGTGTGTGTGTGTGTGTGTGTGTGTGTGTGTGTGTGTGTGTATATATATATACATATACATAATTCAAGTGCCGTTTCATACCATTTCATGCAGGGTGCAAGGCCACCACATTCAAATGCAGTTTCATACCATTTCAAGCAGGTTGAAACCACCATAAAACCACACAAAACACACATAAACACCACATAAACACCACACTCACAGTTCAGTAGACATTCGGTGTGTTCAGTTGATTCACAGCTCAGACAGAGTCGTGATCTCTCCCTCCCCCATCTTGCCAAGACTGAGCCACATCCACACTTCTGGGTTTTATAATCCCTCCCGCCTCCCACCAGAAGGGGCGTGGCCTTCATGGTGTGATTGACAGGAGAGAGATTCTCAACATTTTTTTAAACACTTTTATTTTTCATTGATGGGAAGAATCCTCTGCACCTGATGAGCAGAGGGGGACTGAGTAAGATGGCCAAAAATCACAACCGTAAGTGGTAGCATTTTATCAAAAATCAATATACAGTGCAAATAGGAAGTTGTCAAGTTTACACTTTCAACCATTTGCAGTGCAGCATTTCAAAGCTACCACCACCAACAACCATTTGCAGTGCAGCATTTCAAAGCAACCACCACTGACAACCATTTGCAGTGCAGCATTTCAAAGCAACCACCACCAACAACCATTTGCAGTGCAGTATTTCAAAGCAACCATCATCCAACAACCATTTGCAGTGCAGCATTTCAAAGCAACCACCACCAACAACCATTTGCAGTGCAGCATTACAAAGCAACCACATTTTCATTTTCAAACCACGTTAAGGGCACTCACAGTTGAGGAGACATGTGTTCAGTGTGATTTACAGCTCAGAGAGATGTGACCCTCTCACTTCCTCCATCTTGCAGAGATGAACTGAGGCACAACACTTCCGGGTTTTATAGTCCGTCCCCCCTCCCACCAGCAGGGGCAGCAGAGAGAATCTCAACATTTTTAAAACATTAATAACTCTTTTATTTTTCATCGATGGGAAAAAATCCTCTTGTCCTGCGCAACGGAGGGGGACTCTGAATAAGATGGCTAAGAATCACAGCCGTAAGTGGCAGCGTTTTTTCTAAAATCATGGATCAGAAAAACAGGAAGTGGTCAAGATCAGAGTTTTAGTAATATAGATTATAACAGATATACAGAACATCAGAAAAAAACAATAGGGATGTGCTTTCCTGAACGAATAACTGAAAAAAAATGTTGTCATCTTTTTCATATGTGTGCCACCCAGCTTCCTGATGGACTTGGTATCCTACCTCAATGAATGCCCTGCTGGCATAAGAAATTCAAGGTCTTGATGATGGTCTTCTCAAGTCCACACACAAGTTTAGAAGCTGTTCAGCCAGAGACGAACACACTTTTCGGCATCTGCATACAATGATGTCTGTCTTGTCGCTTCTTGTGCTTCTTGTGCGTGGTATTGGGAAGATTGGTGGATACAGGGCGGCGACGTGAACAATCTTTCCTTTACCCCTTGATTGATGGTGGTAATCAATGATCTGGTCCCTTCAACTGCCCTTTTTATGGTATGATTTTACTTAAATCAAAAAGTTAAACCTAGAATGTGGAACAGTACAGCACAGGAACAGGCCTTTCGGTCTGCACTGCCCATGCCGAACATGGCGCTGAGTTAAATTAATCTCCTCTGCCTACACAGAATTCATATCCCTCCATTCCTGCTGTAGACGTTGTGCCCCTCAAATGCCACAATTGTATCTGCTTCCACTACCACTTGGCAGTGCATTCCAGGCACCCACATTCTCTGTGTTAAAAAGACTTGCCCTATGCATCTTCTTTAAACTTCTCCCCTCTCACAAAGCAGCTGCCCTCTAGTCTTTGACATTTCCACCCTGAAAAAAAGGTTCTGGCTGTTTATCCAATTGATATCTCTCATTATTTAATATACTTCTACCAGGTCTCCCCTAACCTCCGACACGCCAGAGGAGATAATGAAAGATATTCAAGATTGTGTTATTTGGTTGACTAAAATCATGATGGAAAATAGCACAGTACCTACTCAATTAGCCTAACAATCTGGAAGAAGTAGATATGTGTGGGTAATATGATTAAGTATATTCATGATTTTTTAGATAATTGTAATCTTCCAAAACTTGACCTTTCGGAACAAGAGGAATTAGGAGCTCAGATTACACTTGAAGAAATAGGTGAAACAATAAAATCATTGAAAAATGGTAAGACGCCTGGACCAGATGGTTTTAGTAATGAATTTTATAAAATATTTCACGAGATAACGGCTCCACGCTTACTTAATATATATACTCATGCCTTTAAAGAAAATAAATTACCAGAAACATTAGCTGAATCAACTATTACGATTATACCAAAAAAAGATAAAGATTTAGATGAACCGGGCTCATACAGAGCTATATCACTTTTAAATACAGATCAGAAAATTTTAGCAAAGAACTTAGCAAGGAGATTGAGTAAACATATTAGTAAATTGATAAAGCCTGATCAAACAGGGTTTATACCCAAAAGATATTCATTTAATAATTTGAGACGCCTGTTTAATATAATGTACTCACATAAAACGAAGGAAGAAGATATATCAATTGTTTATCTGGATGCAGAGAAAGCATTTGATCAGGTAGCGTGGCAGTATTTATATAAAGTATTGCAAAAATTTAATATGGGAGAGAATTTTATTGTATGGGTAAAATTACTATATGATAAACCGACGGTAAGAATATTCACCAATAATATGTTATCTCCAAAATTTCATTTATCGAGGGGCAATAGGCAGGGATGTGCTTTATCACCTCTGCTATTTGCCCTTATGATAGAGCCCCTGGCTGAAAGTATAAGAAGTCATCCGAATATTCAGGGATATAATACTAGGGACTCAAATAATAACATTTCATTTTATTTCGGAGTCACGTGAGTGACTTCCTGAAGACCCCGCCAGCACGCATGCCCGACATATCGTCGCGCGCATTTGCCTCGACAAGCTGGTGGGGGATGTGCGCTCTCTCCACCAGCTCCTTCAAAAGGCCGTTCAGGTAAGTCCACTAACCTTTACTTGGTACAGGATGGACGTCAAAGGAAAAGGGAAGGCGAAACTCTCCAGGAGCCGCGGGGCACCGACAAGCCAGTGGCCTCTTTCACCGGAGCTGCGAGCACCACCGGCAGCATCCGGATGGTCGGGGGTAAGAGTGCGGAAGTCGGGCGTTTCCATTACACCAGCACCCGACTTATCTCCTGAATGGATGTCCACACAGGAGCAGGACACTACCGACCCAGACTTCGTGCCCCCATCCCCCAGGAAGCGGGGGAGCAGACAGGTATGTGGACAGGTGCCTCGCTCACCACCAGCGACATCACCCCGAGTTGCAGTGGATCCACGGGGACCGGGCCGGGGAATGGCTGCGCTACAGGGGAGCCCCGCAGCCGCAGCACGCCACGTACAGCTGCCGGGGATATCTGCCGTAGGGCAGTCTGGCAGAGCTACTGCTGCGTCGAGCAGCCCTGCAGGAGCAGGTGCTGCCCGCATAACACCTCATCAGGCTGCGGTCAAGGGCGCAGTAGACGGTCGGTTAGCTTAGCTCTGGCAGCTGCCGACCATGCACCACCACGCAGAACATTGGGCGACAATGGAGGTAAGCCTGCACGGACTCCAGGGAGCCAGGTTCCGGGGGCCGGCGCCGATCCATCTCACCAGCCTTCCTACCAGGCAGGTGGACCGCCACAGTCTGCTCGAAGGCCGACTAGCAGAGAGTCCGTGCGGGAGTCGTATGGGCCTACAGGGGCGGTAGCCCACGACAACCTGTGTTCGGACCCTAGACTGCATCTTACGGAGGCGTGGTCCGATGGTGGAAGCCCCAGAGAATTTGCAGAGCCTGGGGAAGTCGACTTGTCCGCCGCGAGTAGCGGGGATGGTCGCATTGAGCGGTTGGAGCTCTTGGTGGAGCAACTCCTCCAGCGGGATAGGGACCGGGATGAACGAATGTCTCAGGCCGCCACTAGCCACGCCAGGAGCCCGCTCAGCCTCTCGTCTTCTCCAGCTGCCTTCGAAGACGACCCGGGACTGCTGGAGACCGCAGAGCCGGAGCACGATGAGGACCTGCTGGACGTGGTGGGTAAATTTGCCACGGCTACACACACTGGGGAGCCACTGCACCACAAATTGGCGGGCACCATAATTACCTGACCACTCACCAGCTTCAGGGTCAGGTACTTAATGAGACCATGGACAAATTTAAACCGCCTGAGAACTGCATCAATCTCAGTGTTCCTACGGTTAATGCCCAGATCTGGGGACACTTGAGCACGACCATCAAGATGCAGGACGTCCATCTCCAGCGGATCCTGAAGCTCCTCTCGACGGGCATTACGGCATATGCCAGGACCCTCGAGGGGGATAATGTGTCCAGCGAGCAGCAGGATGCCCTGGCACTTCGCT
The DNA here is from genome assembly GCA_035221665.1 of Okamejei kenojei. NCBI lineage: Eukaryota > Metazoa > Chordata > Chondrichthyes > Rajiformes > Rajidae > Okamejei > Okamejei kenojei. The sequence continues at coordinate 57,815,207 of CM069139.1, read as the reverse complement.
GCAACGCCCAGTTTGAAATCAACTGCCTGCGCAAGAGCTCCATCCAGCCCAACCTCAACCCGAAATTTGCAGGGTTGTGCCGTCCCTCCACCGCTCCACCATCTCATCAGCTGTTTGGGGAAGACCTCTCCAAGCAACTCAAAGAACTCGACGAGGAGGCCAAGACTGTGGGCCTTATGAAACCTCCCCCGGCTAAAGTTCACCCATATCACCGTCAACAACGACACACTACTTGGAAACCGCGCCAGCCGGATAGGACACCAAGGACCTATCCGCCTCCACTTCCCCAACCGCAGCGGCCTTTTTTAGGGCAAGGCCTGCAGAGGCCCGCATGGAAGATGCGGCCGCCGTCACGACAGCCACCGCAACGTCCCCCCAAAACGCCATACGTCAGGACCCGCCGTTAACCATGGAGGTAAGGGGGTCTGGTTCCTCTCAGGCAGTAGCACTTCTTCCCGCACAAATAGGGGGACGGTTGCGGGCATTTAGGGGTGCTTGGGATACAATCACCACTGACACGTTTATTCTACAAAGTGTTCACGGTTATGTCATAGAATTTATTGATGGTCAACGTCCCCCTACACAGCATGCACCTCAGCGAATTTTTACACTCTCTCAGAATGAGATAGAGGCAGGACATGTTGAAATCTTACGGCTAGCAGCCAAAGGGGTGATGGGCAAAACGACGCACGAACCCCGTGAGTTTGTGTCCAACATCTTAACAAAAACCAAAAAAGTTAGGGGGTGTCGGATTATCATAGACCTAACTGAGTTGAACACTTTTGTACAATATACCCATTTTAAAATGGATACCTTCGAAACAGCTAAGCAGATGCTTTACCCGGGGTACTTTATGACTTGCATCGATTTAAAAGATGCATACTACACAGTTCCCATCACAGAATCGCACAGAAAGTTCCTGAAATTCGTCTGGAAGGGACAGTTGTGGCAATACAAAGCATTACCTAATGGGCTCACTACAGCCCCCAGACTATTTACCAAATTAGTGACACATATATTGGCACTCCTCCGACAACAAAATTATATCGTCATGGCGTACTTAGATGATATCCTTATCATGGGTCAGACCCTCCAATTGGCTACACTGGCAGTTACAGTGACCAAATCTTTATTCGAGACACTAGGGTTTGTAACCCATCCAGACAAATCCAAACTGCATCCCTCTCAAATTATGGATTACCTGGATTTCACCCTTGACACAATCTTAATGATGATCACTATCCCGACCAACAAAGCTATGGATGCTTTTTCTCTCCATTGGGGGAAATGGTTTTGCTACACATTTCCCCCATTCTGCCTCATCAGTCGGGTATTGCAGAAAATTCAACTGGATTCTGCAACTGGCATTTTGATCATACCCTACTGGCCTACACAGCCATAGTACCCGATGGTCCTCAAAATTTTGAAACATCCATGGCTTCAGATTGGTAAACACCCCAAATAAATTACTAACCCCATTATGGGGGATAGTCACCCGTGCCATGGTCACCTAAACATGTTGGCCTGCAGGTTCTAAAGAGGCCGTTCGTCAAGGCCGGCATATCACCAAGAGCCATGGAACTCATCTCAGTGTCGTGCCGAGCATCAACCAGGAGGCAGTACCTCACACAGATCAGGAAGTGGGAGGCATTCTGCTCCCGTACCAACATGACCTCCAACTCGGCAACAATCCCTGATGTCCTGAAATTCCTAGCGGGCCTTCATTACAATGCTGGCCTTAGCTACAGTACCATCAACAGCGCCAGGAGTGCACTGTCCTCATACCTGGACATAGGTATAGGCTCCAACCACCTGGTGTCTAAATTTATGAGGGGAGTGTTTAACACCAACCCTCCACGGCCCAGATACAACTTCACCTGGGACGTAGGGATCGTTCTGACCCTACTGAGAAGCTGGTCTCCTATGACCGAGTTACCAGTCAAACAGCTCACCCTAAAAGTGGTGATGCTGATGGCACTAACTACAGCTCAACGAGTCCAGGCATTACAAAAGCTGCGGCTGGATAGCATGGTCTCCACCCCTGCACATGTGACTTTCTTTGTCCAGGACCTATTGAAGCAGCACAGACCAAGGGCTTATCGGCTGCAGTTGGAGTTTCCGGCGTACCCCACTGATGCCACCCTCTGCATAGTCACCCATCTCTGCCTCTACATCCGCACTACACGAACCATCCGTAAGATGGAGCAGGGGCTCCTCATCAGCCACAAACCTCTGCTTCACCGGATGACTGTGCAGACTATCGCCAGGTGGCTCAGGGCGGTGTTGGGTGCAGCAGGAGTAGCTACTAACATTTTAAAATCTCACTCTACCAGGGCTGCATCCACATCAGCGGCGAGGGCCATGGAGGTGCCCATGGACCACATCCTCGTCACCACGGGCTGGGCTAGTGAAGCAACCTTCCAAAGATTTTACTTCGGAGACACGTGAGTGACTTCGTGAAGACCCCGCCAGCATGCATGCGCGGCATATCGTCGCGCGCATTTGCATCGGCAGGCTGGGGGGGGGAGTGCGCTCTCTCCTCGGGCTCCTTCATAAGGCCGGCAGGTAAGTACTTACCTTTACTCCACAGGATGGACAAGGGCAAAAGGAAGGCGACGCTGTCGAGGAGCCGAGCTGCATCGACCAACCAACGGCCCTTGTCCCCGGAGCTGCAAGCAACACCAGCAGCTTTGAGGCATGTGGGGGCAGGAATGCGGAAGTCGGGCGCTCCCGCTACTTTAGCGCCTGACTCACCCGAGTGGTTTGCCGCCCCGGAGCTGGATGCAACGGATCCAGACTTCGAGCCCCCTTCCCCCAAGAAAAGAGGGGTGAAACAGGTACGTGCTAAGGGGCCTCGCTCTTCCCAAGCGACCTCTCCCCGAGTTCCAGAAAACCCGAGGGGGCTGGGCCGGGGGAAAGCTGCACGACAGGGGAGCCCTGCAAAAGTGCACCAACAAATGTGCGAGGGAGATCTGCCGTAGTGCAGTCTGGCAGCTCCACTGCTGTGTCGAATAGGCCTGCTGGAGCAGATACCGCCGACAAAACACCCCGTCAGGCTGCGGTCAAGAGCGGAGGTGGCAGCAGGAAGCGGTCGGTCAGCTCAGCTCTGGGAGCGGCCGACCATGCGCCTCCATGCCACAAGATGGGCAAGTGTGGAGGTAAGCCTGCACGGACTCCGGGGAGCCAGGTTCCGGGGGCCGGCGCCGATTCAACTCACCTGCCTTCATATCAGACAGGCGGGCCGCCACAGTCTGGGAGAAGACAGACTAGCGGAGAGTCCGTGCGGGAGTCGTATGATCCTACCTGGGCTGTAGGTCACGACAACCTACCATTGGACCCTAGACATCACCTTACGGAGGTGTGGTCCGATGATGGAAGCCCCAGTGAGTTCGCAGGGCCTGGGGAAGTCGGCTTGTCCGCTGCACATAGCAGGGACGGTCGCATAGAGCGGTTGGAGATCTTAGTGGAGCAACTCCTCCAGCAGGACCGGGAACGGGAAGAGTGGGACTCGCGGTCATCCACTAGCCGTGCGAGGAGCCCACTCAGCATCTCATCGTCTCCAGCCAGAAGCGTTAGCGATTGCCCAGCTGCTGTGTTTGAAGACGACCCGGAACAGCCAGTGACCGCTGAGGCAGAGCATGAGGAGGATATGCTGGATGTGGTGGGTAGGTTTGCCGCTACTACACAGACAGGTGAACATCTGCACCACAAATTGGCGGGCACCATTGATTACCTGACTACGCACCAACTTCAGAGTCAGGTTCTCAATGATACCTTGGAGAAAATAAAACCGCCTGAGAACTGCATCAACCTCAGTGTGCCCTTGGTTAATGCCCAGATCTGGGGACACTTGAGTACGGCCACCAGGATGCAGGATGTCCGCCTCCAGCGTATCTTAAAGGTTCTCTCCACGGGCATAACGGCGTTTGCTAGGACCCTGGATGGGGATAATGTGTCCAGTGAACAGCAAGATGCACTGGCACTCCTATGCAACGCCCAGTATGAGATAAACTGTCTGCGTAAGAACTCCATTAAGCCCACACTCAACCCCAAATTCTCGGGGTTGTGCCGACCATCAACCGCTCCACCGCCTCATCAATTGTTTGGAGACCTGTCCAAACAGGTGAAAGAACTGGACGAGGAGGCCAAAACAGCTGGCCTCATGAAACCTCCGACGGCCAGACTTCACCCATACCACCGGCAACAGCCAAACACAACCTGGAAACCGCGACTGTCGGACAGGACTCAAAGGTCCAACCTACCTCCACTTCCGCAAACACGACCTTTTTTAGGGAAAGGCCAACAGCGGCCTGCAAGGAAGATGCGGCCGCCGCCCCGTCAACCTCCACCCAAAACACCGTACGTACGGAACCGCCGTTAACCATGGAGGTAAGGGGGTCTGGTTCCTCTCACGCCGTAGCATCCCCTCCTGCACGAATAGGTGGGCGATTGCAGGCTTTTTTGGACATATGGAAAACTGTCACCACAGATGTGTTTATTTGATAAAGTGTTCAAGGCTATGTTATTGAATTTATTGGAGGTATAAATCCCCCTACCCAGCATTCGCCTCATAGGAATTTTACTCTATCCCAAAAAGAGGTGGAGGCAGGACATGCTGAAATTATACGGCTAGCAGCAAAAGGGGTAATTGGCAAAACCAAGCATGAACCTATTGAGTTTGTGTCCAACATCTTCACCAGAATTAAAAAAGATGGGGGATGTCGGATTATAATAGACTTAACTGAGCTGAACACTTTTGTACAATATACCCATTTCAAAATGGATACTTTTGAAATAGCCAAGCAGATGCTTTACCCAGGGTACTTTATGGCATGCATCGATTTGAAAGATGCATACTATACGGTGCCCATCTCTGAGGCTCACAGAAAATTCCTGAAGTTTGTCTGGAAGGGTCAATTATAGGAATACAAGGCATTGCCCAATGGAATCACCACAGCCCCTAGGCTGTTTACAAAATTGGTAAAACCTATATTGGCTCTTCTCCGACAACAAAATTATATAGTAATGGCATATTTGGATGATATCCTTATTGTGGGTCAGACCCTCCAATTGGCAATTCAAGGAGTGGCTGCAACTAAGGCTCTTTTTGAGAAGCTGGGGTTTGTTATCCATCGAGACAAATCAAAATTGCACCCGGTATGGGTTATGGATTATTTGGGGTTCACCCTAGACACCAATTTAATGAAGATTACCAGCCCAACCAATAAAGCTACTGCTATAATAGAAGAGTGCCACAGTCTTACTTACGCCAGGGTACCGACCATTCGGCAAACAGCAAAAGTTATAGGGAAATTGGTAGCTACATTCCCAGCTGCACAATTTGGACCACTACACTACCAAAATTTACAAAGAACAAAGATCACAGCATTAAAAACAAATGCTGGGCACTTTGATCGGCAAATTCGGTTACCACCAAAGCTAGAAACGAGCTACAATGGTGGGTTGACAATATTAGAAAGTGTCATAGACCCATCATAGTAAGCAACCCTGACGTTGTGCTACAAACTGACGCAAGCGCACAAGGCTGGGGAGCAACTGATACGATGTCCAGTTGTGGTGGCAGATGGAACTCTCATGAGTCTACATTCCTGGAGTCACACGGGATAAACTATATAGAAATGCTGGGGGCATTTCATGGACTGCGGGCTTACTGTACTAATTCACGGGATTTACATGTCCGCCTTCAAATAGATAATACTACAGTGGTGGCTTACATCAATCATATGGGTGGTATCAGGTCGCTATCTTGTGATGAATTGGCTAACACGATTTGGCACTGGTGCATTGAAAGGAATATTTGGATTACAGCGACCTATTTGCCTGGGAAGCTTAATACAGTGGCAGACACCAGGTCACGAGTATTCAATGACAACATTGAGTGGATGTTGAACCCCCAAATTTTTGGAGACATTATAGCTCACTATGGGACACCAGATATTGACCTATTTGCGTCCAGGCTGAACCATCAGATACCAACGTATGTGTCATGGGAACCAGACCCTGGGGCAATAGCAATGGATGCGTTTTCTATCCATTGGGGGAAATGGTTTTGCTACGCATTTCCCCCATTCTGCCTCATCAGTCGGGTATTGCAGAAAATTAAACTAGACTCTGCAACTGGCATGATAATCATTCCCGACTGGGCTACACAACCATGGTACCCGATGGTCGTTAAAATTTAAAAACAACCATGGATGGCGATTGGGAAACATCCCAAATTGATTACTCACCCCATTACGGGGGTTAGTCATCCTTGCCATGGTCACTTAAACTTGCTGACCTGCAGGTTCTGAAATGACCACTCATCCAGGCGGGCATATCATCACGAGCCATCGAACTTATCGCCGCATCATGCCGAGAATCAACTCGGAAACAGTACCTCACCCAAATAAGGAAGTGGGAGGCATTCTGTGCCCGGACTAACAAGACTTCCAACTCGGCAACATTACCTGATGTCCTGGAGTTTCTAGCTGGCCTCCATTTCGATGCTGGCCTCAGCTACAGTGCCATCAACAGCGCCAGGAGTGCACTGTCCTCCAACCACCTGGTGTCTAAACTAATGAGGGGAGTGTTCAACACCAACCCTCCGCGACCCAGATATTCTGTAACGTGGGATGTGGGGATCGTGCTGACCCTACTGAGGAGCTGGGCTCCAATGAATGAGCTACCACTGAAACAGCTCACCCTCAAGGTGGTGATGCTGATGGCACTGACTACAGCCCAACGAGTCCAGATGTTACAAAAACTGCGACTGGACAGCATGTTGGCCACCCCTGGTCAAATAAATTTCTTTGTCAAAGAATTATTGAAGCAGCACAGGCCAGGGGCGCATGGGCTGCAGTTGGAATTTCGGGCGTACCCTGTAGATGCCACTCTCTGCATAGTCACCCATCTCCACCACTACATCCGAGTTACTGGAGTTATCAGGATGAAGGAACAGGGGCTCCTCATCAGCCGCAAAGCTCCGCATCATCGGGTGACTGTACAGACTATCGCCAGGTGGCTCAGGGTGGTGCTGGATGCAGCAGAAGTTGCTACTAACATTTTTAAGTCTCATTCCACCAGGGCTGCATCCACATCAGCGGCGAGGGCCATGGAGGTGCCCATGGACCACATCCTCGCCACCGCGGGCTGGGCCAGTGAAGAAACCTTTCAACGGTTCTACAACAAGCCACTGGTCGCCCCTGCGACATTCGCAGAAGCTATCCTGGGAACCTATTCAGTGAATGTCTGTCCCCGAATTAGGGGTTATTTGTTGTTTATTTGATTAATAAATTGTGTTGATTTTTCAGCCAGTTTCGACTGAACTGCATTAACAGCCTTCCTCCATCAGACTGGCGGCAGTGTGATAAGCATGGACGTTGTCCAGGGCATGAAATCACAGAGCTTTGAAATCTTCACGGTCACTCTCGTGACTCCGAAGTAAAATAGTAAGATTAAACGAGAACTTACCAAGTTTGAAGGTTGATCTGTATTTTACGAGGAGTCGTGGTGAGGGATTTCGTGCCCCCCACACCCACCCTCTATCATAAGGTCAACTAGGAAGTTCTACGTTCTTCATCTTACTATTTTTAGTCATGATGTGTTTCTGTGATTCCACACCGCTGCTTTGAAGGATGCCGCGCATGCGTGTTGGCGGGGTCTTCACGAAATCCCTCACCGCGACGCCTCGTAAAATACAGATCAACCTTCAAACTTGGTAAGTTCTCGTTTAATCTTACTATTCTACAACAAACCACTGGTCGCCCCTGCAATGTTCGCAGAAGCCGTGCTGGGAGCCGCTCAGTGAAAGTTTGTCCCCGGGTTCAGGGTTATTTGTTTGTTATTATTTGTGCAATAAATATGCATTATTTTTCAGCCTGTTCAGACTGGACTGCATTAACAGCCTTCCTCCATCAGGATTGCGGCAGTGTGATAGCATGGATGTTGTCCAGGGCATGAAATCACAGAGCTTTGAAATCTTCACAAAGTCACTCACATGACTCCGAAATAAAATAGTAAGATTAAATGAGAACTTACCAAGTTCGAAGGTTGATCTTTATTTTATGAGGAGTTGCGGTGAGGGATTTCGTGCCCTCCGCTCCCACCCTCCATCATAAGGTCAACTGGTATGTTCTACGTTCTTAATCTTACTCTTTCCAGTCATGGTGCGTTCTGTGATTTCCACACCGCTGCTTTGAAGAATGTCGGGCATGCGTGCTGGCGTGATCTTCATGAAATCCCTCACCGCAACTCCTCATAAAATAAAGATCAACCTTCGAACTTGGTCAGTTCTCGTTTAATCTTACTATTATATGCAGACAATATACTTTTATATATTACAAACTCACAAACGAGCATACCAAACTTATTAAATTTAATATAGGAATTAGGTTTTTTTTCTGGATACAGAATAAATTGGAATGAAAGTGAAATCATGATGTTAAAACCTCAAGAATCTACACACATATTAAAATTCCCCTTTAAAATTGCAACAGAAAAATTTAGGTATTTGGGTATTCAAATTACTAGAAAATGCAAAGCATTATTTAATGCTTTATTTATGCCTTTATTAAATAAACTCAACAGGTCGATTAAATTCTGGAAAATACTTCCGTTATCATTAATAGGCAGAATAAATGCTATAAAAATGATCTTTTTACCACAAATATTATACCTATTTCAAGCTATACCATTATATATACCAAAAAACTTATTTAAAAAGCTAGACTCTAATATTACCAATTTTATCTGGGATTATAGATCACACCGAATTCAAAGAAAACATTTGTGCAAACCAAAAGACATTGGGGGACTTTCACTTCCGAACTTTTTGTATTATTATTGGTCAGTGCATATTAAGAATATAATTTACTGGTTGGACAGTTCTACCCAACAGACAGAATGGATAAGAATGGAGAAATAGGACTGTTCTCCTTGTAATATAGGAGCGATCCTCTTCTCCCCGATAAAACTAAACAACACAATATATAAGAATAACCCGATTACACATGATACAATAAGAATTTGGAAACAAATAAAATTATCCTTAAAATAAAGAAACCTATCATTGTTAACGCCAATAGTGAATAATCCTTCATTTAAACCATCTCTTATTGATAAAACATATAATCAATGGGAAAGAATGGGAATTAAAAGGATCAGTGATATGTATGAAATGGGAAATCTGTTATCATTCCAACAATTACAATTAAAATTTAAACTGAAAAATAACCAATATTTTAAATATCTTCAGATCTGTGACTTCATGAAGAAATACATACAAAGATATCAAAACATAACTTTAGATCCACTGGAAGAAGCAATGAACATTAAGGCTGACTCACAGAAATGAATATCATATTTATATAATAGTATTTTCAATATAGAGGCACTTAGAGAAGAGTGGGAACGAGAATTAATGATAAAAATTACGAAGGAAACATGGGAAAAGTATTTGATATATATACAAATGTTCGATTAATGTAAGATTATTTAATTTAATTAAAAATTTTACATAGATTATATTACTCAAAAACTAGATTGAATAAATTCTATCTAAATACTTCCCCCATTTGTGATAAATGTCTATCCCAAAATGCAACTATAACACACTCTTTTGTCTCCTGCATAAAACTTTATAAATTCTGGAGTGATATTTTTGAAATATTTACAAAATTATTTAAGATAAAAATGGAACCTAATACTGAAATTATTATATCTGGAGTAATGGCAGATGGGAATAAATTGAACTCATCACAAACTTTCTTTTTAAATTATGGTTAATAATGGCAAAAACCCTTATACTTAACTTTTGGAAAAATACAGCCATACCGATGCTTAAAATGTGAATTTCAAACATGTTGGACACTGCACATCTTGAGGAAATGCGATTCCTCCTAATAGATAAATCAGACCAATTTTTAATGAGTTGGTCTCCATTTGTCGATTTTTGGAAGCATATGGTGCAACAAAGCCGTAGAAGCTAACTGTTTCAGGATTGGGTGAGGGATGGTCAAGAATATAGATAACGATCTCCTTAATCTCTTACTATCTACTCTGTTTCTTTCTTTTTTCTTTTTCTTTCTCTTTCACACTCTTTTCTTTCTCACACACTATATATCACATGTTTCTCTATCTTTTATTACCTATTCTCACTTTTTCTTTTTAATTATTAAAAAAAAACTGTACATAAAATGTAATATGTCAATATATATTAGGCACCTTGGTGCCATATTCCCGTACTTACTTCTAATAAAATATTAATAAATAAATAAATAAATAAATAAAATTATTAATAAATAATAAATAATAAAATAAATAATAAATAAATACAATTGTATATCCATGATGGATGTTAACCCCAATTCAATCTTGGTTAAAGGGGAAAATCTGCATAATTTTCTTTATTTGAAAGCTAGAAGAAAAACTTGAGCCAAAGTTTGTTGTACCTGGTTAGTAGGTATGTTGTTAGTTTGACTTGCTTGTCCCTATTTGGATACTTTTATTTAGCATGCCAAATAATTGAAAGTACAAGCTGATAATGTAGCAAGTGCAGAGGAGACATCAAATAATGGAGCTAGCAGGCCTTCATCTCCTTGACCAGTTAGATTGTGAAATTAACAGCATTATGATTGGGATGGAACAAAAAACGTTAAATTCAGTGTTGCTCAATTGAGGATGGGGAAATAGATAGAAATGATATTTTAAATTTGACTCTTTTCAAAACCCTATTAATTAATGTTTACAGTAATGAAAGTTCACACTTCAGATGGTTAATATATGTGCCAGTGAACATTGGCACTAATTAATAGATTTATCCCTTGATTTGCAGTAGTGTTCCTGGAAAAAGTTTCAGTGGATTTCAGACGTTGAAAAGGCCAGGCATTTTGGTAATGTGTTTCTTTGTATAGAGAGGAGCAAGTTATTCATCCTGAGGAGAAATAGCTTCTTAAATTGATGCTGCATACCTCAAATAGTCAATGGGATTACAATAACAATTTGTAAAACAAATATCATTACATCAATGGCTAAAATCAACTTTTTGTGCGTTTAGTTTATCTCTGTCTTCCAAATGCCATCACTTTCTGGCATTCAATGTATTTCAATGCAAGGTTGATGGTGAGATCCCTTCTTTTAATGAAGAGATAGCTGAGTAGTGTAACTACAATGGCAAGTTATTGATGTTTGAGATGAACTGTGCATCTGCCTTTTGCCTGCAATTGCTGTACCATTTGTGCATAAATAATAGGAAGTACTATTAGCCTCACCTTTATTTTGACATAAAGTTACAACCATGAAAGACAGATTAATACACAAAATCAAGAAAGTGGAATATACTAAAAGAATAGTCACACCACAACAAACTACATGTTCATAAAATAACAGAAAATGTACATTTTAATTGTTACCAAGCACACATACATTGAAGCTTACTTACTGAGAAAAAGTCTTCAATGGGGACATGTTAATACTCTGGAAAGCTATTAAATATTTAGTCATTGATTTATATTTTTAAGAATTAATGAACTTAGTAAGGAACATACATTACATGACTAGCTTCATAAAAAATGTTATAGCCTACTTTTAAGTAAAGTGCTGCTCAATTAGATCGACCCTTATAGCCCTGGGCTTTTCACGACTGGACCTGCCAAAAGCAGCAAATCTACCTCCAGTCTTTGTGCCTGTCATCGATCGTCAGAATTGTCAGCTGCATTGAGTGAAGTAGTAGAGAGCAGAGCATGCCACAACAGCCCAGCAAATCTGGTGAGGATTGTGCTGCACACCATGCAACCAATCTGAGTATCCTGTGTTTTGAGCATGCCAACGCCTCAGTCAATTACATATCAAGAGGACCGATGAATATCATATTTCTCTTCATTAGCAGTAATCGAATTGAGAACAGGTGTTACCATTCAGGGTTTTGACTGCAACGCTGTAACCTGAAATCATGTACATAGTGATTTGAGCAACCACTTCCTTGATTTTTGCATCTATTGTGTTGCAGATATCTCCCATCAGTATGATCTGTGGGTTTAAAAAATAATTCTCTATTGCTTGTAAGAAGGCAATTGAGATGGAAAGGGAATCAGTTATTGTATGATGCTAGTACGTTTTCAAGTGAATGCTTGATAAGGCTTCCTGTCAAAATTTCACACCATTGGCACAGGAGGGTTTAATTCTTATAAACCTGGCATGCTTGTCTCAACTAAAGGTACATAACGTTCAGTGCAGTCAGTGCAAACAAGGCAAAAGGAATAATTGCACTCAACTAAAGGAGAAATGCTACACCGGTGAAAATGTATTCAAGCACCGATCATTTGTCCATTGTCTCATCCATTATTTCAAAAGCAATGTTATCAATGGTTGAATTTTCTCACTTAATAAAAATGTCTTTGGTGAGGATATTCCAAAGTAAGCATGCAGGTACAACAGACAGTGAAGAAAGCTAATGGCATGTTGGCCTTCATAACAAGAGGAGTTGAGTATAGGAGCAAAGAGGTCCTTCTGCAGTTGTACAGGGCCCTAGTGAAACCACACCTGGAGTATTGTGTGGAGTTTTGGTCTCCAAATTTGAGGAAGGAAATTCTTGCTATTGAGGGAGTGCAGCGTAGGTTCAGGAGGTTAATTCTCAGGATGATGGGACAGTCATATGTTGAAAGAATGGAGAAACTGGGCATGTATAAACTGGAATTTAGAAGGATGAAAGGGGATCTTATCGAAGCATATAAGATTATTAAGGGATTGGACACGCTAGAGGCAAGAAACATGTTCCCAATGTTGGGGGACTCCAGAACCAGGGGCCACAGTTTAAGAATAAGGGGTAGGCCATTTAAAACGGAGATGAGGAAAACGTTTTCAACCAGAGAGTTGTGAATCTGTGGAATTCTCTGCCTCAGAAGGCAGTGGAGGCCAATTCTCCAGATGCTCTCAAGAGAGAGTGGGATAGAGCTCTTAAAGAATGCGGAGTCAAGGGATATGGCGAGAAGGCAGGAATGGGGTACAGATTGTGGATGATCACAGTGAATGGCAGTGCTGGCTCGAAGGGCCGAATGGCCTACTCCTGCACCAATTGTCTATTGTCTATTGTTTGATCCATTATTTCAAAAGCAATGTTTTCAATGGATCAATTTTCTCACTTAATAAAAATGTCTTTAGTGCGGATATTCCAAATGATGTGACATGCAGTTAGTTTACTGCTTACTAAAGCCCAGAAATTATTGCTTGTAATATTAGCGCATAAATGCTTAATTCATTTATATGAATTGCTTTTATCCATTATTTCAATGGAGGGGTAACAGGTTAATGCTTAAATTATAATGGCAGACATTAATATTATCAGAAATAATTTATCACCTAAAACGCTTTGCATTGTTTATTCCAGAATATTTAAATGTATTTAAAGGATAAGTTAGATAACTAAATGCTAAAATGTCATTAGATTTGTTCTGTTTAACAATCCTGCAGCTACAAAGAAAAGGCTATTTTGGTATAGATCCATAGTCAATATGTAAATGAGTCAATTAACATATTTTGGTAAAATCATTAAGTGATACAAATGAGAATCAATTGTTATATGTTTTTGCTCTTTCAAAATTACTAATATATTTTTTCAAATTTCATAACACTTTTATTTACTTTGTGTCTTTGGGAAAAATCAATATTCAAATATAATGTTTGTAGGAAGAAACTGCAGACGCTGGTTTAAACCAAAGATAGACACAAAATGCTGGAGTAACTCAGCGGGACAGGCAGCATCTCTGGAGAGAAGGAATGGGTGATGTTTTTTGACAAGCATGTTCATGATTATGTATTCCTTCTGCAATTGGCAGAAGGAAAGCCGTGCTTTCTCCAAATTTCTTAAAATCTATTCAAATTTGGAAAAGATTGCTCTGAAACAAACAACTATCTTCAAGACTTCAAAGAAAGAATGAAGAAATAAAATGCAAATCCTACTTTATTTATTTGTGTATAAAGAGATCACAACTGCCAAGGAAAAAGCAGTTTGGAGGTCATCTGAGACTGTGAAATCAATCTGAAAGAAAGGAAATTTATTTCGGCCTGAGTTGCTGTGAACTTGAGGGCTGCATCTGAAATGACAATGGAGCCAAAGAGTTATGACTGACTGTCTACCTTACTTAACCCTGTAGCAGAAGAGAAAAACCTTCCTATTATTAGACTACAAAAATATTTTTGCACTTTGAAAAATAATTTCAAGTCTTTGCCGCGGTGTAATTTAGGAGTCAGTAGCTCAATCTACATAAGGAAGAGCAAAATGAAGTAATAGGGTAAGCCTAGGATGGGGGTGATGGCACAGTTATATTGAGATAAGGTTTGACTTATTGACAAGTAATCGCGGGTTAGCAAGATCTCCAATGGTATATTTTGGAAAACATATACATTTTTAATGTAAAAACAAAACAAAATCAAAAAGACTATTCAATGATATTTAAATACAAAATCCCCAGTAAGTGCTGTGTTTTAAGCACTGTGGTCATAAATATCCTTTTTTTCTGTGACAATATCTAATACTGTCTAATCTGTTTGATGTTAATTTGGGAATTAGGGTTAGCTTCTTTGACCCATAAAACGATATTTCCTCCCAGCTAATTCAGCTTCATGCTTTTCAGATGACGCAGTATTAAAATCAGGTTGAAAAGACAGAATGTATTAGTTAAGACTGTAATCACTGCACCAGAAAGGATGCTGTTCTATTGCCACTAATGCTACATGCAGATCCTGTGTAAGGACTTTCTTGGCATCATCTGGAAATGGCGTGGACTTGATCTTGGCAGGCCCAATTATAGAATCGCATTTTGAAGCTCTGGCAAAAAAATCAAACAGAAATGCTATCATTTTGTTGTAAGATAGCCAAAGATTTGTTATACTACTGCACACTCCTCTTCCAATAGAGGGCTGCCTGTGTGCAATGGTGCATGTGAATCAATGATAGTGAATGGGGTGGCATCTGCTTGGGGAAAAATAATAAGCCTTCTAAACAACAGACATTGGAATTTCTATTTGGTTGCAACAGTAGTGACCAAATACAAACAATATAATGTTCCGGGTACAAGTAATGATAGAAACAGAATCCAAATAATTTTTTTAGATTTTCCGAATTATAAATATTCTGTGAGCAGCACCTTGGCTGATATGATAGACAAGTGGATTATGTCTGGGAATCTATGATTCTATAGTAAGCCAGTAGAATATTTGGGGTTTGCCTTGATCTACATCAAGAAGGATGTGCTTGCCATGGCTGTGAACTCCAGATCGACAAAATCTTGACATGCACTCATGTCCGACATCTGCACCTTTCAAATTTATTTGGATGCTTGCTTTGATTTTCTCTCCAATAAAGTAGAATTAACATTGCCAATGCCATTCTAAATAATTTTCCTGTCATCAGGTAGGGAACGCAAATAAACATTAATTTTTCTTCTTTTCATCCATTCCTGTGAAATTGAAACGCATTGAATCAGCACATAACCAAATAATGAAGTTAAATAGCTGTCATGGATGTTTTTCATTGCTAATAGCAACTACCTCTGTCACTTTTTATTTTCCCAAACATTAAAACTACTGGTAATACTAGTCTAGAAATTCAGTTACATAGCACTGTTCTTTTTAACATTGTACAGTTGAAATTCAAATTTACAGAGTGTAATATGCTTGCAACCATTTTGGTGTCAAAATTAGTCTTATCTGAAATCTGGCATAGCATTTCTTGTCATAAATCACCTCTGCACCAGTATTGCGTACAGGATTACATCATTTACTTGCATTGCTCCTTTGTGTATTGGTATGTGTTTGGAAAGATCCTTTATCCATACTGAGACCCTAATCAAGTCTCCCCTGTTATTTTCTCCTCTCCTCTCCTCTCCTCTCCTCTATACTATGGCACCCAATAATAACTTGACAAACTCCAAATTCCAGGTCCGCAGCCTCTGCCCACCACCTCTCCATCCATCATTTGCAGGCAGTGGATGTGCAAAAGTCGGTAGCATGTCATGTAAAAATATTTTGAGATCATTTCTTTTACACCCAGTGGCCTTCACTGGTGTGCTTGACCTATGCACAGATCACCTGGGTCAAGTGTGTGGAAGTGTACAACATGCGTTCAGGTTTACATAAAATCCGTTTGGAACACACAAAAATGTGCATCAAGGCAAATTATGGTGGATATTTTTTAAATACATATGGTTTATTATCTGGAATAACATGTTCATTTGTTGCTTAATATTCACTGTTTAAACGGGATTTTCTTTAAATGTAAATTGAACCAATGAAAATAATGAATTATAACAGACAATTTATCCTGAGAAACAATTTGGGGAAAAAAAATACTGTCTTAGTATTTGGTTTATAAATTTTAAACTCTAAATTTCTGCATGGTAAAGGTATTTGGAGTGAGTTTGTGAGGGGTTGCTGGAAAGAATTGCATTTTAAACTGTCAGAAGTAGAAGGTGTAACCCAACAATCAGTGAGGGTAATGAATGTTAGCATTCCTCTCCCAGCCGACTGGGTGTGACATCCTATTGTAGAGAAAAATGACACATCACTCGTCCTGTCAACTGCTGTGTCCCTCCTGCTGGCTGAGCAGCAAAGGAGCTCTGCTGCAGAAAGCTTTGAAGGAATGAGCTGGTGGCTAGAGAATACAGCAAGAACATGGAGACTAGGAAAGGCTGAAGTTCACGGCTGAGTACAAAAGCAACCCCTACATTTTGTGTTTATACCTGTTCGGCATTCAGCAGAGTCCCATCCAAAATAAAAGAATGTCTGGCAGTGTGTGGAATTTTGCATTCAAAACATTACCGGGCAGTACAGTAAGAACAGTGAATAATGTTAACGTTGGAAAAATATAAAAAATATCTATGCAAATAAAGAAGAGCTCATTGATTTCTTTTTAATTAAATTTATTCACTTGGAACATATAAAACTGAAAAACATCCACAGTTAATGATAGGAGTTTTGATCACAATTATTTACTTTAGATATCTGACACAGGACTGTTCATTAAAGGCTGAGAAAACCTTGCATTGTATTGCCAATATTTCTGTACCTAAACCCATCAACATATGTAGTCTTGTCCTAAATCCTATTCTCAGCATTTGTTTTTGAGATAGCAAAATTAATAATGTTAAGAGCTGTTTTGTAATGTCATTATCTTGGAATTATCAGCTGGAGCCTTACTGTAAAGAGATTTGGCTCTGCTGGTGGAATATATCATATAGATTGAATAATCACCAGATAGATTACATTACATAAACTACTAATAATAAATCAGATAGATTATATATTGCAGTCAACATGATATGAAGAAGGCATTCACAAATATGTCTGGACTCGCTCACTATCTAACCATGAAAAATAAAATCATGGTAATGTACACCTTGTTAAATGTTTATATTCTGTAGGCTGATTGCCCTTTTTCCAAGGCGCAGGTACTTTAGGATTGGAAAATGTAAATTAAGTAGTTTAGTGCATGGATTTCCTATTCAGAACATTGCTACAAGCAAAGCTGAATGTGCATAAAGTAAAACTCAGCATCATCTTTCCCAAATCACTAGCTATGTATTACATGAAGCGCTGGATCATTAGGATTAACATTACACACTGAATTTATTTCAAATATCACTTTTTTCTGTAAAGCAAGAAAAAGGTTAAGCTAGCTTTGACACTGTCAGCTAGGACACTATAGGAGGCTGATGGGATTTATTTCATCTCAAGAGAGATTGCCTATGGTGTTTTTAAGCAAATACAACAAGGGCTTCCCATTGGTTTAAATGTAAAATCTTACCACAGTATTAGTATATGTAATCACACTTGAACCTTGACCTGCAGCTTGATAAAAGACAGGCTGTGATGCTTTGGAATGCTTTAGAATGAACAAGAACCACAAAGTAAACCTGCTAAAATAAGCAAAGCTTTGTGCATAGGTGATCAAGAGAATATTATGGGAACATTACATTGAAATGCTGTTCAAATCTCACTCCATACTAATTTGAAAACCTTCAGCGTTTCCTACATCACAGCTAAGTCAATTCAGTACATATTACATTGGAGAAGTATCATCATTGCAAGAGTGTGTCAGAGCAACAAAGGATGGGAAATAAATACAGTGCTGCCAGCATTTCCCATAATCTGAATGCCAGTAAAATATATGGAGTCAGGAAACACTCGATGAACAAGGATATCCTAATGAACAGAAATCTTCACATCAAACAAGGTATAACATTTGTGGATTAGTACAGGTGAGCCAATACAGTACAGGTCCACCACCGATTTACCGGCACCCTTGGTTCCAGAGTTGTGCCATATCATCTGTTTTGTCAGACCAACAGAGGTCACGGCCTCAGAGGGGGTGGGGTGGAGATACCACCCCTCAAAACCGGTCACAGAACTCAGCTATGGGAACGGATCTCGGCCAGGCCGGAGTTCCAAAGCCCCAGCCAGAGGCAGCAAATTCGATCTACCAATCTATCAGGGAAGACAACTATGTGAACAGATCTGCCAGGTCCATCCAGGCTGGAGTTCCAGAGCCCTGGCCGCAGGGGGAAGATTTGACCCGCTGATCGGCCGTGGAAGTCCCAATGAGGTCAAGATCGGCAGCCTCACCCGGCCTAGGCGCTACATTTTCAGGGGGACTTCCAGGGGGAGATTTCACAAGCATTCTCATAATTCTGTCAGGATTAAAGGAGATGCCGGACTACCAGTTGCCGCAAAATCATTGGTGGATGAAAAAAATATTTAATTGTACCACTTGCAGTGTAAGGAAACACTGTCAGAACACATATGTGTGTCGCAAGATCCCAAAATAAATGACCTGATTACCTAATTTATTGTTTAGGTTGATGGGTCACTTTTCGTTGGGAGATCAAGAAATTCAATTTTGGATACTCATCAATGTTTTGGTTCCAAATCCAGGCATCTTAAATCAAAGGTAATGATAATTCCAAGTGCAAGATCAAGCTTAGAGTTGCAGAACATGCACCGTGGGCTGTGTCACTATATTGCAGAGAAAAAGCTGCGATGTTTATAGATGGCGTGTTTCAGAAAGTGGTCATCACACAGGTAAAGAAATTTAAGGATAAAGAATTATTGAGTGAGTACCAGGCATCCAGTGCGGGAGGGAGTATCACAATGTATCGCTCTTTACCTCTTCCCTACAGCAGATATGGTGATATCCCAGACACACTTACCATATTCTACAAGATGATTCATTTTATGTCTCCCGCAAAGTCCCAAAGGGAAACTCAAATATCCTTTCCCACAACATTTCAGTGCAAATTGACCTCCAGGGGCAATCTGTATCTGAAGAAGGGTCTTGACCTAAAACATCACCCACTCCTTCTCTCCAGAGATGATTCCTGTCCTGCTGAGTTACTCCAGCTTTCGTGTCTATCTCCAGGAGCAGTCTGTTCTGCGGCGATCATATGCATAATTAACCATGTGGTGGGTGATTTGACTGTTGAAATGTCAAGGTTGAAGTGCAACAACATGAAAGAACGTTGCTTTGGCAATTTGCACTATCACTAAAGCAGTTTTTCTCTACTCAGTAATGTCCAAGGACAACTGTCCCCATTGTGGGTCTTCAGGGAACCCACCACAGAGCACCTGCAATATTGACATGGTCTGCCAATGAAAACCAATGTCATCACCTCCCACAATGTTTACCTTTTTGGTTCATTCTGGGATAGTACATCAAACAGGCTCATCATTTTAAGGTGAACAAAAGGCTTTTAAAAATAGTAGGTGCTTTTTTTCGTCTTGCACACATCAAGTATGTTCTCTGCATTTTAGCTGATAAGCATCGGGAATGTATTATCACTTCATGATATTTAAGGAATTATTATTATGGAACGTGAATATTGTTGTTCATAGTTTGGCTGGGGTTGTGAGGGCTATTATTTGGTCTTGACCTTGATGAAAAGCTTATTTATACCTTTGCGGTGAATTACAAATTTTCTTGTGAGCAACCCTAGTTTAAAAAAAAAAGATCCTCTGCATCTAATAATCCATTATATAATTATTAATTCCGGGTTATGTATTGTAAGATGTGGTTATCTATATTGAACCATAACAAACAACAGGATGATTTTTGAAGTCCCCACAGTTCCAACAGGCCCTAATCATTAATAGAGCAATGAGTAGCCAGCTGCCACCACCCTGACACTGAGATCAGAGGCCCCTTTGCCGCTGAACACTGACAGATAAACAAACTCAATCTTAAAGTGCCTTTGGTTGAATCTTGAATCCTGAAGAGGTCATTGATTCTGATGGAAGACAGATTAAGGGGCTGTCCCACTGTGGCGACCTAATTGGTGAGTTTAGAAGAGTTTAGGAGAGTTTGAAAAAATGTCCTCCTTCGACTGTAGAAGACCTCCTTCGACCTCCTTCGACTATGTTGAAGACTGGCTTCGACTAGCTTCGTGAAAATTGGACACCGAATAGTGGAGAGTGAAGACGACCTCCTTCAATCTCCTTCGACCTCCCTTCGACTATGTTGGCGCCGTCCCATCCCCACCCAAGTGCACCCCCCCCCTCCACGGGCGGCCAGAGAGGTCAGGAGTCAGACGCAAGCTGTACCCCCAGGCCCACAGCCAGCGCAAAGAAGCAGGAGAAAAACAACATTTTAAACCCGCCCCCTCTCAAAGGCACCAAAGTCGCGCACATGGCCAGTGGCAGAACTGCAGCGCCGCTAAAGGTAAGTTTTGTAACATACCTACAATTGTGCAGGGAGCACCCTTTTCTGGCCTGTCACAAAGAGAATCCCCCTGGCAGCTTCAGTCATGGGGAGATCCATCCCTTCCGAGCCAAATGCAAATGTTATTATTGTCAGGGTCATGTTGTTGATTAAGAGTGTAACTTTTACCTTCTTCACACTGATACTGGACTCATTGGATCAGTTTATCCTTCTACTGACAATGCCCATGTCACTGATGGGCTGGTTCTCAGTTTTAAGCTATCCAGCAACTGTGGTATTTTGCTGCATTTTAGGTTATTTAATTTGCTGGTTTTACTTTGTTATGATCCTCGGATTTCCCACAGTTACTTATAAAGTCTATTTCTTGCATTTTAGGATCATTCACTGGAGTCAACTTACCTCTTCAATCTTTTACACGCTAAGTTACAAAGAAGCAATGGAGAAACAGCGTATTTTACACCCTTAGCTTTAAATTGACTCAGATATTAGTTCCACCCATCCCTGGTTCCTCCAGACTTCTGACCACTTTCACCTTTTTGTCATAATTTGAGTTTACTGCAAGCCCTTAGCCACTCAAGTCAAGTTCATCAGATCCATACTATTTCTCCAATGATTTGACTGCAACAATGCATAGTTAATGTGATCATGTTCAGAAAAGCCTTTATACAGCCAAAGAAAAACGTTGCAGGCATATTGCTTCACTTCAAACAAAATCATTCAAAATTTAAATTAACCAGAGTACAAAAAAGTAGGGCAGTATAAAACCCAGTTCATTCCATTGGTGTGGAAGCATTTCATAATTCATGAATAACAGAAAACTCCAGTCACCCTCAATAAGACTTAGAATTTCCTCAGAATTGTAGCAGATATGGTTACAGACAAGCTGAATTCCTTTTGAGTTTATAAAATACTGAATATATGATTAGCATCAGTTAAAAAGAAGCTTTATGTAGAGGGTAGTTACATTTTAAGACAGGCACATTCCTCTGAACATTTTGTATAAAATAGAAACTTTCCATATAATGGAAGTTTATTTTCTTTATTTTTAATCTTTAAACCTTCCTGACAATCAATTATAATTCCTTAGTAGTTTGAACAGCCGTTCCGCAAAGTCTAAACAGGACCATTGTCTTTTTTTAATGCTGTAGTAATTGGCTAGTATTCTGGGAAAGCAGTCCCACTTTAGTTAATTGGGTTCTGGAACCGTGATAAGAAATTTCAGCATAAGAAAATAATATTGGTTCTGTTTATTAAAATTTAATTTTCTCAGTACACTTACAGATCATAAATATGTTGTAGTGCGTGCATAAACCAATCAAGCATCTATGACATCCAACAATGGCAACTGTATGACATAAAATTATACATATGAACAACATGTTTTCCACTGAATCTATAAACAATGTGTTTTAAATTAAACAATGGAACAATTGCTTAATTAACAAATAGAGTATAACACAGAATGCCTCCAAATCAGCTGCAAACTATTACTTGGTAAATTTGTAATAATAATTTATTAATTGAAATCCATCTAATGTGAATCACTGACACTGGACAGAGTTTCATTGCAATTGACAGCCTGTTGCACAAAATTTTATCCAACAACTGCATTGAATATAAATACCCATATGTTAACTAGTGGAGCACAGCACAAACAATATTTGGCCCACCAATCATTCCCAGCTCTGCACAATCCAAGACATCACTAGAATATTTCCATTGCCGCAAAATACAGAATTTTGGCTTGTTACCGGATAAACACAGCTGCAGTAACACTGAAGCTGTCCACAACAGTTGAAATTATATATGAAGGGGGTTCTTCTGACTTTACATCTGATGCTGGTCTTAAGTTGCTCCAGGGTAATATAGCTGTCAACATGTGCACACATCTTCAGGTAATTCCACAGAAATCACACAGCTTTAAATCTGATGAAATTCTGATGCCAATTGTGTTTTGTGCAGCAATAGACAGAAAATATCTCTGGAGTATCAACTCCCTGTTTCCCCCACCCCAAGCATGGTGATATTTTTCAGAGATCCAATGCCTTCTTTGATTTAATGTTCATCTCACACAGTCTGCAAGGTTTATGATTTTTAAAATATATAAACTGCAGCTGCTGGAAATCTGAAACAAAAACAGAAAAGCTGGAAAAATTCAGCAGGCCAAGCAGCATGTGTTTCTCTTTCCACAGGTATTGCCTGACCTGCTGCATTTTCCACCATTTTCTGTTTTTGCAGCAAGAATATTTATGTTGCGCCAGTAAGTTCAGTGCTAATTGACCCCAGCTACAATTCAAATAGCCTAGAAATCCGTTTGCCTGACACTTTTATTTATTTATTTATTTATTTATTTAATCATGGTTAATAATTATTCAAATGACATTTCCAGGTATTTGTATTAAACCCCTGTCTCACGGTGCGAGTCGACCCACGAGTGACCTCGAGTTTAAAACAAATTAAACTTGTGGTAATCATGTACAATTAACATAGCGGGAATGTCGGAACTCGTGGACACAACTTAGCGACTCGTGGCGCAAATGGCAGGTACCCGTGAAACCTGCTAACTTGAAAAATTTCAAACATGTTTAAAGTTTTCCACAAGTCAAATTTACTCTTGAAGTTAAAATTTGAAACATTTAAAGTCATTGTAAGAACGTAGTAGCCCGTGAGTTTACCCTAATGATTCATGAGTCTACCGTGGGCACTCTTTAACTCAGCGGGACAAGCAGCATCTCTGGAGAGAAGGAATGGGTGACGGGATGACATTTCCAAAATTCCGCTGTGTCTTTGTGTTACTCCAGCACCGTGTGGCACTTTTTGTCAACTAGCATCTGCCCTTTCTTGTGTCTGACATTATTTGTATCCGTGGCAGTTGCTTGTCGCTCCCTTCAGTTTCCCAGGGGGTCGGGACGGGACTGGAGTTGGGAGGGAAAGGTGGGGGGGTGGGGGGATGGGAGTCGGGGGAATGGGGGGAGTTGGGGTGACTTAGTACGGTAGACAGGTGTATGATAGGTGTACTACTTGTGTGGGCAGACACTTTGGTAGTGATTGCCCATGGGAGAGAGGGAGGGGAGAGAGGGAGGGGGAGAGAGGGAGGGGGTGAATGGAGAGAGAGAGGAGGACAGGAGAGAGAAACACAGAGAGAATCAGAGGAACAGAAGAATCTGAAGCAAACACCTCACTATTATTGGTTCTTATTTATGGGATTAAAAATTTTTTATCCAGGGTAACAAGTTGTTTTTGTGACTGTTTATTAACTGATAAAAAAAATATCATCAGTAGCTTATGCTTTCAATTCTTTTAATTGATAATTTTTTATCATCCTGGCAGCACCAGAGACCCGGGTTCGATCCTGACCTCGGTGCAGGGTTTGAGCTTTGTCTTTCATTCAGAGGTTGCGGGCGGGCTGGGGTGACTGTAGGGCTCTGAAAACTTTGTTTCCCAGGGCTCGGGTGAGTGTGAAAGGGGTGGTTTCTGGGCAGATCTGCCCAATCAGCAATGTTTTGAGCCCCTGCTTTTTATACAGTTTAAGTCGCGACGGTGGGACGGCTGCTCTGACAGACATACTGGGTGAGTAGAGAGACACACACTGCTATCCCTCTGGTCTACGGACCTTGCTGTCGAGGGAAAAAATAACGTGAATGTTCAATTTACATAATCTTTTTGTTAGAAGTTTACCAACGTTTTGATGAGAGATAAATTAAGGGAATAAAACAATCTTGCTACACACAAAAAAACTGGAGTATCTCAGCCAAGCCGGCAGCATCTCTGGAGAGAAGGGTTGAAACGTTTTTTTCAGTCTGAAGAAGGGACACGACCAGAAACGTCACTCATTCCTTCTCTCCAGAAATGCTGCATGTCCCGCTGAGTTACTCCAGCATTTTGTGTCTATCTTCGGTGTAAACCAGCATCTGCAGTTCCTCCTGGCAAATAAAACAGCCTATGATTGATGCTAGACCTTGAACAAATGCAGTTCAAATGGACTTATGAATGCAATTTTGGAAGGATTGTTTCTTGAAACAAACTGCTCTAAAAGTTTGAAGGAAGGAATTGCAGATACTAATTTAAACCGAAGAGAAACACAAAATGATGGACTAACTCAGCTGGCCAGGCAGCATCTCTGGAAAAAAGAAATAGGTGATGTTTCAGGTCGAGATCGTTCTTCAGGCTAGGTCTTTGTATAGTGAAAAAAAAAACTGTATGACATCACTTTTACCATGTGATGATTCTTCCACATGTCGGTAGACGTTGTTGTCTCAAGAGTAACTCGGGAGAGGAACTTGGTAATTCGGGAGACGAACTTGGAACATCGCAGAAATGAGAAGTAAATGGCAAACTTAGACATACCCGTGGGAACTCGGTTAAACTCTTGGACATAAACTTGGAATCTCGTACGCAACCACAAGTCTGTTTTTTTTCTTTCACTCGGGGTCACTCATGGGTGGACTCGCACCGTGAGACAGGGCCATTACTCCAGAAACTTGAATGGCTTTCCCGAGAAGGATTCTCCTTTGCATGTCTGCATGAATTCTATCTCAAACATGCATGTGGTGAAAAATATCAGTACTTCTTTTGGGTCATTATGGGAAACACTAAGCTAAAGATAGACACAAAATGCTGGAGTAACTCAGCAGGACAGGCAGCATCTCTGGAGAGAGAAATGGGAGACGTTTCGAGTCAAGGCCCTTCTTCAGACTGAGAGTCAGGGGATAGGGTGACAGAGATATGGAAGGTAAGGTGTAAAAATGAGAGATCAAAGGCAATAAGTTTAATTGTGCTCCCGATTAAATGTTACTGATTGTAAGCCTCATTATCACCTTCCCCTCAGCTAACAATGATCCATTGTACATTTTCCTTTATCTTCGTCCCCTTTGATCTCTTGTTTTCACACCATACCATTCCCTGACTTAGTCTGTAGAAGGGTTTCGACCCGAAACATCACACCTATTCCTTCTCGCCAGAGATGCAGATCTATCTGTAAACCCCACTTGCTCCCCACAACCTTGGCATGTGTTAGACAATAAAAATCTGCAATGACCTTTCAAGAGTGCCCAAACTTTAACTTGAGATGCTACCGAAATTTGAGTGAAACAATCTTTAACTGGTCACTACTGTAACCAACATGTGCATCTATGAATCCCGGACCTGTGTTTATCTCTTAAAACGTGAACTTAAGATGCCTATAAATAAGTTATCCACATGCAGAATATTTTCTAAAAAGTAAATGGGTAACAGTGCACTATTACTCAGTATGTTCCTTTTGCATGTGCAGGGGAAGCCAGGGTGGAATTCCCCCATAACTTACTCTGGAAGATTGCCTTGATTTGCTGCTTCAGTTCAGATTGTACATCTAGATTAACAGAATACACAAAGGAATTTGATTCAAAATACATTGGTAATATATGTCTTGAAGAAATGACATACCCTCAGATACATTTTAAATTAAGATATGTGACAGCAAAGGATAATATTCATGTGAGAAAGTTACAGCTGTACTGTTTGCTGGATCTATACGGCAAAGCATTTGAAGTACTCCTTGTTTGTCTGCAGTTTAACTGGGCATGCTCTTGGAATTTCCACATGCATAACTTTATATGCAGAATGAACTGTGAAGGCAGAAAAAATGTATAGTACAGTCCAAAGTGTTTCAATATGTTGAACATTTTGCATTATTTAGTACTGTTATTTTGTGTATTTAATATATTGTATTAAATTGTGTAGCTGCTTGCACTGTAGCTGCTGCTGCTGCTGCTGCTGCTGGCGCCGACGATGGTGGCCAAGGTGTACTGCTCCTTGCTGTTTTGTATGTGTTTGTTCGTTTGTGTCCACTATGAAAACGCTACAAAGATTACTTTCACGAGAGAGGTATAAACATCGGACATACGGTACCTCCAAACATCGTTCCGGATTTCTCTCACTCGCTGGATTATTTGGTCACTTGTCGACGTGGCTGTGGCTGGGCTCAAGCTCTTGAGACGGAGGAGGACCCGTGGGAAGCGCTCTGGAGCACTCACCCGACTCCGGCGACGAGGATCACGCACACCACTCCCGAGCATATTCCTGGCAAAAGTACGTTCTCTCAAGAACAAAGTGGACGAACTGCAACTCCTGCATCGGACAAACAAGGACTTCTCACGAGCCGCTGCCCTGTGTTTCACCAAGACCTGGCTGTGTGAGTCGACCCCGGAAAGCGCGCTGCAACTGGCTGGCTTCCAACTTCACAGAGCGGATCGTGAAGTGGAGGCAGCGGGGAAATCAAGAGGCGGTGGAATATGCTTCTATACCAACCAGGACTGGTGCAGCGACATCACGGTACTGTCAAATTTCTGCTCTCCCAACCTAGAATCCCTCTTTGTAAACTGCAAACCCTTCTACTCTCCGAGGGAATTTAACTCCTTTATTCTCGCTGGAGTTTACATTCCCCCCCAAGCCTGCATACATGAGGCACAAATGCAACTCGCTGACCAGGTAATGAGGGTAGAGAGTGACTTCCCGGATTCCATGGTCATTGTTTTGGGGGACTTTAACAAAGCTAACCTCAGCCGTGACCTTCCAAAATACAGACTTCATGTTATCTGCCCCACCAGAGGGGAGAGACCACTTGATCACTATTTTATCAGTAATCAGGAACGCATATCGCTCTGTTCCGTGGGCGGGCCTGTGTCTCTCTGATCATTGTCTAGTTCACCTTATTCCGACCTACAGGCAGAAACTAAAAACTGCTAAGCCTGTGGTCAGAACAATGAAAAGGTGGGCAAGCGAGGGCATTGAGAACCTACAATCCTGCTTTGACTGCACGGATTGGATTGTGTTCAGGGAAGCAACCACAAGCCTCGATGAGTATACGGACACTGTATCATCATATGTCAGCTTTTGCGAGGGCAGTTGCATTCCAACTAAGACCCGGACATGGTTCAACAACAACAAGCCCTGGTTCACTGCAGAACTCAGACAGCTCCGACGGTCCAAAGAGGAGGCCGACAGGAGCGGGGATGCAGACCTCTACAGGCAGGCCAAATACAAGCTGAGAAGAGGAATCGGAGCTGCCAAGGAAAGGTACTCTGAGAAGTTGAGGAGCAAGTTCTCAGCTAGTGACTCTTCTTCAGTTTGGAAGGGCTTGCAAGAAATTACCAGCTACAAGAGGAAACCCCCCCCCCCCCCCCGCTCTTTGGACAAACGTCAGCTGACCAACGACCTGAATGAGGTTTACTGCAGGTTTGAAAATCAGAAACGTAACCCTGGTACCCCCTCTCTCCCTTCCCAACCAACACAGCCAGACCCCAGTCTACAAAGAATGAACCCTGCACCCTCTCCTTCCCATTCACCACTTCGCACCTATTTAAGGCAAGACTCCTGTATGAAAAGACTGGACCATTTCCCACCCCAGCCAACACTTCACAGGCTGACCTCAGTCTGCAAAGACTGGGCCCTTCTACACCCAACCCCCTCTAATCACCACTTCACACCCAATCACCCACACCCTCTGTGCTGCATAACATCACTTATCCAATATCAGCAATAAAAATAGAGGGGGTGGAGAGGCTTTTCAGAGGACAAAAAAGCCATAAATCTCCAGGACCTGACAATGTTTTCCCCTCTACTCTTAAGCTATGTACCAAACAGCTGGCACCAGCCTATACAGGCATTTTTAACCAGTCCCTGCAAACATGTACTGTCCCTGCCTGCTTCAAAGTCTCCACTATTGTCCTTGTACCCAAAAAGCCAAGGATTACTTGTCTTAATGACTACAGGCCAGTCGCACTGACCTCTGTAGTCATGAAGACACTCGAAAGGCTTGTGCTGGCCAAGCTGAAAAATATCACACTCCCTGCTGGACTCTCTGCAGTTTGCATATCGGGCCATAGATCAATGGATGATGCAGTCAACTTTGGGCCTGCACTTCATCCTACAGCACCTAGACCACCAGGAGACCTATGCGAGGATTTTCTTTGTTGATTTTAGCTCTGCATTCAATAACATTGTGCCAGAGCTACTGCACTCCAAACTTTCTGAGTTGACTGTGCCTGAACCCCTCTGTCGGTGCATCACCAGCTTCCTGACAGACAGGAAGCAGCATGTGAGGCTGGGAATGCACAACTCGGACCCGCAAACGCTCAGCATAGGAGCACCACAATACTGCGTACTCTCTCCTCTCCCCTACTCTCTCTACACCAATGACTGCACCTCCACAGACACCTCTGTCAAGCTTCTCAAGTTTGCGGATGACACAACCCTGGACTGATCCAGGATGGGGAGGAATCTGCCTACAGACAAGAAGTGTCACAGCTGGCGTCCTGGTGCTGTCGCAACAACCTAGAGCTCAATGCTCTTAAGACAGTGGAATTGATTGTAGACTTTAGGAGAGCTCCCCTCCCCTCCCCCCACTCACCATCAACAACACCACAGTCACATCTGTGGAGTCAATCATCTCCAAGGACCTTAAGTGGGGGGCTACCATCAACTCCACAGTCAAAAATACACAACAGAGGATGTACTTCCTACGGCAGCTGAGGAAGCACAATCTGTCACAGGCAATGATGGTTCAATTCTACACAGCCATCGTAGATACTGTTCTCACCTTCTCCCCATCATGGTCTGGTTTGGCTCAGTCACCAAACACGACACCCGGAGGCTGCAGCGAATCGTCCGATCAGCAAAGAAGGTTGTTGGCTGTAACCTTCCCTCCATTGATGAACTGTACACTGCAAGGGCCAGGAAGCGAGCGGGCAAGATCATCTCTGACCCCTCTCACCCTGGCCACAAACTCTTTGAATCACTTCCCTCTGGAAGGCGACTCCGGATTGTCAAAGCTGCCACAGCCAGACATAAAAACAGTTTTTTTCCATTAGTAGTTGCTCAACAGCCAAAAATCTGAAGCCTCCCTTTGATCTGGTATTTTGTTGGTTCACATGCTTGATCAATGGTGTTTTATCATTAATGTTTTATTATTATTAATGTTTAGTGTTTTCTGAGTCATTCGTAACTGTCACTGAATGTCATGTTGTTACTTGTGGATGGAGCACCAAGGCAAATTCCTTGTACGTGAATACTTGGCCAATAAACTTACTTACTTATTTAAATATGTTTATGTGTTTTGCTTTATTTAAACACTTTCAAGGAATTCAAGCAATTAGTAGCTTTCTCAAAATTGAATATTAATTGTTATGGTTTTGCACATAATAGCACTTTACATAAGCTTTGAATACTGGTTTTCTTGTTCAATTAACCTAATCAGAACTTTTTGTAAAATAAACAACATTTCTCCATTAAATATGAGCTATTGTTAATCAGGATTAGTACGGCCTAAAATAAAAGATCAGAAAAGCTTGACAGTTCATTAAGAGACTTATCAGTTTGTCCTTAGTTCATCACTGAAGATCATTGTGTCATCCATTAATGTATAATTTATTCCATTTTTTCATTCTTAATTATTTTTCCCTATTTGCCAGCGGCCATGTACATCAGACTAGACATCATTACATGATACAATTAGATGTCAGTCTGATGTTTGGTGCAGTCTTCCAAAGTATTTGCTTTTCCTACTTCTTGTATATTTGGTTCATTTTTGTGTTAATGTTTCTGCTGGTCCTTCTCACTTACTCAGAAGGATAGGGATCAATTATATGCTAGAAACCCAGACACAGCTGTCTACATAAATGCTCCAATGGAATCCTGATGGTATACTGCATTGTGAGAGATGCTGTCTTTCAGATGAGATATTAAATCATAACCATTTCTAATCTCATGGATTCCATGGCACTATTTTGAAGATGTGGAGATTTAAGGGGCTGTCCCACTGCGGCGACCTAATCCACGAGTTAAGAAGAGTGCCTTCGACCTTCAAGCTCGAGGGCACTCACCTGGAATTCACCTCGAGCTGGATCGACCGTCTGCGTTGAAACCGCAAGCTGGATCAACCGACCACACACACACACACACACGCACACACGCACACACGCACACACGCACACGCACACACACACACACGCACACACGCACACACGCACACGCAGACACACACACACACACACACGCGGAGTCTGGAATGCACACCCACGATGAAGAGGAAGGTAAACGGCTGCCACAGTGTACGGTAAGTCCTTTAGAGTGCGCGGAGGGGGAAGAGAAGGGGAGAGAGGGGGAGAGAAAGGGGGGAGAAGGGGGGGAGAAGGAGTGGAGACACTTTTAAGAAGTATAATAAAGTTCAGCGGGCATTTTACCTACCGGTCGGTTTTCCCTGGTCCTGAAAACTCCAATGAGCCAATCAAAATGCCTGGTCAGCGAAGGAGATTGCCTACGACTGCCCTTAACTGCCTGTAACTAAATAGTGACCCCACTCCACTGCACTACGAGTCAAAAAGAACCATGCCGACCAAATTTTATCCGCGGAAAATTTTTCAACATGCTGAGAAATTTTCTGCGACCTAGCTGAGGCTACGAGTATTGAAGGAGAGTTCCAGTGACCTCATAGGACCTCGTGTCGACCATGCATGCTACTTTGAGTCGAGGGCAAACTCGTCTAAACTCGCAGATTAGGTTGCCGCAGTGGGACAGCCCCTTTATTCTTGTGGTCTGACCAATATTTAATTCTAGATTAACATAAGGAAAAACAAATCACTTCGTCGTTAGCATTTTGCAGTTCATGGACGCTTCCTTTATACAAATTGGTGCTGCTTTTCAACTGTGCTGCAAAATTATAGGCTATAGGGCGATCTGGGAATAGTCTCAAAGAAACATGTATGGTGCACTGTAAATTCAAAGTTTATTTCTTGCATTTATTTCATATTTTCAGTGTGATTCCTGACATTGGCCCGGGTGTCATGCCTCTCATTTTGAAGAGCATCCTTAGCTGAGGCTTTGTCAAGGCTACTGCACCTGCTTGACAATGATCACATCATTAGAGTTACCACTTCACACATTAGGAATCAAACTTTCTGGGTTTCCCAAAAAAAATGACGTAAAGTGCTGGAGTAACTCAGCGGGTCAGGCAGTATTTCTGTAGGACATGGATAGATAATGTTTTGGGTCAGGACCCTTCTTCATGTTGATTGTAGGGGGGGTGTGGGAAGAAAACCAGGAGAGGCGGAGCAGGCCAAAGCCTGGCAAATAATAGGTTGGGGGGTTATGATAGGCAGATGGTTGGACCAGTTAATGGGTTTCCAATCTTTTATATTTACATTTTCAGCCGAAAACAAATCCTGCATCACCTGTCTATCTTTTAAGATTGCATGCTACATGAGAACCATTCTGATCAATATTTGTTAAAAAAAATTATTGCACATTGTGTTAGTATAAAGCCCTTTCAGTTATAAGCAAAGGAGAAAGTTGGAAGCAAAAATTGACTGTGCAGAAGACATAATACACAATCTATATCCAAACTCAGCTTATGGAACAAACTGCCAGAGAAGGCAGTCGATGCATCTGTCCATCGTTTAAGAAATAGTTGGACAGATGCATGGATAGAACAGGTTTGGAGGTATATGGACCAAGCGCAGGCATGTGGGATTAGGGTAGCTGGGACATCGTTGGCCAGTGTGGGCGAGTTGGGCCGAAGGGCCAGTTTCCACACTGTATTACTCTATGACTCTTTAAGTTACAATAACATCCTTCTGGGCACTTGCAGATGTGTCTCATTTCTTCCAACATCCATATCCTGAAGATGGCACTCCCATGCCACAAGTTTACATGCAGTTGTTTTGATTAACTGAATTTACGAAATAAGTAACAATTGGTTTTCATGGGCACTATATGGTCCTTTGTTATGTGCTTCTGGGATATAGATTTTGTTTCAGATGATCAGCGATCTGGGCTGACCACAATTTTTTCCCATCGTTTCCATTATAATGCAATTGTAAATCCACAAATGCAAACTTTGACATGAACTGACAGAAGAAGCATGTAACTCACCTACCTAGTTAAAGTAATTGGGTTCCAACAGTCCACTCAAATTACAACGTACCCTTGATCATGATTGATTTTGCTTAATCTGAAAATATTGTAAGCATAGTACTGGTTGTAAACTTGTAAATAGAAATTGGTTTGTCATAAATATATATTTTTTATATTTTTGTGAGTCACCCTATGCAAGAGCAGAGGGAAACACCTATCACCTTTTTTCTAGTTTTCTCTCCCCCAACACAATCAGTCAAGCAGGGTTCTGACCCAAAACATTGCTCGTCCATGTCCTCTGGAGGTGCTGCCTGATCCGCTGAGTTACTCCAGCACTTTGTGTTCTATGCAGGAAACTCTTATGGAATTGTTTTCCTTTATACATGTCACAATCACATGATTGTGGAATTTTAAGCACATGTTATGATCACTGTAAACAGAGTTACTGCAACACATTCATTGGTTTAAAAGCATTGCACCAGAAACCAGTGTGATTCAAATTTGGCCACACCCTTACCATAAATTTATTCGCAATGGGGGTTTCACTAATTAGGCTCATATAACATTTTTGTGACTCCAAAATGAAGGTTGTTCATGTGGATGCAAATCCACATTATATTAGGCTTATTTAAAAAATGTTTTGAACATCGTGTTTATATTTATTTAGAAGTTGACTATTTTATTCCAATGTAACCAGCAAACGATTCTCCAAATTTATAATAGACCAGAAATATCAGTTATTTCTGGTCTATTACAAAACACAGTGACCAGAAATATCAGTTATTTTTTGTGATAAACTAATGCTGCAATAATGCCATATTATTACATTGGTTGAAATGCAGCCTCTACATGACAAAACTAATTTCTATGCTTACAATATTTTCAGATTAAGCAATGTCAATAATGAGCAAGGGTATCTTGTAATTTGAGTGGACTGTTGGGATATAATTACTTTAACTAGGTAGGGGAAAGTTTAGGGCCTGTCCCACTTCGGCAAATTTTTAAGCGACTGCCGGCGACTGTCATAGTCGAAGCAGGTCGCCAAAAAAACAGCGACTGGACCCCTCCATACGACAATGTCTACGACAAACTACAACAACCTACTACCTAGTCGAAGTCAAGCTACTGCAAATTACCGACAACCAGCGACCCATTAGGACGTTCACCTACGATCACACTCACTACGACCACACACGCGACAACCTACGACAACTGAAGTCAACCTACATTCACCCGCGACAAGCTATGACAAGCTACGACCCTGTCGGTGACAACTAAAGACAATTAAAGATAATTTAGTCGCCGGTACCTGTCGCCGGTTGACGTAGGTTGACGTAGGTAGTCGCCATTGGAATTCACCGAAGTCAGCACCGGCGACAACCTACGTCACCTGGCAACAACCTGGCGATGACCTACGTGAGGAGAAGTCAACCCACTGTGACCGACTGTTGTCAAACATTTTTGAACATGTTGAAAATCCAGTGGTGACCAGAAAGACGCTACTATTCTTTGGGCGACTGAGGAAACTACTCACGACCATACAGACGACACCCTGGCGACCATGTGGCAACAGCCTAGTTGCCTAAAAAATAGCCTGTGGGACAGGCCCTTTACATGCGAAAGATTTAAAACTATAAATGTAAGAAAGCGGCATAATTTCTGTATGATTAGTTGGTGTTAATAATTTCAATAAAGAGAATAGAATGCTCACAATGAAATGAACAGAATAGAATTAAAAACAGTGACTCACAATAAATAATGCAAGAAAAACAGTAATAATATAGAAAATAGAGTGAAACAGGCCCTTCGGCCCAACTTGTCCACAGCAGCCAACATGCCCCAGCTGCACTTGTCCCACCTGCCCGCGTTTGATCCATATCCCTCCAAACCTGTCCTATCCATGTATCTGTCTAACTGTTTCTTAAATGTTGGGATAGTCTCTGCTTCAACTACCTCCTCTTGCAGCTTATCCCATACACCCACCACCCTTTGTGTGAAAAAGCTACCCCTCAGATTCCTATTAAATCTTTTCTCCTTCACCTTAAACGTATGTCCTCTGGTCCTCGATTCACCTACTCTGGGTCAAAGGGTGACTGCCTACAAAATCATCCCAATTGATAATGCTAAGCATTCCATATTCTAGCTTCAACAGAAGCAAATTTGTGGAATAGAGATGGTCACACAATCATCACAATATTGCACTTTTAGCCTAACTCACCTGGGATGGATTTCTAGATGTATTTACTCCAGCACCAGTAAACTGGGCAATAGCATTGTGAGATGTTCGCTAATCCCATTGGTGAGTCACCGGGACTCCAGATTGACTTCTTAATAATGAATCCAATGCCATGAAGAACATCTCCTATATATTGGCAAGACAAAGCGTAGAAGCAGCGACCACTTCACTGAACACTTACACCAAGGCGCACTGCTATCCATTTTAACTCCCCTTATCATTCCCATACTGACCCTTCTGTCCTGGGCTTCCTCCATTGCCAGAGTGAAAACACATGCTAATTAGAGGAACAGCATCTCATATTTTGCTCGGGTAGCTTACAACCCAGTTGTATGAACGTTGAATTATCTTATTTTAGTTAACTTCTACAAACACTCCCCCCCCCCCCCCCTCTTCCCCTCACCCCCAAATTTCCCCCACCAAAAGTCAGTTAACCAGTTCTACAATTTGCACCAATGTATGTCTCTTTGGATCACACCATCTCTAGCCCACAATCGGCCTAACAGGAAACCTCCCTACCTGAGGTCATTTGTTGCTGATTTGTCCAGGTTTTGTCTTGCTTCCAGTCCCCCCCCGCCACCCCATCCCCCTTTAATCAGTCTGAAGGAGGGCCCCAACCTGAAATGTCACCTATCTATATTCTCCACGGATGCTGCATGCCGCGCTAACTTATTTCAGCATTTTGTGTCTACCCACGGAGAATGGTATGGTCTTCCTATTTGACCTTCCAGAGGTGGTGTACAGATGGGTTTGCTCCTTTAAGTCTCTTCTCATGCTCATCATGTCTCATTCATCATTCACCACAATGAGATCAGTGCTGATAGCAGTGTGACATTCAGATCTGTCTCTCTATATTGTTTATGAGGGTCCTGGTGCTCCGGAACTCGAACTGCATTGTAAGGAGTAGATAATATTTATGCACAATTCTTTAATTGTGGTGTAGACATTATATACTGGCTACCATACACTCTAGGCAGAGTAAGGTTTTTGCCTAGCAGTAAGGATGTCCAAGATGGCTGGGAATTATGAGATATAGAGTAAAGACAAGTAATGCAGAAAGTCATAGAGTGATAAAGCACAGAAAGAGACTCTTGAGACATGAATCTTCAAGCTTAGACTGGGTTTTGTGTTCTCCTCCTTTTGCTTGCATCAATCACCTGCTCTTTCACCTTTACCATAGGATTGATGATTGTGTCTCCAACCTGCTGTGTTATAGATTACCTCAGGTTTCAGCTGTGAACTAGCCAATACGATTATATTTGATGGTATTTTTTGTTTACTTCAGACTGTATTCTGTCTTATGCTATTGTGTGGTGAAACCTTTTGAAGAGGCCTTGGTCAAGACTTGTAGAAATTATTGGCTTGAGATCCACCTCTTACCTTTGTTGGAACCTCCAGGGAAACAGAATAGCACAAACAACCTTTGCTCAGGACTGCAATGTTTTTTCCTCGTACAGAGAGATTGAGAGTGTCTACCAAAAAAAAATGACCCCTGTTAGTGTCATCATGAGTTAAAACAATATTTATTCATGGAAACTACTATGCAATCTGCTGAACGCCAACATTTGGGAACACAGACAAGTTCTTTTGATGAAGAAGGAACTGTTAAGAGATAAATGAAAATATAAGAAATAAAAAACATTCTCTTTTCAAAAGCCATTTAGCAGTTCTTAATTTTAATAATTTAGATGGGAGGCAACCTCCAGCACACAAACAGTTAAATGAGTATGCAGCAACTCGTGGCTG
The DNA here is from genome assembly GCA_035221665.1 of Okamejei kenojei. Classification (NCBI taxonomy): domain Eukaryota; kingdom Metazoa; phylum Chordata; class Chondrichthyes; order Rajiformes; family Rajidae; genus Okamejei; species Okamejei kenojei. Next base: position 57,778,629 of record CM069139.1, on the reverse strand, counting down.
TCTCTGATTCAAGCAATATGGGATAAATTTAAAGTTTTTTTGTCATCCCTCTAGGAAAACACACATAAGGGAAATAATGGGTCATAGTTACAGTTGCAACTATATATCCTGATTCTCTGACCTACTGTTCCTTTGAATGTTGTCCCCACAGGGAATGTTGGGAGCATTTATTGTGCTCCATGGTAAACTGAGGTGGCTTGATGCTAATATGCAATATCACCACTAGCCATGTTTTCGGTATTGCTTTAGTCTCATGGGAAAAATCTGTAGTCTGGGGAAAACATCAATTAAAAAGGATCAGATAGCAGCAAAATGAGCAGTGAACCAAATTTCAATCAACTGAAAAATGTGCTTTCATGGGTTATTACTAATGGTTGAGAAATCTTGCTTACAAAACAGTCCTGAACAAAGAAGCACAGGTAAAACAGTCATCCATTTAGCCCCTCAAGCCTGTTCCATTGTTCAATGAGATCACAGACATCTTCTGACCCAATTCCATATACATGCCATTGCTGATTTTCCTTACATAATATGTTAATTCAGATGTAAAATTAACGATCATTCCTTCATCAATTGATATTTGCAGAACTTCAAACAAAGCTTTAGAAGTATATAGAAATATTTTGCAAATTTAGTCCTAATTTATATGGATTGCTATCTACCCTCTTCATGGGCTTTGACTTGCTGGAAATGCGAGCATTTCTGTGCCCATTTATCAGCATTTCTCAGTTTAAATCCCACCAGGTTCATCATTCATTCATGGAAGCTACAAGTCTGATCCTCAAGCCATTCTTTATTGGTGAAATTAAAAATATACTAAATTCCTAGGGATCTTGGCAGAGTAGATATGGAGCTGATGCTTCCCTTGGCTGGGGTGCATAAAACCAGTGGTTCACAGAATCAAAATAAAGGGTTCACCATGCAGAACAGAGATGAAAGGATATTTATTTCCTTGGGTAGAAAAGTTTTGAAATTCTCCATGCAAGCAAGCTTGGAGATTTTGTCACTGAATATATTCAAGAATAAGATCAATAGACTTCTAGGTTTTAAGGGAATTAACAAGTGATTTTAGGAATATGCAGTTGAGGTAGAAGATGGGTTATGATCTCATTGAATAAATGAGCATGCACACATGCGCTTTTCTAGAGTTTATTTGTTATGTGCTTCAATGATGGACTCCTCACAGGCAGGCAGTGCGAGAACTTGTCTGTCATCAGTTAAACAGGGAATCTGAACAATTATCTGGTGATGAGACCAATGATCTGGTGTAACATTAAACCTTGTGCAGGAACAGCTAATCTACTCCCTTGAATGAAGAGTGAGAACAGGAAAGGATAAAGTACTTTACATTATTTAATTAATTGAGTTTGCTTAAATGTTTTTAATACTTTTAGAAAAGTTTTAAAATATTTTTATTTTTATACATTTTTAGCAAATTTGATAATCTAATTTTTTATATACCATTGATGTTGATAATAATTGCATGTTTCTGAACATGAGAGATAATGAAATCTTGTCTGGATTTATAGTTGGCTCATTCTGGGGTGCAGCTTCACTGATGGCAAAGGTGTTTTGTGTCATTGGACAGGTGCAGCTTTTCTCTCTCCACAGATTTACATTATTCAAAATCTCATCATTTTTCATAGGGAAAGCTTTGGTCAACAAACCAAGAATGGTGGATCTGGTAAAGGCAAGTATTACCTCACAGGACCTTGGCAGATTGTCATTGACAGCACATTTTACTTCGGAGTCACCTGAGTGACTATGTGAAGAAGCCCCGCCAGGCACATGCGCGTCATTACATCCGACGCATGGCGCACCGAAGGGCTGGAGAGCGCAGCTCCACCAGCTGTAAGTTGTAAACCGGCAGGTAAGCGATTTAAAACGTTTCTGCTGGTATTTAAACTCTGTGAGACTGGCTCAGGAGCCAGCGGGAGTCATTAGAAAATGGAGAGAGTTGCAAAAAAGTCTGTCCGTAGTAGGAGTTTAACTCGCGGGCCCGCGGTTAGTGCTCGCACATATGGTAGGGAGATACCGGCTGCGGTAACGCCGGCTCGGACGCCGATTGCAAAACTACCGGCAGCTCAACTGCCTCCATTAACTCCAGTGCTTCAGGGCGCTGAGGCCACTCCAGCAGGGAGAAAGCTCAAACGGAAATCTCTCAGGCCCGTTTTATCCGACGAGTCTGATGATGAAGACTCCTCTCCTTCCAACAAGGTGGTCTGGGGACGTCTAGATCAAATGGAGAGAATGCTTCACACAATGATGAGACACAAAGTATTCCAATCGGGGTTGAATGCCCCTAGGATTCCCCAATCAGCCTCACATAGAGGCCCATATGGCGAGGAGGACTTCACCGCCTATGAATATCAATGGGAATCACCCTCGCCAGCACCTTGTTTAGGGCTGGTAGAGACCTCCCTAGACAAGACTAGGGATAACCAGGCAGGAAGAGTCTGACCCTGAAGTTGGTGTCACTGCTCTTGGGCACACACCATGTTCCAGGTGCCCCGGATGTGGCAAGAAATTTTGCCATTCCGGAAAGTACTGGTGAAGCCATGGAGGAAAATCTGGCTTCTAATATCAACTACATGGCCTCTCACCAGCTACAGGATTCCATTATGGAACAAACGACCACGCGTTACCAGACACCTGTTAACTGTGCGTCGCTCAAGGTGCCCACTGTGAACTCTGCTATCTAGGCACAAATGAGCGCAACAATGCGTGGACAAGAGATTCAGTTCCAGCGAGTCCTCAAATTGGTGTGGGCAAGGATCACGCCTTTCGGGAAAATGGTCCAAGGGGTACCAATGTCCGGGACACAGCAGTATATGTTGCCCCTGCTGTGCAATGTATTCGAAAATCAACTGCATCCGGAAAATTGCTATCAAGCCAACATTTAACCCACGATTTGCAGCTCTGTGTAGGTCATGAAATATTCAAGCGCCAAATTTTCTATTTGGCGAAGACCTGCTCAAATAGGTCAAAGACCTGGAAGAAGAGGCCAAAACGATTGGCCTCATGAAAACTTACATCCCTTCGGCCAGGATGCCACCTCGCCAGTCTTTTTCAACACAGGGTCAGATCCTGTGGCAGGCCCAAGCAGAGTGGTACCAGTTGGACGGCATCCTTATCCACCTGTGTACGCCAACTACAACCCCAGCATGGCAAGGAGAACAAGAAGTTCAAGGTCGACTATGGAGGGAAGGGTAACTCATTCAGTCCAGGTATAGGCATTTTAAAATGGACACCTTCAATACTGCTACACAGCTGTTATCAAAAGGTTGTTATATGGCAACCATAGATCTGAAAGATGCATATTATTCAGTGCCAATTCATCATCAGTACCGTAGATACTTGAAATTTAGTTGGATGGGACAGCTGTGGCAATTTAAGGCGTTGCCCAATGGGTTAACCTCAGCTCCTAGGTTGTTCACAAAACTGTTAAAACCAGTTCTGGCGCTACTTCGTGCCTAGAATTACATTGTGATGGTTTATCTAGATGATATTTGAATTATAAGCAACACTCAGGAAACAGCTGTGGAGTCTGTTTCAGCAACCAAACACCTGTTTGAGAGGTTAGGGTTTCTCATCCATCAAACAAAATCCAAGCTAGAGCCATCCCAAAAAATTAACTATTTGGGGTTTGTCATTGATTCAATTGATATGTCGGTGACTTTGCCAACAGCCAAGGCTGTTGAAATCATGGAAGTCTGTACCAGTCTCGTAGAAAAGCAACAACCCTCCATCTGGCAAGTAGCCAGTGTTATTGGTAAATTGGTGACGGCTTTCCCTGCAGTGGAGTTTGGACCTCTGCACTATCAAAGTTTGCAACAAGCTAGAGAACAAGCACTTAAAGAACATTCAGGTCATTTTGATAGACCTATGCAGTTGCCAGCCAAAGCCATCACCGAATTACAATGGTGGATAATCAATATTGCACAAAGTACCAAAAACATTTTGAATCAACAACCTTCAGTGGTTTTACAAACAGATGTTAGTGCTTTGGAATGGGGAGCCACGGACAGCGAGTCTAGCTGTGCTGGTAGATGGAGTGTGCAAGAGGACTTAATCCTGCAAAGGCATGGTATAATTACGTAGAATTGCTGGGTGCATTCTATGGATTAAAGGCTTATTGTTCAGCAATGAATAATTTACATGTTCAGCTCCAGATTGACACATGGGAGGAATAAGGTCAGTATCATGTGATAATCTGGCTAACCGCATTTGGGACTGGTGTATTTCCAGAAATATCTGGGTCTCAGCTATCTACCTACCAGGTAGAGACAATGTAATGGCAGACAACAGGTCACGGAAATTTAATGACAACATAGAATGGATGCTAAATCCTGATGTTTTTAAAATGATTGTCAGCCATTATGGTTTGCCAGATATAGATCTGTTTGCATCCAGGCTAAATCATCAGTTGCCTAAATATGTTTTGTGGGAACCAGATCTAGGAGCAGTAGTGGTGGATGCATTCTCGCTACATAGGGGACATACGCTCTTTTACGCTTTCCCCCCATTCTGCCTCATCAGTCAATGTCTCACCAAAATAGAGCAGGACTCCACCTCGGGCGTTTTGGTGGTTCCGGACTGGCCTACACAGCCATGGTTCCCATTGGTGCTGAGAATGATGACTCAGCCATTCATGATTGTCCCCAAGTGCAGTAATTTGTTGGTGCATCCAGTAACAGGAGAAAGTCATCTGTTACATGGTTGTATTAATCTGTTAATCTGCAGGTTCTGACCAGGCTGTTCCAAGGGCTTGGACCGTCGAGTAGGACCATGGATGTGATAACTGCAGCTTGGAGAGATAGCACTAAAAAAACAATATGTGTCTCATATTAAGAAATGGGAGATGTTTTGCTTGCGGTGAGATATATCTTATCATACTGCAAGCATACCGGATGTGTTGGAGTTCCATGCTACATTGCATTTCATTTCGGAGTCACGTGAGACCCCGCCAGCACGCATGCGCAACATATCGTCGCTCGCAGTTGCAGTCGACGGCTGGGGGGGGGGGAGCGTGCTCCTCCACCAGCCCTTCAAAAAGGACCACACAGGTAAGTGAAACTAATCTTGAGTTGGTTAGTTCCTGCGAAAAACTTTTGTGTTCACAGGGACGATGGACATAAGGAGTAAGGCGAAACATGCCTCCAGCCGCGGGACTTCCGACAGGAGTCAGCGGCCGCATTCCCCGGAGCTGCCCGCTACACCGGCAGCACCCGCTCGTCGGGCCGGGAAAAGAACGGGGAAGTCGGGGAGCCCTGCGCAACCAGGACCCCACTCTCCACCACGGCTGACTATGGAGCCACATGGTGGTAGGAGCACCACGCGGGAGCAGGGTAGGGAAGACCCTGACTCCCTACCACAGTCACCTAAACATAGGGACAGTGGCATGAAGGTGCGTAAATGTGTTCCCCGCTCTGCGGCACATTCTGTCTCCCCTCCATTGCAGGTCACCAGAGGGCGGACCAGGAGAAGAACCGCACTGAGGTCGAGGAGCCCCGCTGCAGCGGCCAGCGTCAACTTGTCCACCGGAGCAGTCCGCCAGATCGCGGACCGGTGAGGGATCGAGATCTGAGTCTGGGAGCCCCGCAGCTGCGGCTGGCGCAGACTCACCACCGGCAGAACCTGCCAGATCGCGGGCCGGTGGCAACATATTTCGGTCACCGAACCCCATGTTAGCGGCTGGACGTGACCATGCGTCGCCTTTGTCCTGGGGGAGGACAGGCGGCAAGCCCGCACGGATATCGGTGAACCCCGCTTCGGCGGGCTTGAACCGACTCTTCACCGCTTATGTCATTCCAGACAGGTGGGCTGCTCCAGTCCGGAAGACCGCGGACAAGCGGCATGTCCGCGCGGGAGTCACAGAGCCCCACAGGTGCGGCAGGCAGCGACATCCTACCTAGGCACCCTAGACATCACCTCGATGAGGTGCGGGCCTACGGTAGAAGCCTCAGCCGTTCAGGGGAACCTGAGGAAGTCGACTTGCCGTCCGCAGATAGCGGCGGCGGCCTCATGGCCCGCATGGAGCGCATGATGGAGCGACTCCTCGAGCGAGATCTCCTTCAGCAGGATCGGATGTCCTTAAGTTCCAGGAGACATGCATCTGGGCCACCTAGCATATCCCCTTCATCGGTGGGGAGTGCCAGGAGTCAGCAGCTAGCTGACTTTGAAGAGGGGTTGGCACAGGAACCTGCAGCACCTGAAATACCTCGAGAATAACTACTCGACGTAATTTCCAAATTTGCCCAGCCAGGGCATACAGGACAGCCATTGCAGCTTCCTCACAACGCACGACGAGCATTGCAACTTCCTCACAACGCACCAGCTGCAGGATCAGGTACTGACTGAGGTAATGAATAAATATAAGGCCATGAACAACTGTGTTTCGCTGAACGTTCCGACAGTCAACACGCCCATCTGGGGAAATATCAGTTCAGGAACTTAAACTTCAAAAGATCCTGAAACTGTTGACATCGGGAATCACTGCCTTTGCCAGGTCGATTGACGGCACTGAGATGACGGAAGAGCAGGAAGATGCACTCGTGTTACTGTGTAATACACAGTACGAGATAAACTCCTTCCGAAAAATCTCCATTAAACCAACTCTCAACCCCAAGTTTGCGGGGTTGTGCAAGGCATTTGCGACGCCGCCACCGAGACAGCTGTTCGGTGAGGACCTGTCCAAACAGGTCAAGGACCTGGACGAGGGGGCAAAGGCAGTCGGTTTGATGAAACACCTTCCTCCAGCAGGCCGGCATCTCGCAGACACAATCCATACATCAGACCTTGGGGACAACCTGAAAGAACATCAAGGACCTACACGCCGGCCGCACCCCATCAACAGAAGCCTTTTTTAGGGCAGGGCCAACAGCGACCGGCGTGGAAGATGCGCCAACCCCACACCCCAGCAACACATTGGAGCACCAAAACCCAGAACATCAGGCCCCACCGGTAACCATGGAGGTAAGGGGGTCTGGTTCTCATGCGAGTGCTGCATGTTTAACCTCACAAGTTGGTGGGAGATTATGTTTATTCTGGAATGCATGGAGCTCTATAACTTCAGACTCATTTATATTACAAAGTATTCAGGGGTATGAAATTGAATTCATAAATGTACAACTTCCCCCCGCCTCAACGTACCAAACCGAAAATTTGCACTTTCCCATATGGAGAAAGCAGAAGGACATGAGGAAATTTTAAGGCTACATGCCAAGGGGGTGATAGAGAAAACGATACACGAACCTCTTGAGTTCGTATCCAACATCTTTACCAAAACCAAAAAAGATGGTGGATGTCGGATTATTATTGACTTAACCCATTTGAATACTTTTGTAAAGTATACCCATTTTAAAATGGACACATTCGAAATGGCTAAATTACTGATTTCCAAGGGCTGCTTCATGGCATGCATCAATTTAAAAAATGCATACTATTCAGAATCCATACGGAAACATCTCCGGAAGTTCTTGAAGTTTGTCTGGATGGATCAACTATGGCAATATAGAGCCCTACCCAATGGGCTTACAACATCCCCTAGGTTATTTACTAAAATTTTGAAACCAGTATTGGCATCCCTGAGAAAACAAAACCACATTGTCATGGCATATTTAGATGACATCTTGATTGTGGGAAAAACTATGGAATCGACAAATTTAGCAGTGACAGCTATTAAAACATTGTTTCAAAAATTAGGGTTTGTCATCCATCCAGACAAATCTAAGTTCTACCCTTCACAGGTCATGGACTACCTAGGATTCACAATTAACACCAATCAGATGATTGTTACCATCCCAGATAACAAGGCAACGGATATTATTGAAGCATGTAACAACCTTGCTTGCGCCAGGAAACCAACAATCAGACATGCGGCTAAGGTAATTGGAAAACTAGTAGCTACATTTCCAGCTGCACGATTTGGCCCACTACACTATCAAAATTTGCAAAGAACAAAAATTTCAGCATTAAAAACAAATGTTGGACATTTTGATAGGCCTATGTAGCTGCCAATCAAGGCAAAAGTTGAGTTACAATGGTGGATTGATAATATTCGTGACTCATTCAATCCCATTATTGTACCGAATCCGTCAGTCTTTGGTACAAATCGACGCAAGCGCCCAAGGCTGGGGAGCTACCGACACCACTTCCAGTGGTGGCGGTAGATGGGATTTACACGAATCTACCCTTCTATAATCACAAGGGATAAACTATTTGGAAATGCTGGGAGCATTTCATGGGCTGCGAGCTTATTGCATGAATTTACATCATACGCATGTCCGTCTTCAAATAGATAACACCATTGATGTTAAATCCCCAAATATTTACTAAAATTATAGCCAAATATGGAACACCAGATATCGACCTTTTTGCGTCCAGATTGAACATACCAACATATGTATCTTGGGAACCAGATCCTGGGGCAGTAGCGATGGACGCTTTCTCGCTGCACTGGGGGAAATGGTTTTTCTATGCATTTCCTCCATTCTGCCTCATCAGTCGGGTATAGCAAGAAATAAAATCAGATTCCGCAACAGGCATCTTAATAATACCCGACTGGCCTACACAACCATGGTATCCGGTGGTCCTTGAGATGATTAAAGAACCATGGGCACATATTAACAAATGCCCGGATTTGGTAACTAACCCCACAACAAGGGAAAATCATCCGTGCCATGGTCATCTGAACCTGTTGGCTTGCAGGTTCTGAAGAGGCCACTCCTGCAATATGGATTAACATCAAGGACCATGGACACCATTGCAGCATCGTGCAGAGAATCCACAAGACGACAGTACCTCACCCATAACAGGAAATGGGAGGCCTACTGCAGCTGGATCAACATCACATATGACTCTGCCACGATCCCCCATGTGCTGGAATTCATCGCGGGGCTTCATCATGATGAGGGCCTCAGCTACAGCGCCATTAACAGTGCTAGAAGTGCACTGTCATCCTATCTTTGTATAGGAGTAGGGTCTCACCAACTCGTGTCCAAATTGATGAGGGGTATCTTTGAACTCTCCCCGACCACGATACAACTTCACCTGGGATATAGGGGTAGTATTGACCCTACTCAGGAGCTGGTCGCCCATGATTGGATTACCACTGGATAAACTCACCCTGAAGATGGTGATGTTAATGGCGCTAACCACGGCACAACGGGTTCAGATCTTGCAAAAACTTAAATTGGATAACATGGTCTCGACCCCTGAGAGAGTAACTTTCAGTAGAGCTGCCCTCCGCTCCCAACCCTCTACTATAAGGTCAACTGGTAAATAAAGTCTCTTCAATCTTACTATCTTTAGTCATTGTTGTTTAATTTGTGATTCCACACCGCTGCTTTGAAGAATGTTGTGCATGCGTGCTGGCAGGGTCTTCACGAAATCCCTCATTGCAACTCCTCATAAAATAAAGATCAAACTTGAAACTGGTAAGTTCTCATTTAATCTTACTATTTTGATGTACACTTGAGCTATAGTGCCATTAATAGTGCTCGGAGTGCTTTGTCCTCCTATTTCGGGCAGTTTTCAGAACAACAATCTATCGAGTCTCATCCATTAGTGGCCCGATTCATGAGAGGAATCTTTAACAAGAACCCTCCTAAGCCTAGATATACAGAAATCTGGGATGTCAGTATAGTTCTCACACTGCTTCGGTAATGGCTCCAATTACGCCACTGTCTTTTCAGAAGTTAACACTTAAAGTGGTTATGCTCATGGCGCTAGTATCAGCGCAATGAGTTCAAACATTGCAAAAGCTACGGCTAGATAGCATGTACTCTTCTGTAGATAACATTACATTTTATGTGTATGATTTAATCAAACAAAGCAGGCCAGGAATGGCCGGAACCAAAGTGAGCTTTAAAGCATACCCTGTTGACCAAACGCTATGTGTAGTCAAGCACCTGAGTCAATATATCGAGGTAACTAAGAGTCTCAGAGGCTCTGAGACAGCAATCCACCCTCAGCCACAAAAACCTCATAAAAAGGTGTCAGTACAAACTATTTCTAGATGGTTAAAACAGGTTTTGGATTGTGCTGGAGTAGACACTCATGTGTTTAAATCTCACTCCACCAGGGCGGCATCAACATCCACAGCAAAGGCACAGGACGTGCCTCTAGACCAAATCCTCGGGGCCACAGGATGGTCTAGGGAGGTGACCTTCTCAAAATTCTATGATAAACCTGTCCTGACAGTGGAAGGTTTTGGGCATGCTATCTTGTGTTCGGTTTGATTTTCTTTTCTAAATTTCATTTGTAATTTCCCCCTGGGACAGAGGGGTTATTACTGTTTTTGTTTATTATTATTAAAAAATGTTTATTGGATCATTCGAAGCAATGTTCAATACATTGTTTATTCACTACTGTGTCAACTGAAGCAGTGTGTCGTATGGAATGGATCTACGGCATGAAATCACAGAACTTTGAAATCTTCACGTAGTCACTCACGTGACTCCAAAGTAAAATAGTAAGATTAAATGAGAACTTACCAGTTTGAAGTTTGATCTTTATTTTATGAGGAGTGACGATGAGAGATTACGTGCCCTTCGCTCCCGGCCCTCAAAATCGCAAAGATCATCTGGTAGTTCTAGTCTTCTGAGTTACTATATCACTTCGACTATAGTTTCTGTGTTTTCACGCCGCTGCTTTGAAGTATGATGCGCATGCGCCTGGCGGGGTTTCTTCACGTAATCCCTCATCGTAATGCCTCATAAAATAAAGATCAAACTTCAAACTGGTAAGTTCTCATTTAATCTTACTATTTTGTTCTAGTATCTTTAAAACTGAAAAAATGGACCCCTATACTTCTAGATTCCAGAACCATGTTTTTTTTTTCCTGTTTTTTGACTCCAAGCCTTATTTATGCTTTTTAGCATGTGGTCCCAGAATACTCCTAGTGTGAATTAACTAAAATGTAAAATTATAGCAGAACTCCTGTCGAGATGAAGGCCAGCATTCCATTTTGCCTCTTTGATAATTTTCTGCCCCACTCCATGATGTTTCAATGACTATGTACCTGGACTACCAGATCCATTAGCTTATATGTTTTCACAACTTGGAAAATATGCTGAACTTCACTTTCTAGCACATAATCTTATATTTGGGCTCCCATTATAACCACTTAACAACAAATATAATTGTTTTTAACTGTAGAAGCCAATAATACTAGAAACACTCATCAGGTCAGGCAGCATCTGTGTAAAGTGAAACAGAGATATTTCAGGCACAAAAGATTCTGATTAATCTTTGTTCGACAAAAAGTTCCAAAGTTACATCTCCTCGTGCTTATACTGATGGAACAGCAGAATACAAACCTAAAATTCACCATTAAAACGTATTCAGATTCTTCTTATCAGACAGTATCATCCATCAGACCAAAGTAACACTGGAACAGTTAGATTGGTTGCTGAGGTGGGTATCAGGGTCAGGTATCTTTTGTAACCATGTAGGAGCATTGGAAGCATAACAAATGTTATCCAGTGATGAAGGTGTAAGTAGTGATCATGCAGACGAACATTTAATTCATAAAAATGAGGCAGCAACTACGAGAAATAAACATTTTACTTTGATCCCTTCCATAACCACGTTTACATGTGTAACTACATGAACTGATATTGCACTACTGACCAGGAGTAATCCCCAGACATGTCAATCAAAGCATCTTGTTGATCCCTAGCAGTCATGCACTGATGCAGGAAATTGGTTGCAGATGTCCTTCCTTCACATGGCAAATCTCTGCAAGTGATTTCCTGTTGAAGTAAACAATAAGATTTGGAAGTTGTTTCTGAGCATGGACAATTGAAAATGCACATTTCTACCAGTGCTGGGGAGAGGAAAAGATTTGTGGACTCATTGTTCTGTGATTTTTGGGGTTGATGGCCATGTCTTTCTTCTCAGCTTAATTGTCTATTATTCCTATTACAAGTACATTTCAGGAATTTGGTTTGTGGTTTATGTAATTAGACACCACACAGCAATGGAACTCCTCATCAAACCAAAGAGAATAGATATAACCAAAGATAGACACAAAAAGCTGGAATAACAGCGGGTCAGACAGCATCTCTGGAGAAGAGGAATAGGTGATGTTTCAGGTCGAGACCCATCTTCAGACTGAGAGTTAGGGGAAAGGGAAATGAGAGATATAGACAGTGATGTACAGAGATATATAGAACAAATGAATGAAAGTAACGATGATAAAGGAAACAGGTCATTGTTAGCTTGACCTAGGTGAAAACAAGTATAGACAATGAGACTCAACAAGACTACTTTAAAGCTGGTACGACTTGGGTGGGGGATGGATAGAGACGGGGGGATGCACGGGTTACTTGGAGTTAGAGAACAATATTCATAGCACTGGGTTGTAAGCTGCCCAATCGAAATATGATATACTGTTCCTCCAATTTGCGTTTGACCTCATTCTGACAATGGAGGAGGCCTAGGGCAAAAACATCAGTGTGGGACAGGGTAGGGGAATTAAAGTGTTTGGAAATCAGGTAGGTCCAGGCGGACTGAGTGAAGGTGTTCAACGAAACGACTGCCCAGTCTACGTTTGGTCTCGCCGATGTATAAGTCCACACTTTGAACAATGGACACAGTAGATGAGGGTGAAGGAGGTTCAAGTGAACCTCTGCCTAACCTGAAAGCACTGTCAGGGTCCCTGGACAGGGTTCAGGGAGGAATATAGGGACGAGTGTTGCACCTCCTGTGGTTGCTGGAGAAGGTACCTGGGGAGGGGGTGGTTTGGGTGGGAAGGGATGAGATAACCAAGGAGTTGAGGAGGGAATGGTCTGTGGAAGGCGGAAAAGGGTGGAGATGGGATGATGTGACTAGTGGTTGGATCCCGTTGGAGTTGGCAAAAATGTCAGAGGATTATGTGTTGTATTGGATGGCAGATGGGGTGAAAGGTAAGGACTAGGGGGACTCTGTCCCTGTTGCGATTAGGGGGAAGGGGTGCAAGAGCGGTGCTGTGGGGTACTGAGGAGACACGTGTGATGGCCTCATCTATGATGGAAGAGGTGAACCTCCATTCCCTAAAAAATTAGGACCTCGGATGTCCTTGTATGGAAAGCCTCATCTTGGGCGAAGATGTGGCGTAGTTGGGGAGTAATTGGGGGTAGGGGAGTAATTTTTACAATAAGCAGGGTTGGAAGAGGTGTAATCTAGACAACTGTGGGAGTCAGTAGGTTTATAATAGACGTGAGTTGATAGTCTATCTCCTGTGATGGAGACTGTGAGATCTAGAAAGGGGAGGGAGGTATCGGAAATGGTCCATGTGAATTTGAATGCAGGATGTAAATTGGTAGTGACGTTAATGAAGTCTATGAGTTCTACATGGGTGCAGGAGGTAGCATCGATGCAGTCGTCCATGTAATGGAGATAGAGTTTGGGGATAGGGCCAATGTCCCCAACCATTGCTGATTAAAATGAACTGATCCAGAAAATTAACAAATTAGGGCCCAGCTACATTTCTGAAAAATTATTAAAATATGAACCAACTCCCTCATAAAAAGCTGCACTTAAAAATAATCCTGTAAACATTGCAATGCCAAGCTTTAACAAAGCTTTTTTTTCCATGGCACTTCCATCATTCCTAAGAAAAGTAACAGTAAAGTACGGTACATGCCAGATTGTCTGTCAGATCATTCTTCTCAGTTTAATTGTCCTCAGTCCTCCAGTTTGCTACTTCCTCTGGCCAATTTATATGCCTCTTCCTTGGATTTAACACTATCACTAATTTCCCTCGTTAGCCACGGTTGAGCCGCCTTCCCTGTTTTATTTTCATGCCAGACAGTGATGAACAATTTTTGTAATTCAGCCATGCAATCTTTGCCATTGCATATCCACCATCAACCGTTTAAATATAATTTGGCAGGATCCTAGCCAATTCCCGTCTCATACCATCAAAGTTACCTTTCTTTAAATTCAGGATCCTCGTCTCTGAATTAACCATGACACTCTCCATCTTAATGCAGAATTCCACATATTATGAGAGATATAGACGGTGATGTGGAGAGATTGAGTCAAACTCATCAGAGAGGAAGAGAACTTCTTCAAAATAGACATACAGATTTTGCTGTGGAACAGAAAAAATTAACGAACCAAGATTAAACTCATTTACATCCTTCGTTAGTGCCAAAAATCTGCAGAAGCACTATGACATAGAATTATTGAAAGCCTACACTTAAATATTTCCTGGAATTTCAGTTGTCTGTAAGAATGTAGGGAATAGGAGCAGAGAAGCTCCAGGTTGCTCCACCACTCATTGAGATTATGGTTGAGGGTACACAAAAAGCTGGAGAAACTCAGCGGGTGCAGCAGCATCTAAGGAGCGAAGGAGATAGGCAACGTTTCGGGTCGAGACCCTTCTTCAGACTATGGTTGATCTGGTTTTGGCCTCAACATGTCCTTGCTCATTACCATTAAATTTGATTCCCTTATGTCCACACATCTTTTACAGCATTGAAGAAATTTCACAACTCCACAAGCAAAAATAATATGAAAATATTCTGTTCCTTCTTTTCTCAGTCTTCTGAGGCTAACTTTTTATCAGGAGACATTGCCCCCACATTCTAGGCTTTCCCACAAGAGGAAAAATCCTCTCATCATCTATCCTGTCAAGCCTCCTTGGCATCTTATATATCTCAAGAGCATATAAAGCCCATTCTGCTCAATCTTTTCTCATAGGACAACCGCCTATTTCAATTAATCAATCTGGTGAACTTTTCCAGCACCTCCAGGGCAAGAAAATCTTTCCTTTAATAAGTAACTTAACTGGATATAATACTCCAGATGTGATTTCACCAAAGCTTTGTTCAATTGCTCCTCGTGCTTATACTCTTGCTCCCTCTTGTTACATTTGCATATTCGTTTTCTATCGTACAATATCTCTAAAAAAAAAATAATAGTCTCATACCATTTATACAAATTCTTCTTGCCAAATTGGAAAACATCACATTTCCTCACTTTATATCAATCTGCCATCCTTTACCCATCTAGTTAACCTGTCAATTTCCCTTTGTTGACAGTTTTTTTATCCTATTCTTAATTCCCGGCTGATCTTTGTACCTTAGCAAACTTGTCTTCATCTCAGCCGTTTATACAAATTGGAAATAGCTGGCCCAGCACTAATCTTTGAGGTGCCTCACTGGTTACTACTTATCGACACGAATATGACCAATTGAACTCTATTTCATTCCATTTTCTGTTTGTTAATCATTCCTCTATTTATATTACCTTTAAACATCACTTCATACAGTGACACTTTATTCAATGGCAGTTGGAAATCTAAGTAACTATATTCAGTAGCTTATTTCTATTTACCTTACATAGTCAAAACAATTATAATACATTTGGTAAACAGGATTTCCCTTGCACAAAACACACTAATAAGGTGTAATCATGTTACATTTTTCCAAGTGCTCAGTTATCACTTCCTTAATAATGAATGCCAGCATTTTCCTACAAATGAATATTAGCTAAACTGACCTGTAGTACCTTGTTTTCCTGAGAAATCTTTTTTTTCCCCAGTGGAATGAATATTTATTGAAATACTTATTTGAACATCTACTTCAAAACTACCGCCATACTTTTAAATCTAATTTCCTATTTAATTTGCCGACTTTTCCCTCATACGTAAGTAATTTATTTAAGTTCAAGATTCTAGGTTTGGACATTTTTGTTGCTTAGATATGAAATTCTATTATAATATGATATCTCTTCTCCAGGGAAGCTCCACCACTCATAGATAGTTTGGCATTACTAATTACCTTTTTCTCATTACACATGGCTAGATCAAAAATGATTTGTTCTCTGATTGGAACCATGATGCATTCTCCAAGAAAATCATCTGAAATACATTCCATGAATTGATCTACAAACTACCTTTAGCAATTTGATTTTCCTGGTGGCTGTCTGTCTGTCTGTCTTTCTATCTATCTATCTATTTATCTATCTATCTATCTCTAAAACTCTGATCTTGTTATCTTCCGGTTTGCGTGGTCTATCTATTTGCACAAAAACGGTTCGCGATAGTGCAATGATTTTTCGCCAGTTCACTCACAGTTCTCCTGTGGTGCGGGTGCACCGTTTCGATCCGATCGGTTGAATGTCGTAAAAGTTAGCGCGGTTTAAAAAGGTTTAAAAATGCACGCAACCCCAAACGCACGCAAACGCACGCAAACCACAACAATCCCATCCCCCCACCGACCCACAACCCCTCTCCCCTACAACCCCCCGTCCCACAACCCCCCGCCCCCACAAACACCCGCCCCCACAACCACCCCCCCACAACCCCCCCGCCCCCACAATCTCCCCAACCCCCACAACTCCCCGCCCCACACAACCCCCCCTCCGCACCACAACCCTCCCGCCCGCACACCCCTCCCCCCACAACCCCTCGCCCTCACACACACACCCCCGCTCGCACACACCCCCCCCCCCCAACACACCCTCAACCCACACACACACACTCTCCCCATACTGCCCCCTCCCCCTTCCCACATCCCTCCTACCCTCCCACACCCCTCCCGCCCACATACACACCACCCCGCCACACACCGGAATATTGTGTAGGGGGCACGGGTTGCTTTGGGTGAGTGGTGGAATATTGTGTTGGGGAATGGGTTGAGTTGGGGGACCAGGCCTCCCGTGTGACTGGAACCCAACAGTTCCCACTTAGTCTAGTGAACATTAAAATTCCCTCCCTCCCTTTTATTGTGTTTTCTTTGTTACAAGCCATGATTATCTCTTGAATGATAATCCATCCCAACAAACAGAACTGTTACAGGGATTTATATCCACCCAAATAACAGAGCAGAAATGGATGAAAACAACAACTAGATCATTTAGCATCAGTGGAGATAAAACAGAGTTATTATTTCTGGTCAATAATCCCTAATTTGTGGATAGAGAAACAGCGTTAACATCTTTATCCAATAGATTTTTTTATCAGATCTTCTGACTAATCATTGAGCTAAAACCTTGGCTGTTTTCCTCTCAATACCTGGCCTGATGAGTATTTCCAGCATTTTCTGTTTTTATTTCAGATTTTCAGGATCTGAAGTACTTTGCTTTTTAGTTTATCAATACAGATATAACAGTATCTTCTGTTATCACAGTTTCCCCACACCTTATTTCCACTCTGAAAAATTGTTAAGTATTAATGTTCTGGAATATTTAGTCCTCAATCTTGGTCACCTTAAAAAAGATCTCTGTAAAGGCTGTTCAGTCAGATACATTCATCGTAATTTGTGCCATGTGTGTTTACCAATTTTGTTACACACATTTTACTCATTCAGTTTAGAGATTTTATCTTTGACTTCTTACCATTTTCCATTCTTTCACCCTATGTGATCCATTACTGTTGCATTCTCTTTGTCATCACCACTGGGGACATAATGGACAATCAACACATTATGAGATTTTGAGACTCAGATTTGCGACTGCAGAAAACAGTATTTATCCCCTTGATATTATTGTCTCCTATCACTGTCATTTTCTTTTTTACTTCTCCCACTTGAATGGCTGTCTCTACCACTGTGACGAGGTCACTTTACACATCTTGCCTCAAAGCTATTGGACATGTGCAAGACTGGAGATTAAACCATCATGACATCCTGGATGCCCATACCCATCAGATTCATTGGCACACCTCTCATGCTTGATCACTATCTAAATTTAAATCGCTTTTCATGATGGAGATAGTCACAATAATTTAAAATGTCCTGGTACTATTTTTTATCATGAATTACAGTATTTATAGCTCAGACTCCAGTTTAGCAATTCTAAGTGTAGTTCCTCAAAATGTCAACATTTTCTGCAGGTGTGAATGTTGTAGTACCACCATTTTTTATGAATTCCACACACTGCAGCAGCGCCCCACCATAATCCTCGTCACCCCTAAAACAATCCACATATTTAAAGTTTTGCAATGTTAATATTCTTTCAGCTATAAAAATCTAGTTAACAATCTTGCTTTTCTGTTATGTTTCCCGTTCTTCAAAGTAATTTAGTAACCAATGAAAAAATTCAACTATAATAGTAAGATTAAACGAGAACTTACCAAGTTCGAAGGTTGATCTTTATTTTATGAGGAGTTGCGGTGAGGGATTTCGTGAAGACCCCGCCAGCACGCATGCGTGACATTCTTCAAAGCAGCGGTGTGAAATCACAGAACGCACCATGACTGGAAATAGTAAGATTAAGAACGTAGAACATACCAGTTGACCTTATGATAGAGGGTGGGAGCGGAGGGCTCGAAATCCCTCACCGCAACTCCTCATAAAATAAAGATCAACCTTCGAACTTGGTAAGTTCTCGTTTAATCTTACTATTTTATTTCGGAGTCACGTGAGTGACTTAGTGAAAATTTCAAAGCTCTGTGATTTCACGCCCTGGACATCGTCCATGCTATCACACTGCCGCAATACTGATGGAGGAAGGCTGTTAATGCATTCCAGACTGAACAGGCTGAAAAATAATGCATATTTATTGCACAAATAATAACAAAACAAAAACCCCTAACTCGGGGGCAAACATTCACTGAGCGGCTCCCAGCACGGCTTCTGCGAATGTTGTGGGGGCGACCAGCGGTTTGTTGTAGAACCACTGGAAGGTTGCTTCACTAGCCCACCCCGTGGTGGCGAGGATGTGGTCCATAGGCACCTCCATGACCATCACCGCTGATGTGGATGCAGCCCTGGTAGAGTGAGATTTAGCTTCTCAGTAGGGTCAGAACGATCCCTACCTCCCAGGTGATGTTGTATCTGGGCCGTGGAGGGTTGGTGTTAAACACTCCCCTCATGAATTTAGACACCAGGTGGTTGGAGACTATACCTATGGCTAGGTATGAGGACAGTGCACTCCTGGTGCTGTTGATGGCACCGGAGCTAAGGCCCGCATCGTAATGAAGGCCCGCTAGGAAATCCAGGACATCAGGGATCGTAGCCGAGTTGGAGGTCGTGTTGGTACGGGAGCAGAATGCCTCCCACTTCCTGACCTGGGTGAGGTGCTGCCTCCTGGTTGATGCTCAGCATGACTCTGAGATGAGGTCCATGGCTCTTGGTGATATGCCGGCCTTGACGAGCGGCCTCTTTAGAACCTGCAGGCCAACATGTTTAGGTGACCATGGCACGGGTGACTGTCCCCCGTAATGGGGTTAGTAATCAATTTGGGGTTTTTTACCAAACTGAATCCACGGACGTTTCAAAATTTGGAGGACCATCGGGTACCATGGCTGTGTAGGCCAGTCGGGTATGATCAAAATGCCAGTTGCAGAATCCAGTTGAATTTTCTGCAATACCCGACTGATGAGGCAGAATGGGGGAAATGCGTAGCAAAACCATTTCCCCCAATGGAGAGAAAAAGCATCCATAGCTACTGCCCCAGGGTCTGGTTCCCAAGACACATACGTTGGTATCTGATGGTTCAACCTGGACGCAAAGAGGTCAATATCTGGTGTGCCAAAGTGAGCTATAATTTCAGCAAAAATTTGGGGATTCAACATCCACTCGATGTTATCATTGAACACTCGTGACCTGGTGTCCACCACTGTATTGAGCTTCCCTGGTAAATAGGTCGCTGTGATCCAAATATTTCTCTCAATGCACCAGTGCCAGATTGTGTTTGCCAATTTGTCACAAGATAACAACCTGATACCACCCATATGATTGATATAAGCCACCACCGTTGTGTTATCTATTTGGAGGCGGACATGTAAGTGCCTTGAGTTAGTACTGTAAGCCCGCAGTCCATGGAAAGCCCCTAACATCTCCAGATAATTTATCCCTTGTGTCTGGAGGAGGGTAGACTCATGAGGGTCCCATCTGCCACCACAACTGGACATGGTGTCAGTTGCACCCCAACCTTGTGCGCTTGCGTCAGTCTGTAGCACGATGGATGGGTTGCTAACAATGATGGGTCTGTGCCACTCACTAATATTGTCAATCCACCATCGTAGCTCAGCTCTAACTGGATTTGGCAACCGTATTGGTCTATCAAAGTGCCTAGCATTTGCATTTAATGCTGCGATCTTTGCTCTTTGTAAATTTTGGTAATGTAACGGTCCGAATTGTGCAGCTGAGAATGTAGCTACCAATTTCCCTATTACCTTTGCCGTTTGTCGGATAGTCGGCACCCTGGCGCAAGCAAGGCTGTAGCACGCTTCTTTTATGTCTAAAGCTTTGTTGGTCGGGATAGTGATCATCATTAAGTTTGTGTCAATGGTGAAACCCAGGTAATCCATAACTTGAGAGGGGTTCGGTTCGGATTTATTCGGATGGGTTACAAACCCATCTGTCTCAAATAAAGATTTAGTTGCTGTAACTGCCAGCGTAGCCAATTGGAGGGTCTGCCCCATGATAAGGATACCGTCTAAATATGCCATGACAATATAATTTTGTTGTCGGAGGAGTGCCAATATGGGTTTTACTAATTTGGTAAATAGTCTGGGGGCTGTGGTTAACCCATTGGGTAAGGCTTTGTATTGCCACAACTGTCCCTTCCAGACAAATTTCAGGAACTTCCTGTGAGATTCTGTGATGGGAACTGTACAGTATGCATCTTTTAAATCGATCCAAGCCATAAAGTACCCCGGGTAAAGCAGCTGCTTAGCTGTTTCGAAGGTATCCATTTTAAAATGGGTATATTGTACAAAAGTGTTCAACTGGGTTAGGTCTATGATAATCTGACACCCCCCATCTTTTTTGGTTTTTGTAAAGATGTTAGACACAAACTCAAGGGGTTCGTGTGTCGTTTTGCCAATCACCCCTTTGGCTGTTAGCCGTAAGATTTTAACATGTCCCTCCTTTATCTCAGTCTGAGAGAGCGTAAAAATGCTCTGAGGTTCATGCTGTGATGGGAGAAGTTTACCATCAATAAATTCTATGACATAACCGTGAACACTTTGTAGAATAAACATGTCTGTGGTGATTGCATCCCAAGCACCACAAAATGCCCGCAACCACCCCCCGACTTGTGCGGGTAGAAGTGCTACTGCCTTAGAGGAAACAGACCCGCTTATCTCCATGGTTAACGGCGGGTCTTGGCGTATGGCGTTTTGGGGGGACGTTGCGGTGCTTGTCGTGGCAGTGGTTGCATCTTCCATGCGGGCCTCTGCAGGCCTTGCCCTAAAAAAGGCCGCTGCTGTTGGGGAAGTGGAGGCGGATAGGTCCTTGGTGTCCTATCCGGCTGGCGCGGTTTCCAAGTAGTGTATGGTCGTTGTCGCTGATATGGGGGAACTTTAGCCGGTGGAGGTTTCATAAGGTCCACGGTCCTGGCCTCCTCATCGAGTTCTTTGACTTGCTTAGAGAGATCTTCCCCAAACAGCTGATGAGGTGGTGGAGTGGTGGAGGGACGGCACAACCCTGCAAATTTCGGGTTTAGTGTGGGCCGGATGGAGCTCTTGTGCAGGCAGTTGATTTCAAACTGGGCGTTGCAGAGAAGTGCCAGTGCATCCTGCTGCTCGCTGGTCACATTATCACCATCGAGGGTCTTGGCATGCGCCGTAATGCCCGTCGACAGGAGCTTCAGGATTCGCTGGAGACGGACGTCCTGCGTCTTGGTGGTCGTGCTCAAGTTTACCCAGATCTGGGCATTAACCATGGGAACACTGAGATTGATGCATTTCTCAGGCGGCTTAAACTTGTCCGTGCTCTCATTGATTACCTGACCCTGAAGCTGGTGAGTGGTCAGGTAATTAATGGTGCCCGCCAGTTTGGGGTGCACTGCCTCCCCTGTGTGGGAGCCGTGGCAAATTTCCCCACTACGTCCAGCAGGTCCACATCGTGCACTGGGTCTTCATCGAAGGCAGTGGCCTGACAACTGCTGGCACTCCTGGCTGGAGAAGACGAGATGCTGAGCGGTCTCCTGGCATGGCTAGTTGAGGCCTGAGTCTCCCGTTCATCCCGGTCCATGTCCCGCTGGAGTAGTTGCTCCACCAAGAGCTCCAACCGAGCAATGCGACCGTCCCCGCTACTCGCGGCGGACAAGCCGACTTCCCCAGGCTCTGCAAATTCACTGGGGATTCTACCAGCGGACCACACCTCCATAAGATGCAGACTAGGTAGGTTGTCGTGGGCTACTGCTCCTGCAGGCCCATACGACTCCCGTACGGACTCTCCGCTAGTTGGCCTTCGAGCGGACTGTGGCGGTCCACCTGCCTGGTAGGAAAGCAGTGGAGATGATTCGGCGCCGGTCCCTGGTACCTGGCTCCCCGAAGTCCGTGCAGGCTGACCTCCACGATCACCCAATTTTCTTCGTGGAGGCGCATGGTCGGCAGCTGCCAGAGCTAAGCTAACCGACCGTCTACTGCTGCCACCGGCGCCCTTGACCGCAGCCTGACGCGGCGGTATGTCGGCACCTTCCGCTCCTGCAGGGCTGCTCGACGCAGCAGTAGCTCTGCCAGACTGCCCTACGGCAGATATCCCCGGCAGCTGTACGTGGCGTGCTGCGGCTGCGGGGCTCCCCCGTAGCGCAACCGTTCCCTGGCCCGGCCCCCGTGGATACACAGCAACACGGGGTGATGCCGCTGTTGGTGAGCAAGGCACTTTGCCACGTACCTGTTTGCTCGCCCGCTTCCTGGGGGTTGGGGGCACAAAGTCTGGGTCTGGAATTTCCTGCTCCAGTGCGGACATCCATTCGGGAGATAAGTCGGGCGCTGGTGCAACTGAAGCGCCCGACCTCCGCACCTTTACCCCCGGCCGTCCGGATGCAGCCGGTGTGTCTCGCAGCTCCGGAGAAAGTGGCCGCTGGCTTGTCGGCATCCTGCGGCTCTTGGAAAGTTTCGCCTTCCCTTTCCATTTGCCGTCCATGCTGTAACCAACTAAAGGTTAGTGCACATACCTGAAACGGCCTAAGGAGCTGGTGGAGAAAGCGCACTCCCCCCCCAGCTTGTCGATGCAAATGCGCGCGACGATATGTCGCGCATGCGTGCTGGTGGGGTCTTCACGGTCACTCACGTGACTCCAAAATAAAATACACTATACACTCACATTTCATCCTAAATTCTTGAAACTTGCTGCTTTAAACAGTTGACCACACTCTCTTTATTTTGAACATATCTCAAGAACAAATCTTCCAATGTTCTTTGGGTGAGATGAATAAAATGGAACGCTGTTGGTGGAGTATCTTAACATATATTATGGATCCTGCAGGTAGACAAAAATGCTGGAGAAACACAGCGGGTGCGGCAGCATCTATGGAGCGAAGGAAATAGGTGACGTTTCGAGTCGAGACCCTTCTTCAGACTTAATAATATTAAGGATCCTGCATGTACATGCATTCTTTCAGTATTTCCATATTAAATCACTTAGTCAATACATATAATGGATATATGCTTTAAATTTATTACACTATAATTGTAACAATTGTAGCTAAATAATGAGCAATTCTACTTATTTTTCTCACTTATGTTTTTGTTTTACCTCAAAATAACAATATAATATCCAGTTATTTTATATAAATTGAGGGCTACAATTATTTCCAAGAATCTGTTCTATTCACTGTACCATGTAGATGGTACACATGGCTCATTGTGCACTGGTGGTGGATGTTTATTGGGTGTCAATCAAGAGAGCTATTTTGTACTGGATGGGCTTCAGCTTCTTGAGAAATACAACAGCTCCCACCCAGACTGGTGGAGAAGATTCGATCACACCCCTGACTTGTGCTTTTCAGGTGATGGATACGTTTTGAGAAGTTAGGAGGTAAATGTCTTGCTGCAGTTTACAAGACATTAACCTGCCTTTGTAGTTACGTGGCTGCTCCAGTTAATCCTCTGGTGAATGGTATCGCTCATAATGTTGACTGAGGGATTATAATATCTCTGGGAAATACAAGCCATTGACTACTCAAAGAAGCATAGATAATCATTGTAATTTTTTTAAAATAACAATTTGACACAAACATCGTTTCTTGTGTGAACCAGTCTAACTGCAACCGCTCAATACAATTTCAAGCAAAGTGATCAAATCTGGATTTTCCAGTCAGGAGACAACTAAATCAATGATTAGGTCTTGTGAACTGTAATAGTAAGATTAAACGAGAACTTACCAAGTTTGAAGGTTGATCTTTATTTTATGAGGAGTTGCGATGAGGGATTTCGTGAAGACCCCGCCAGCACGCATGCGCGACATTCTTCAAAGCAGCGGTGTGGAATCACAGAACATATCATGGAAGGAGGTAGTAAGATTGAACAAAGTAGAACATACCAGTTGACCTTATGAGAGAGGGTTGGGAGCGGAGGGCACGAAATCCCTCAACGCAACTCCTCATAAATAAAGATCAACCTTCAAACTTGGTAAGTTCTCGTTTAATCTTACTATTTTACTTCGGAGTCACGTGAGTGACTTTGTGGAGACTTCAAAGCTTCTGTGATTACACGCCCTGGACAACGTCCATGCTATCACACTGCGGCAATACAGATGGAGGAAGGTTGTTAATGCATTCCAGACTAAACAGGTTGAAAAATAATGCAAATTTATTAAACAAAGAATAACAAACAAAACCCCTACTCGGGAAGTAAACATTCACGGAGCGGCTCCCAGCACGGCATCCGCGAATGTAGCGGGGGCGACCACCGGTTTATTGTAAAACCTCTGGAAAGTCCACTCACTGGCCCAGCCCGCGGTGGCGAGGATGTGGTCCATGGGCACCTCCATGGCCCTCGCCGCTGATGTGGATGCAGACCTGGTAGAGTGAGATTTTAAAATGTTAGTATCGATACCAGCTGCACCCACACCACCCTGAGCCACCTGGCGATGGTCTGCACAGTCACCTGGTGATGTGGTTGTTTGTGGCTGATGAGGAGCCCCTGCTCCATCTTCCGGATGGTTCGGGTTGTGCGGATGTAATAGCGGAGATGGGTGGCTTTGCAGAGGGTGGCATCAGAGGGGTACGCCCGGAATTCCAACTGCAGTCTAGAAGACCCAGGCCTATGGTGCTTCAGCAGGTCCTCGACAAAGAAAGTCACCTTTGCAGGAGTTGAGACCATACGGTCCAGCCGAAGCTTGTGTAAGGCCTGGACTCGTTGAGCTGAAGTGGTGTCATCAGCATCACCACTTTAAGGGTGAGCTTGTCAAGAGGTAGTCCTGTCATAGGGGACCAGCTTCTCAGTAGTGTAAGTACTACACCCACATCCCAAGTGATGTTGTATCGGGGTCAGGGAGGGTTGGTGTTGAACACTCCCCTCATGAATTTGGATGGTGCGTGCCCACACCTATATTCAGGTATGAGGAGAGCGCACTCCTGGCGCTGTTGATGGCACTGTAGCTGAGACCCTCATCGTAATGAAGGCCCGCTAGGAATTGCAGGACGTCAGGGATCGTGGCAGAGTTGTAGGTGGTATGTGTTCGGGAGCAGTAGGCCTCCCACTTCCTGATCTGGGTGAGGTACTGCTGCCTAGTTGATACTCTGCATGATGCTGAAATGAGGTCCATTGCCCTGGGCGAAATGCCGACCTCCATGAGCGGCCTCTTCAGAACCTGCAAGCCAACAGGTTTAAGTGACCTTGGCACGGGTCACTATGCCCCGTAATGGGGTTAGTGAGTAAAGTGGGGTGTTGAACAATTGGAACCCACGGACGTATTATCATTTGGAGAATCATGGCTGTGTAGGCCAATCGGGTATGATCAAGATGCCAGAAGCAGAATCCAGTTGTATTTTCTGCAATACCCGACTGATGAGGCAGAATGGGGGAAATGCGTAGCAGAACCATTTCCCCCTATGGAGTGAAAACGCATCCATAGCCACTGCCCCAGGGTCTGGTTCCCAAGACACATACAGTGGTATCAAATGGTTCAACCTGGACGCAAAGAGGTCGATATCTGGTGTACCAAAATGAGCTATAATTTCTGCAAATATGTGGGGGTCCAACATCCACTCGATGTTATCATTAAACACACGTGACCTGGTGTCTGCCACTGTGTTGAGCTTCCCTGGTAAATAGGTCGCTGTGAGCCAAATATTTCGTTCAATGCACCAGTGCCAAATTGTGTAGGCCAATTCATCACAAGATAACGACCTGATACCACCCATATGATTTATATAAGCCACCACCGTGGTATTATCTAGTTGAAGACGGACATGTAAATGCTGTAAATTGGTGCAGTATGCCTGCAGACCATGGAAACCCCCAAGCATCTCCAAATAATTGATCCCGTGCGTCTGAAGGAGGGTAGACTCTTGAGGATCCCATCTGCCCCCACAACTGGACGTGGGGGCAGATGGGATCCTCAAATAGGTAGTCGTATGGGCCTGTCAAAGTGCCCAGCATTGGCTTTCAATGCGGAGATCTTTGCCCGTTGTAAGTTTTGATAGTGCAGTGGGCCGAATTGTGCAGCTGGAAATGTGGCTACCAGTTTCCCAATCACCTTAGCAGTATGTCGAATGGTCGGCACCCTGGCGCAAGCAAGGCTGGTACATGCATCTTTTATATCAGATGCTTTGCTGGGTGGGATAGTGACTATCATGCGGGTGGTGTCATCAGTAAAGCCCAGATAGTCCATGATTTGAGATGGGGCGAATTTCAATTTGTCAGGATGGGTAACAAACCCTAACGACTCAAATAAATTTTTGGTTGCTGTAACTGCCAGCTCTGCCAATTGGAGGGTTGGACCCACGATAAGGATATCGTCTAGGTAAGCCATGACGATATAATGCTGTCACCGTAGGATAGCCAGAATCGGTTTGACTATTTTGGTAAACAGCCTAGGGGCTGTGGTTAAGCCATAGGGTAAAGCTTCATATTGCCATAACTGTCCCTTCCAGACAAATTTCAAGAATTTCCTATGGGATTCTATGATGGGGACTGTATAGTATGCATCTTTGAGATCGATGCAAGCCCTAAAGTACCCTGGAGACAGAAGCTGCTTAGCGGTTTCGAAAGTGTCCATTTTAAAATGGGTATATTGTACGAAAGTGTTCAACTGAGTTAGGACAATGATGATCCGACAACCGCCATCTTTTTTGGTTTTAGTAAAGATGTTGGATACGAACTCAATGGGTTCATGTGTAGTCTTCCCTATCACCCCTTTGGCTGCGAGCCGTAAAATTTCGGCATGTCCGTGCTCGATCTCTTTTTGAGAGAGTGCAAAGGTGCGATGAGGGACATGCTGAGTAGGGGGAAGGTGACCGTTAATGAACTCAATGACATAACCCCGAACACTTTGTAACATAAAATAGTCGGTAGTTATGTTATCCCAGGCACCACTGAAAGCCCGCAACCGCCCCCCTACTTGTGAGGGCACCATTGCTACTTGCTTAGTAGAACCAGACCCCCTTACCTCCAAAGTCAACGGCGGTTCCTGTTGTACGGTGGCTTGGAGGGACGTTGTGTGGCTTGACGAGGTGGAGGCTGCATTTTCCAGGCGGACCGCCGTGGGCCTTGTCCTAAAAAAGGGGGCTGTTGTTGGGGAACAGGCGGTGGATTGGTCCGAGGTGTCCTGTCCGGTGGGCGAGGTTTCCAAGCGGTATTCGGTGGTTGCCGAAAGGCGTAAGCCCGGAATAAAGGCGGCTTCATGAGGCCGACGGCTTTTGCTTCCTCGTCCATCTCTTTTACCTTTTTCGGCAGGTCTGCCCTGAACAGCTGATATGGTGGTGGAGTGGTGGAGGTGCAGCACAACCCTGCAAATTTAGGGTTGAGCGTGGGCCGGATGGAGCTTTTCTGGAGACAATTAATCTCAAACTGGGCATTGCAGAGCAAAGCTAGCGCATCCTGCTGCTCACTATACACCATCCTCCCCATCGAGGGTCCTGGCGTAAGCAGTGATTCCCGTGGAGAGGAGTTTCAGGATTTGTTGGAGGCGGTCATCCTGTGCTCTGGCAGTGTTGCTCAAATTCCCCCAAATTTGAGCATTGACCAAGGGTACATGGAGATTAACACAATTCTCCGGTGGCTTGAACTTATCCATGGTGTCACTGAGGACACGTGCCTGTAGCTGGTGGGAGGTGAGAAAGTTAATCATCCCTGCCAGTTTGGCATGTAGATGCCCTCCCGAAGGAGGTGCAGTCGCAAATTTACCCACGACATCCAGTAGGTCTTCATCCCCCTCTGGAGTAGCGACCTCCGGTATGTCTGGCGCGGCATCGAATTTGACGTCCTCCAGACTCCAGGCAGTCCCAACGGAGGAAAGCGAGATAGTCAGTGGCCGACGGCCATGGGCAGCTGATGCCTGGGTCCAACGGTCTTCCCGGCCCTGTTCTTGTTGAACGAGGTGCTCCACCAGTTGCTCCAACCGGTCCATGCGACCATCGCTACTGCGCGTAGCTGACAAGCCGACTTCCCCAGGCTCTGCAAAGTTACTGGGGCTTCTACCAGCAGACCTCACCCCCATGAAAGGCGGAGTGCGATCTGGTGGCAGGAGGTCGTCAACACCTGCTTCAGCAGGCCCGTACGACTCCCGCACAGACTCTCCGCTAGTCCGCCCACGAGCGGACTGTGGTGGGAAGGCAATAGATAATAGTCGGTGCCGGCCCCCGGTGCCAGGCTCCCCGGAGTCTGTGCAGGCTTACCCCTACCTCTGACATTATGTCTCGGTAGGGGTGCATAGTCGGCAGCAGCCCCAGGCAAACTGAGCGACCGGATGTGGCTGCCACCAGCTTGCTCTCGAGCAGACCCGGTGTGATGCGGGCAGCACCTGCTCCTGCAGGGCTGAGCGACGCTGCAGCCGCTCCACCGGCCCGCTCTAAGTCGGGAGACCCCGGCAGCTTCACAAGTCCTGCTTCAGCTATGGGGCTCGACGTTGGCGCGGTCTTCTCCCCCCTCGGCCTTCGCGGGACCTGTAAAAGAGGTGTCGCCATCGCCGGTGTGCGAGGTACGCCTCGTACCTGCTTGCTCCCCCCCCCCCCTCCCGGGGGACGGAGACACGAAGTCAGGGTCGCTCATACCCTGCACCTGTGCGGCTGCCTCTGGAGACGAGTCGGACACTGGTGTAATGGTGCGCCCGACTTCCGCACCTTTTCCCCAGGCCATTTCCCGGACGCCGCTGTGTGGAGGACAGCTCTGGAGAAGAATCCCGCCGACCAGAAGTCCTGCGGCGCTTGGAAAGCTTACTTTCCCTTTTCCATCCTTCGTACCAGCAGGTAGAAACAACAAGACTCCTACCTGCAAACCAACTTAAGGTAAGTTACTTACCTTTTCCTGGTCCTTTTGAAGGGGCTGTGGAGAGAGTGCACTCCCCCCCCCCCCAGCATGTCGGTAGCAAATGCGAGCGACGATATGTCGAACATGCGTGCTGGCGGGGTCTTCAAGAAGTAGCTTCAACAACTTTGGTCATCTTACAAAGGAGTACCTTGATAGGGAATAGAAACATGGGATCATTAATCTTTCCAGCCTTTCAAGATGCTTATTTTGTATTCAGGATTCTGACAACATGTGATTCAGAGGACTATGCACCTTATCTTTGAACAATTAATTCCTTCAAACAGACATTTGCATGTGGCAATAGATAACATTCTTTTTGCTGATATCCCATTTCCACTTACCCATCCTGCACTGACAAACTGGTGTAAACCAGATCTTGGGCAAACCAGTTCTTAGGCATGTTCATGACTGAATAGAATTATATTGAGAGGTATTGGCTTTTTGTTCAAATATTATTTGAAGCAGGATTTGGGTACCCCATCCTGTACACAATTAAATAAGCATTTCACAATTTGATGTGAAAATAAAATTGGATTTGTGAAATAATTATATTTCAAGAACTACAATTGATCAAGTTGTAAATAAATGCATACACTTGTCATGAGTCTATAATAAAATAAGCTCCACATACCAGTGTTATAAATAAAGAGAGATACAGACAAAGAGGAGAGTAGGTTGCACCTTAAGATTCAAAAGAGGACAGTCTACATAACATGTATTAGGATTGGGTGGATAAGGAAAGACACAGAGAGCAGTGAGATGCAAGACTGAGACATCTCCAGTGGAGGGAGAATGTTTACATTGCCTTGCTTCATCATAAATGTGGATCAATAAATTTACAGTGGAGAAATTGATAGAAAGTCAATGCAATGTCATACCTATATATATCTGGTGACCCTTGCCTTTATTTTATAGTTTGGTAACACTACATAAAAAGTATGAATTATTTTTCAGCTCAACCTTAACAAACGTACATTAACTAAATGATCCACTGTTTTAGACGCATATTTATGCTTCGATGAGATCTTCAAAAGAAAAGTTAATATGATACAAATAGATTTACAATATTGATTCAAATAAATTCATAAAATCACATTGCATTGAACACATTTTAATTTAATCTTGTTCAGGCAACAAACTTCACTTCCACAAAGATGCATTTATAAATTAAATACTACTATTCATGACAATTTAAGAAGTATTTTATCAAAACTACCGATAATCAAATTGTGTGAATTGTTAACTTTAAGCATCCAATTATTTACCAAGCCAAGGGAGTTTTTATTGCTTGGTAAATTCAACAGCTCCAACTTGTATCACTTAATTAGCAAAATGCAATTTCAAATACAGATTAAAAACAATCAAAGCAAATACAGATTTAAACCACAAGAACCTTGATAATTTGAATTGAATGGTAAAAGAGTTAATAGCTTCTATAACATAAAACATTCCTAAACTGTTTTTAATCAAAAACAAGCAATGCCCATTGAATGAAGAAAATAGATTTTACTCATAACTTTAAAGTTATAGATTGTACATACACCTATATTACTCATGATCAACCATGCAATGTTATGCTTGTGTGTTTTGTATGTATGTGTGTCTGTCTGTCTGAGGGAGACAGTTATGGTTGTCGATATTAAAAGGAAAAGTTCTTCAAAAGATTAATTTCTCCCATTTTTATGAAGTATATTTGTTTGAGAAATAAATTATAAAGTCAGAATTTGTGATGCTCATTTTAAATACAGCAATTATGCAAATCAGCTAACATCAACGCCTTCTGAAAGCTTCCTGCATCAATGGATCCAAAATGCAGAAAGACAGGCAATCATGAAATACAAACAGCCCTCAGCTTCAGCTAACCTTTTGTCATTATCATGAAAGGTCCTGCTGCTTCAGCGTTCTTTCTATTGTAGCTATTTGGCAAAATAAATCCCAGCCACCATGGGCAATTTGAAATGCAATCCATTTCAACGATTCAAATGCAATTTCTGATGCTCAATTAATGGAATTTCTTTCGAGCAATGGAATTTTAAAATGTAATTGCATTAATATTTAGTTCACACAAGCAGGGAACCTATATTTGTACAACTAAACATAGGGCAGGTAAACATGAGGAAAATTGTTTGTGCTGCACAAATTAATGGCTATATAGTTTCTTCTTAACTGGTTGACTGCTAATTGCTTAAATAATACATTATAAATTAGAGCACAGATTCGATAATATGGCAGTAAATGTCATTCTGGGAATAATGATTGAATTGCCTCTTTTAATAAAACAGAAATTATTTTAAAGAAATTGTGTATTGGACCTTGCATACTAGAAGCAGCTTAATAGAAAATTTCTGTTCCATTTTTGTTATATTCCCATGCCAAACTCCATACTTTATTCATTGAGAACCATGTGCTCAGCTTTCAATGAAGCTGCCCTTCTAAGCAGCAGCTTAGAAATATGCAATAGTGCTTAACAATAACTTTTCCTTTGAAGTTGTCTTCATGCTGACAGAAAGCAATCTTAATATGTGTATAACTATCCTAATTTAAAGATATGCTGCAATGCACAAAATGCAATATTGTAATTCATCAATATCTTCTGGTGTCATTTTAATGCAAGTAAATTTGCCCCAGTATCAGGGATACCACCAACAAGAAGCTCATTTGAGAGATGAAGGAGTGCAGAGGAGTTTAGAAAAAAATACCAAACTGCAACAGAAGTTGAAAATTTAGCACCTTCTACATCATTTTCAGTCTTTCTCAGTCTAACACTGTCCATGGAAACGTCATGATGGGGCACCTTTGCAAGGCATACCCTACAATATACAGCTCACCTAAATGGGCCTTGACACTCTGAGTAGGTTGTATCACTGCATGCTCCAGTCACAAAGTCAAAGTATCTACAAGGATGTTCAACATATTACAATGTTGAGTCTAATGAATGAAGAGTTTTGAAGGTGAAACTCTTAAGTTTGTTTGAAGCTCCCTAGTCAGTTATCCTGACATCTGCAGCTCCCCTTTAATTAGAAATAAATTGAATACAATCATACAATGCATTCTAGGCAGTAAAGGTTAAAGGTTGCATCTAAAAGCTTCTGTTTAACTCAGTAAGAGGGAAAACAGGGGTTGCAGAACTTCTGATGTCATTGGGTGCATGACTGAAGCCAGAAAAATGTCAAAAGGATCTGGGAGAATAAACATGGAGGGATCCACACAAATTTCCCAATGGATCATGAGTACAATGTACTCACTTTTATATGCGATTGGCACATGGCAAATGGATGCAAATGGATCACATTTTTAGGCCAAAGTGTTTATTAGGACTCATTCTATTATCAGGTATGACAGGACTATGATTGTCTAATTACATTGCCCATTGGGATCATGTCTGGCTGGAAATGCCCAGTCAAGAAATCGGCCCTTTGGAATTGAAAGGTTCATGCTTATGAAATAGATTTCTTAAAGACTGATGAAGGACAGATCATACTGCAGAATGTTTTAAAAATCAATTCCCACTTCAATTGGAACCAAAAAAAACTGAAAATACTCAAGATGGAGAATGTAATCCAAACTTCAATTCCCTAGCACTAATATCCTTCAACTTGATGAGTGCTAAGAAACTTGGAAAATATTAACAACAGCAAGTACTGTTCCATCTAGTCATGTGATAAATGATTCAGAACTTTGGAATTATTTCACAATATTTGAGTTTCTTTATCTTTCATATAATACAGTTTTACTTGGCAATAGATGATGTCTATTTAATCACAGTAATGATTTCTATCATATATTTGAAATTCTTTTGACACATCTGGATTTAACATTTTATTGTTTTTGTTTGTTCAGAAATTGGACCAGCTTTTTTTATTTGCAAAACATGTGCAGCACTAACTCACAATCTGATCCCCTGCAAAGAAATTGCAAAATTGCCAAATAAATACATTGAAAGCACCTTAATGTGGTTTATGCCTAACATCATTTATTAGAGTGCATGAAAATAGGCCCTTCGGCTCAACTCGAGAATGTTCACCAGGATGCTGCAATTACACTAATCCCATCTGCCCATGTTTGGCTAATATCCCTCTACACATTTCCTATCCATGTTTCTGTCCGATTGTCTTTTAAATGCCATTATAGTACCTGCCTAAACTACTTCCTTGGGCAGCTTATTTCATACACCCACCACCAATGAGTGAAAAATGTTGAGCCTTGGGTTCATATTAAATCTTTTCCCTCTCAACACATCCCCTCTGGTTCTTGATTTCACCACCCTGGGTTAAACACTTTGTGCATTTACTTTGGGTGAAAGACTCCCTAACCTGTTCTCACCTGGACTCCCACCTACATCTCACCTCCACCTCCTCCACACCCCCCCCCCCCGCCTCCCACTACCTTCCTCCCTCTGGCTTCATAATCTATAATTCTTCAAACCTGCCTTACAACTTCTGCGTAGGATGTGTGGTCCCAGTATGACAAACTTCCACCATCCACATCATTGCATTGCTGTTCACCAGGAAAGGCATCAGATATTGAATAAACTCTCCCTGCGGCAGCCACAGAAAGAGCCGCATGAAAGGCTGCCAGGAAGGGAGAGAAAAAGTGGGGAGGAAAGAAACATAGACCTGCCATGCATGTAAGTAGCCCTCACATGATCATCAGGCCTAACTATGTTCCACTATGTGACAACACAGTGGCAGTGGAGCTGTTGCCTTACAGCCCCACTGACCCGGGTTCAATCATGACTACGGATGCTGTCTGTACGGAGTTCGTACGTTCAGTCTGTGACCTCGTGGGTTTTCTCTGCTTTGTAGGTTGATTGACTTCAGTAAAATTGTAAATTGTCCCGAGTGTGTAGGATAGTTCTAGTGTTTGGGGTGATCGCTGGTCAGCGCGAACTCGGTGGGCCGAAGGGCCTGTTTCCGCTTTGTATCTCCAGGATTTATCCCACATGAGATGTGGGATGATCAGTGAGGCAGACATCATTGTATGTAGATCGGAGTGCATAGTATAAAAAGCAAGTAACCAGTGATGAGCCTTCAAATGCCCAGACTATTGAAATCTAGGGATGGCAGATGCTGCATGCATACCATTAATGACATAAAAAGGATATCCTCTTGTTGACACCTGATTGGTGGTCTCAACCCGATGTACTCATTTTTTTGTGTGATTGTTCAAAGGTCATAGATTGCTCTCAAGAGAGACAATTCCATGGCAGTACATGAGGAAATGACTTGATGTTATTTGCTATGTGACTGACATTGGCAAAATGTCAGAACATTCTAAGGTGAATTGCACCAGTATTCCTGTTATATACAAGTCCAGACCTAGTTTCTGATGGCACAATTTCACCAAAAAATTATTGCTAATGAGATCTATCCAAGATTCAATTGTTTAATGTGTGATTTACTTATGAACATAGGGCATAAATGGATTCAATTTCTAATCTGTTGATTTTAACCTCAATTGATTCAGACCCGAAACACAACATCTCAAATTTATGTTTGCCAATAATACCTTAACTCAGTGTGGTACTAACCCAACTCATTATTTGTAACCACTCATTCATTTTAATTGATTTAATTTGTACTTATAAATCAGAGGCATTGATTTTAGTTTCCAATATCTTGTGGAAACATTGCCAACAATCACAGCCTGAATTTCATTTGAAGACACAGTTGCCGTTTTCTCTAAGCAAACAATTTAATTTCATCATTCTTAATGACAAGTGGTACATGCAATTACTTAATTGTTCAACAGATTCTGGTATGCTGGTCACTAAATCTAATTAAAAGGCTTCAACAGTGTAAACTTTGCGCATACACCAAATGCTTTTTATTTCGTCTTACGTCAAGGAAAGGAGTCCAGATCAGATTGATACAGCTACGGGGAGAACATAAAAACTCTTCATAGGCAGCACTGGACACCAGGATCAATCCTAGATTGTCAGAGTTCAAAGCAGTAGAACTAATTGCTGTGCCACTGATAGATATTGGTAGATATTCTCCTTGGAACAAGAGGTTAATAAATGATTTAATACCGTGTGATCAAAGTCTTAGTATAGTACAGTGACTGGCCCTTTGGCCCACAGATACCAAATTAAACTAATCCCTCGAGCCTGCACATGATCCTTTCCTTGGCCCTGTGGTTATCTAAAAGGTATTTAAACGGCACTATTGTGTTGGCTTCCACCATCAACCCTGACAGAGCGTTCAGGCATTTACTACCTTCTGTGTAAAAAAAACTTAACCTGCACATCTCCTTAAAACTTTGCCCTTCTGACTTTAAAAATATACTCTCCGATCTTTCCTGGGGAAAATGTTCTGGTCCATCTATGCCTCTTATAATTTTCTGCACTTCTATCAGGTTTCCTCTCAGCCTCCAACATTCCAAAGAAAATGATCCAGGTTTTTCCAACTTCTCCTTGTAGCCGATACCATCTAATAAATAGTGGTATTTATACCATCAAATACCATTCTGGTGAACCTCTTCTGCAACCTCTCCAAAGCCTCCACGTCTTTCCTGGAATGGAGTGACCAGAACTGAACACAATACAATAAATGTTGCCTAACCAAAGTTTTATATATCTGCAACATGACTGACTAACTCTTATACTCTGATCGATGAAGGCGAGCATACCGTCCGTCTTCTTACCATGCTATCTACTTGTGATGCGACTTTCATGGAGCTATGAATTTGGACTCCAAGATTCCCCTGTTGATCAATGCTGTTAAGACTCTTGCCATTAACTGTATACTTTATACTGTATACGTTTCCCTTACAATGTATCTCACTTCCCTCACCACTATATTATTACCTCTCAGTCTTGTGCTCCAAGGAACAAGTACTTAGTCTGCCCAACCTCTCCCTATAGCTCTGGCCCTCGAGTCTGCAACATCCTTATAAATCTTCTCTGCACTCTTTCCAGCTTAATGGTATATTTCCTATAGCGGGGGGGGGGGGGGGGGGGGTGATCAATAAGGAACACAATACCTCAAAAACAGACTCACCAACATCTTGAACAACTGCAACATAATGTCCCAACCTCTCTATTCAATTCCCTAACTATGGAAGGCAAGCCTACTAAAAACCTTTTTCACCATCCTATCTGCCAGTGATGCCACTTTCAGGGAATTATGTACTTGTACCCCTGGATCCCTTTGCTCTTCAACACTCTCCAGATCCCTACCATTCACTGTGTAGTGCTGCCCTGATTTAACTTCCCAAAAATCATACTTATCTGATTAAACTTCATTAGCCATTCCTTAGCCCACATACCCAATTCATTAAGATCCCAATGTAATTCTCGACAACCATTTTCAATGTCAAAGATACCACCTATTTTTGTGTCATCTTCAAACATACTAAACATGCCTTGTACATTCTCATCCAAATCGTTGATATAGAGGACAAATAGCAAAGGGAGCTGGACTGATCTCTGAGGCATACCATTAGTCACAGTCCATCAATACGAATAATAACCTTCCACCACCACCCTCTACTTCCTATCATGAAGCTAATTTTGTATCCCCCTGGATTGCATGCGATCTAACCTTCATATATTAATCAACTCATTAAACTTGGGAAAAGTATTTGCATTAGTGTAGGAATTATTGGCATCGTCATATAACCAGGTGCATTGCCAAGCCTGAAGTTGCCCAGCTCGGAATGCCCAACCTTGTTGATTGAAGATATGGTAATTAATTGATGATATTAATTTTAGGAACAGAGTGGCACCTCAGAGAGATTAAAGAATCAGTTATTCCAATTAGTAAATTGAGCAAAATAGTTGATTGTTTGCTTTTCTGAAAAGTAATGTGTGTTATAACAATCCAGCTTATCTTTCATAAGTATTTTTTACCCCATTGTCTTTCATCGATGTTCACTTTTTTGAAGTCATTTTCACAACTTGCCACAGGGAGATTTAATCATAAGAATTACCACGACACTGCCATATCATAATTTGTGCTGCTCATCAGTTATAGCATACTAACAAATTGAATTTACGAAGCACTTGTAAGTATTAAAACTTCCCAAGGCCCTTTAAGGCAACATTTTCAGAAAATGTTGTTACCATATTGCAAAAATAAATGTTAGAACAAGAGAGTGAAAATTGTAAGTATTTATGAAAGGACCTCTCATAGCAATATGTCAAGGAACTAATTATGGAACAGGCTATTGTGAAACCCGTACTGTGTGATGAGACAAGATTAATTAGTAAATCTTACGGGAAAGAACCTACCTGCAGAACAGTGATCACTATGTGACAGCATTTCAAATTTAGCTTGAGAGCAATATCGAAAACTAGGATCTTATAATTAAACAGTCTTACAGAAGAATGAGACGAGAAAGTAGATTGGGAAATTAGATTAAAGTATGACTGTAGAAAAGCAATGGCCAATACAAAGAAAATTGATAATTTTCAATCATAGATTCCCTTGGAGAAAAGAGACTCCACTGAAAGAGTGTGGCAACTGTGTCTTGGTAGAGTATGAAACTTAAGGAAAATCTTAAATCTTTTAGATTAAAGAAAAAATCTTGTAATTATGCAAAAAAACAGATGTGAAACCAAGTGCCAGGATCCAAGTGTCAGGATGATTAAAGAAGGATGACTACAAACGGAAGGAAAGTAAACTGGGAAGAAGAATAGAAAAAGACTGTAAGGGATATTAAATAGTAAGATTAAAAGAGAACTTACCAGTTTGAAGTTTGATCTTTATTTTATGAGGAGTTACGATGAGGGATTACGTGAAGACCCCGCCAGCACGCATGTGCGACATTCTTCAAAGCAGCGGTGTGAAATCACAGATAACAGAGTTGACTAACATAGTAACATAAGAAAACTAGCGTACCAGTTGACCTTTATAATAGAGGGTTTGGGAGCGGAGGGCACGTAATCCTTCATCGTAACTCGTCATAAAATAAAGATCAAACGTCAAACTGGTAAGTTCTCATTTAATCTTACTATTTTACTTCGGAGTCATGTGAGTGACTACGTGAAGATTTCAAAGCTCTGTGATTTCATGCCCTGGAACAAGTCCATGCTCACACACTGCCATAATGACAAATGGAGGAAGTATGTTAACGTATTTCAGACATGAAACTGTGCTGAAAAACAAAAGGGTATTTATTTGACAATACCAAATAATAATACCCCTACATCGGGGAAATTATAATACAGAACTTAATATTCTGTTGGCAAACGTCTCAGGCGTGGCCATGGGTTTATTATAAAACGCTGAAAGGTTTTCTCATTTGTCCAACCCGCCGTTGCAAGGGTGTGGTCCATAGGAACTTCCATCATCCTTGCCGCCGATGTGGATGCAGCCCTGGTGGAATGAGATTTAAACACGTTAGTGTCTACCCCCACTGCACCCAATACCACCCTTAACCATCTTGAAATGGTTTGCACGGTGACTCTGTGATGAGGATGTTTGTGACTTATAAGCAGAGCCCTTTCCGTGCCCCTGAGACACTTGGTGACCTCCATATAGTGTAAAAGGTTGGTCACTATGCATAAGCGGCTGTCTATGGGGTAGGCCAGGAAATCCAACTTTCGGCCAGATGATCCAGGCCTGTCTTGTTTGAGTAACCCCTGTATAACGGAAGTTACCTTTTGTTGGATATAACCATGGCGTCCATACTTAGCTTGTGTAGGGACTGGACCCGATGCGCCGTCACGAGTGCCATCAGCATTACCATTTTGTAAGTCAATTTTCCAAGGAAAGAGACGTCACTGGTGCCCACCCTCGGAGCATGGTTAGTACAATGCTGATATCCCAGGTCTGGGACTATCTAGGTCAGGGGGGATTTGAATTAAATATTCCCCTCATTAGTTTCGACACCAAAGGGTGAGGCCCCACTGTAAGGTGATCGTAACCTTGTCCGAGATAATTGGATAGGGCACTTCTGGCACAGTTGATGGCACTGTAGCTTAAACCTTCATCAAAATGAAGGCTTTCCAGGAACTCCAGCACTTCCGTGATGGTGGCTATGTCATATGTGGTGTTTATTTTGGTACAAAACACCTCCCATTTCTTGTTTTGGTACAAAACACCTCCTATTTCTTCACGTAAGTGAGGTACTGCCTTCTGGTGGACTCCCTGCACGATGCTGTGATGATATTCATTGTTCGGTCCGAGAGTCCAAAATCCAGAAGTGGCCTTTTCAAACCTTGCGAACCAATAGGTTCATCCGGTCATGGCATGGGTGACTCTCCCCTGTCACAGGATGTACCAATAAACTCGGACGTTTAGGTATTGGGATGCATGGTTCTGTGGCCATGTCCAGTACCACAGGGAACCACAGGGAACCATGGTTGAGTAGGCCAGTCGGGCACAACCAGAATACCCGATGCGGAATCTTGTTGAATTTTTTGCAAGACCCGACTGATGAGGCATAGAATGCATAGGAAAACAAATCCCCCCCAGTGTAGCGAGAAAGCGTCCATCGCTACTGCCCCAGGGTCTGGTTCCTATGCATTTGGTGATTAAGTCTGGATGCAAAAAGGTCGATATCTGGTGTTCCATGCCGATCTATAATATTGGCAAACACTTTGCGGTCCAACATTCATTCGGTGTTGTCAATAAACTTGCGTGACCTGGTGTCCGACACTGTATTTAGCCTACCTGGAAGGTAAATGGCTGATATCCAAATGCTCCTTTCTAGGCACCAGTGCCAGATTGTATTGACCAATTCGTCACAGGATATCAACTTTATTCCACCCATATGATTGATATAAGCCACCACAGTGGTATTATCAATTTGTAAGCGTACGTGCAGATGATGCATGTCCGAACAGTAAGCCCGGAGTCCATGAAATGCTCCCAGCATTTCTAGATTAATAATTCCCAGTGCCGGGAGTAGGGTTAATTCATGTGCATTCCATCTACCACCGCAACTGGAGGTGGTATTAGTTGCTCCCCAGCCTTGTGCGCTGGCATCAGCTTGTAGTATAACCGAGGGATTTGTGATTGTGATGGGGTTAGAGCGATGTCGAGCATTGTCTATCCACCATTGTAATTCCAATTTAGCTTTTCTTGGTAATTGCATTGGCCTGTCAAAATGGCCGGCATGGTGTTTGAGTGCTGCTATTTTTGCCCTTTGCAGGTTTTGTTAATGCAAGGGCCCAAATTATGTGGCTGGGAAAGCAGCCACAAGCTTCCCAATCACCCTGGCTATTTGCCAAATAGATGGTTTCCTGATGCCAGTAAGGCTGTTGCATGCTTCTATCAAGTCTGACGTTTTGTTCGGTGTCAAAGTCCACAGTGGTAGAAGGCATCAATTTTGATTTATCTGGATGGATGATAAACCCCAGTTTTTGAAATGTGCTCAGTGGCTGAGACAGCCAATTTGGCCAACTCCAAGGTTTTCCGCACGATTAAAATGTCATTGAGGTATGCCATAACAATATGTTTTTGTTTTCTGAGACACGCTAAAGCTAGTTTTAATAATTTGGTAAACAGTCTGGGTGCTGATGATAATCCATTAGGCAGCGCTTTATACTGCCAGAGCTGCCCCATCCAGACAAATTTCAAATATCTGCGATGATCCTTGTCTATTGGTACTGAATAGTATGCATCCTTTAGGTCGATGCAAGCCATGAAGTATCTCTTGGAAACTAGTTGTTTGGCAGTGACAAAGGTTTCCATTTTGAAGTGGGCATACTGCACGAAAGTATTCAGTTCTGTCAAATCAATAATGATGCGGCATCCGCCGGCTTTTTTATTTTTAGTGAAAATGTTCGATACAAACTCATGAGACTCTTTTTTGGTTTTCTCAATTACCCCTTTTGAATGTAGTCTTAAGAGTTCAGCATGACCTTCTGTCATTTCTTTCTGTGAAAGTACAAACTTTCGACTAGGTGTATGCTGAACAGGCTAAGGGAGTTTGTGAACAAATTCAATTTTGTATCCCTGAATACTTTGCAGTATGAAAGGATCAGAGGTTAAAGTACTCCATGCATCCCGAAACAAGTACAACCGTCCCCCAACCTGTGAGGAGTTTAAACATGCGATGTTCCTGAGGCAACCAGACCCACCTACCTCCATGGTTACCAGCGGTGCTGCGTTGGTTGCCTCTGTCCTTGTTTCTTGGGATGTGGAGGCGCTGTGGTGTGGGAGTGGCACATCTTCCAAGAAGGCCGTGCTGGGCCGTGGTCTAAAAAAGACCGTTGAGCAGGTTGGACGGCCTTCGAGCTTTCACTAGCAGGTGGTCTGTCGCTGTTGTAGCGTGGTCTGCTGGTGGATGCATAGGGGTGCTGTCGCCACGGGTATGAGGACTTGGTGGCAGTCGGCACTGTAATCATGCCTATTGCCTCTTCATCGAGGTCTTTTACGTGTTTAGGCAGTTTGTCCCCGAATAGTAATGTAGGCGGCTGTGCACTGCTGGGTCTGCACAACCCCACGAACTTGGGGTTCAGTGCAGGCCAGATGACACTCTTCTTGTAACTTATTTATCACATACTGAGTGTTACATAGGAGTGCTAGAGCATCCTGTAGCTCTTCCGGCATTTCCACTCCGTCCACTGACCTGGCAATGGCCGTAATTCCAGCAGCCAGTAGTTTAAGGATCTTCTGGAGTTTCACTTCCTGACTCCTGATGCCAGGGCTCATGTTACCCCAGATGGGGTTGTAAACAGCAGGCACGTTGAGGGAGACACAATTCTCCGGAGCTAAGTATTTGGTTGCCGTGTCTTTAATGGCTTGTTCTTGAAGTTGGTTTGTTGCCATGTAGTTGATACTGGCTGCCAACTTTGGATGCAACGGCAGCCCTTTTTGGGTAGGCATCACAAAATTTGTGACCATTCCCAATAGCTCCTCATCTGGCACTCCTAGCATAGCCACACTCCCCTCTTCAGAGTCAGCCCAGTTCTGACTCCTTATGCTCTCCTGCAAGGAGGGTGGGACATTTGGCAGTCCTGTAAAGGATGCTGCCGTAGGTCTGCGAGGAGACCCACTGTGACCATACCCCTGCTGCAGCAGGTCACGTTGGAGCAACTGCTCCACCATCCGCTCCATGCGTGATAGTCGACCGCTGTCGCTTCCCGCGGGCGGGGTGTCCTCCAGTCCGGACTCAGCCGAGTCAGCGGACCTGCCCGACCTCTGGGTGGTTTTGCTGCAAGTCCGAGGAGCACCTGCGGGCTGTAGCGGCGTGAAGTCGGGGGCTGCAGTTTGAATCAGCAGCTCTGGAGAACTCGACCGTTCCTGGCTTCCTCCTTCGCGGTCCTCAGCAGCAATTTTGGCAGCAGCTCGTTTGGACTTTGTCCTGGATTCCATGTTGGTGCGCTCTGTAATACAAACAATACAGAGCCGACAACGACCTCAGGAATGCGGGCCATTTTTATACTTACGCTGGAGGGGGGCGCTCCTCCTGCCTGTCGCTTTGCAATGCGTTCGACGATATGTCGCGCATGCGTGCTGGCGGGGTCTTCACGTAGCCACTCACGTGACTCCGAAGTAAAATGTAAATTCAAAGAGAGTTGTAAAAATAAATGTGGGACTTGTTGAGGGAGAGAGAAGAATTGAACGAGCGGATAAGAAAATGGCAGATAAATGATATCATTATTGTTTCTTCTTTGCAGCACAATTCATAAATAGTAAATTAGTGAAGAACTTAAGCTTAAGTGAGAGAGAGAGAGATCTAATGAATTTCTCTACAGAGAAAGTTTTTGAGTAACTCATAGGATGGAAGGCTTGTTTGCTTACAACTTTCTAAGAGTGGCTTCAGAGGTGGTGGATATGTTGGTTTCGAACTTCATGAATTCCGTTGAATTCAGTTGTCCTGTGAATTGAAGGCAGCATAAGTACAGTGAGATAAGTCTTAACTGCTGCTAAATAAGGGAGTGTGCAATGTGATACAATCTACACACACACAGCACTTGAGGTCAGAATCAGACTCGAGTCACTGGAGTTATGAGACATCTGCACTACCTACAGTGCCACAGTGCTGCTGGTACATACTCAATATTTACCATCTGGACAAACCAATGTGTGAATTGATTACAGTATGCTAAATCTTAATTACAATCAAACAATCTCTTTGGAGAGGCAATACAGTTTTTTAAATGTGGTGTTCATTCCTTGAATTCCTTGAGTTTTTCATCTTTTTTAGGGGGGAGGCCAATGTATAACTATAGTGTTTTTTATACACCAATTTTTATTGAATACAAGGCTATGATTTCATACTCTGTACTCTGGCAAGCTTATTGGCAGGAATGCCCAATTACTAAAGTATCTTTACATCTCGTCTTTGATTTAGCTTCTCTGCAGCTCGGTTTTGAACACCAAGTGCAGACTTTAACTATACTTATTTTAACAGTCACTGGAAATATGCTTTGAGCTGACCCTATCCTTGTCTTGTGAACAGTGGAACCTTGATCAGCACAATTCTCAGAGATTTCCCGTGTCCACACTGGTAGGTTCCTTGCTTTTTACTTTTGAGACTCAAATGCCAATTCATGCTTGTTCAGGATGATCGTATCAGTCCCTGTGGTATATTTTAAATCATAGTTAAAAGCAGCATAACATATTTGTGATTTTTCATCAGAATTCCAGAATTTACCATAAATGTCTATTTTGTAGGGGGAATTATATCAACCCATCTTAGCCCATTTTGCGTATTCATCGGGGGAAATCTCGAATGGACTGTAGTTAAATTCCAAATCAGTAAAGTGGGTGATTCAAACTTGGATTTAAACTGCTAAAGACTAATGCTCCAGGGGTATTATGGGCCTGTCCCACGTAGGCGACTTTTTAGGCGACTGCAGG
Source organism: Okamejei kenojei (assembly GCA_035221665.1). Taxonomy (NCBI): domain Eukaryota; kingdom Metazoa; phylum Chordata; class Chondrichthyes; order Rajiformes; family Rajidae; genus Okamejei; species Okamejei kenojei. Next base: position 57,734,727 of record CM069139.1, on the reverse strand, counting down.
AGACAATACAGTCGCCACATGGTCGCCACGTGTTCATGGGTGGTTGCCGGGGAGTCGCCTTCATGGTCGTGAGGAGTTCCCGCGTTCTGGGAACTAGTCGCGGCTTCATTATGGTCACCGTGAATTTTTCAACATGTTGAAAAATCAGCAGCGACTAGAATGAAGTCACCATGGAGAGGAGCATGAATTCACGTGCCCTAAATGGGACGCCAGGAGGTCCTAATGGGTTGCCAGGAGGTCGAAGGTTCTCATAGGTTCTCGTAGGTTGTAGCCAGTGCTGACCGGTGAATTTTATTGGCTCATTTGGAAAGAAAACTTAAGCAGTGGTTTTCAGAACCAAGGATAATCGACATGTAATATTAAATGTCCACCGAGCTTCACAACCATGTATCTCTGGCTTCTTAAAAGCTGTATCCACTCCTTTTCCCTCCTTCTCCCTCCTTCTTCCCCCTTCTCCCCCCTCTCCTGCCCTCCCCTCCCTCCCTTTTACAGGACCTACCGTACACTGTGCTTTAGCCATCTTAATTACAGCGCCAACCATCCTGTTCATCGCAGTATCACCTTGGCTTTGCACCGTGTGAATTTAGCTCAGATAGTGCTCCCCCTGCTTGCCCTGACCCCGCCTGCATAATGGGCTGGTGAAGGAAGTGATGTGTGTGTGTTCCACTCTGAAGGTTGATGTTCTAGTTGCCGGTTTTTCAGGCAACTGCTGTACAGCCGTTGGTAGTCGCTGAAAAATCACCTAAGTGGGACAGGCCCATTATTTCTAGCAACAACAATAACTTTTTCTTGTGTTGTTATTAGCATAAACTTCAATGGGATGCCTTTGAGGTATCTGGTCCGGTATTCCATGATACAAGTCATACAGGCCAAAAGAGAGATTGCATTCTATTTATTTTAATCTTGGGGATACTCTAAACTGTGAAGTTCATTTCAACCATGATCTCTTTAGTCATAATCAATGTCTTAAAATCTGTTAATGTTTTAATGCTGAGAAGTGAATGAGAAAGTAATTCCCTCCACCCCCCACCAACAGAGAAAAATATATACCCATTTAATGTGAGGACCATTGACCCCTTGAAGGGCTATACATTTTCACCGCTTGGGATTTTTGGAAGCTCAGCTGTGTTCTGGTGAGCTAAAAGAACTACACAAAGTGTGCTGGAAGGCAAACATAAATAAATCTCCGCATTCACTGTCAGTGATGTTGAATAATTCCGAACAAGCCAATACGAGCTGTTAAACCATATCTCCATGTTAATGTGCTTCACTAACAATTACTCTATAATGACAAAACTTAGTGACTCACCCATTATTTCTCATGTATCAATTTATGCAGACAAGTAGTAAGAATTTGGTAAAGATTATTTCTAATACATTAATATCTGAGGATATTTTCTTTATGTATTAGAAATAATCTTTACCAAATGCTTACTACTTTAATAAGTTGAGGGTCCTTTTTTGTTCAAACACCATTTAGCCTGAACATTATATTCTACTAAGTGGGACCCGTTAGGTTCCTGTCACACTGGAGGCCTGGTCACCCAACGCAACACGTTCCCAACGCAATATTCCACATTCACCCGTTCCTCCAACGCAACCCGTTCCCCCAACGCAATATTCCACCACTCACCCATAGCCCCCAACTTCGCAGGCGCGGCTCATTTCCCCTCATCCCAGCACTCTCTCCCCTTCCTCTTCATCCTACCTCTTCTCTCCCCTCTCCTCCACCCCTCCCCAATCCCTCCCTCACCTCTCCTTTCCCCTACCCTCCCTCCATTCCCCTCTCCCTACCTCCCCCACTCTTCTCCCTCTATTCCCCCTCCTCCGTCATTCTCCCTCCTCACCTCCCTACTATCCCCCTCTCCATCCCTATCCCCTCCTCTCCCTCCCCCTAACACCCCCACTCTCCCTCCTCACCTTCCCAGGATCTCGAGGGTGCCGCTCCTTTCCCTCTTTGCGTGCCCCTTCCTCACCTCTCCCTCCCTCTGCATATCCCTATCCTCAGTCACTCCCTCACTCCCTCCATAACACCTCTCCCCTCCCTACCCCCCTATCACTTTACCCCCCCACCTCCTCTACCTCCCCCACTCCACACCTCCCCCTGTCCCCCCTACTATCCCTCCTCATCTCCACCAGTGCCATCCTCTCCCTCTATTCCCCACTCACTACCTCCCCCACTCCTCTCCCTCTATTCCCAATCCTCCCCTACTCTCCCTCCTCCACTTCCCACCTCTCCCTCATAACCCCCTCCTATAGCTCAATCCCCCCCACTCCCTCATAACCTCCCCAGGATCTCGAGATTGCCGCTCCTTTCCCCCGGAGCAGCGGCGGTTCTGGCTGTGGCCCGCGGCGGCTGTGGCCGTCCCCTCCGGCCCCATCCGGCTGACTGGCTGTGTGGCTGTGGCCATGCAACGCCAGGCATCGCTGTGTGAGGCGGGCGCTATTTGTGGGTCTGTCAGTGACAGGAGAAGAGACCAACCTGCGCATGCACGGTTTTTAAGATTTTCAAACCTTAATAACTTTGAAACTATACCATTGATTGGGCCAAAACTTGGTGTACTTGAGCACATAAGAATGGTGAGTAATGTGGCGAAAATTCGTAGTGCTATATTGTACTACTTTTGCGCAAAGAGAAAATTATCGCAAATCAGAAGAGCACAAGAGTTTTACATGTATAGATATTATATGATGAGATATGATGAGCTGCCAGTGGAGGTGGTCAAGGCAGATACAATAATAACATTTAAAACACATTGATAGGAAAGGTTTAGAGGATATGGCCCAATGCGGGCAAATGGGACTAGCTTAGATGGGGCATCTTGGTCAGCATGGACGCAATGGGTCAAAGGGCCTGTTTCCGTGCTGTATGATTCTGACTCTCCATGGCTCAATGGCACACTGAAGGATCTCCTGTACATCTTTTCAAACAGAGAAATTGGAAAACCTCCAGACATCCAGGTAGAGGAAATGATTAAAATTAATGACACATGCAGGGCAAAAGCAGAGGGGTATGTTTAGAAATAATAGTCATCTCTAATACGAAGCATTAGACAAGTGTAATAATTTTCGCCTTGCATCACTAACCTGAATTTTGTGTACTTCAAATCAATTTGAGTTTTGTCATTGTGACTTTATAGTAATAGGCTGTGTCTCTGGAGACCCTTTATTTACGCGTTCAAAGAACTTGGACATCACTGGTGAAGTCAGCATTTATTGTCCTTCTCTTATTTGCCCCTAAACTGAAAAGCCATTTAAGATTCATTGGTCGATGCGGGGTCACATAAAGGCTAGATCAAGAAAGAAGGCCAATTTCTTTTGCAAAAGAAGATTAGTGAACGAGATGGGTTTTATGACAAGGTAGTAGTTTTTGATTTATTCTAAATTTATTTAATTGCATGATTTTAAATGGCGTAGTAGTCAAAGTGAGATTTGAACTTGCATCCCTGGATTAATGGCCAATTTCTCTGGATACTAGTCCAGTAACATACATAAGCGTGCTGAATTACCCATTGACAAGAATATTATGTCTTCAATAATAAAAATGATCCAGTGAATGAAAGAACAGTGCTTAATATTTACTCTGCAGTACTTGATGGTGGCAACTTTATTTTTGCCACAGAGATTACAACAGCTATTCTCCCCACAGTAGGCTATTAAACACTACAATCTCCAAATAAACTCCCAACGGGTGACGCATCAATGGCAGCTCCCCTACAGTTTGTCTCTCCTTTTCATCTTTTTTTTTTGTTATTTTTAGTGCGTTTACAAAGTATGTGTTAATGTTCTCTGGGTTGTTTTATGTGGGGGGTAGGCGGGGTGGGGGGGGGAGGGGGTCAGTAGAAACTTTTTTCAATCTTTCAACTTGCCGGATATGCGATTGTTTTCTGGATTGTATCTCCGGTCGCTCTGCGGCCTAACGTCATGGAGCTGGCGGCGTTGCTCGGGATTGATTTTGACCCCCACCGTGGGACGTGGACTTACCATCGGAGCCGATTCCTTGCCTGGGATCGACGCTCCAACGACGACCTGCGGACTGTAACATCAAGGAGCTCGCAGTCTCGGGTTGAGACCAATGTCGGGAAGCTCCAAAGGCCGTACGACGTTCGACTAGCCCCAACCCGGGGTAGATCGCCCAGCGCGGGGGAGCTGAGATTCCCCCCCGATGCAGGAGCTTGATCGCCCCGACGAGGAGGCCCGACGCCGGCTACGGGAGTAAGATCGTCCTGTCAACGGAAGGTTAGAGGCCTCCGACCGCAAGAGGACAAAGAAGGGAGAGATTGAACTTTTTTTCGCCTTCCATCACAGTCAGAAATGTGGAGGAGACACTGATGGGGATGTTTATATTAAAATGTATTTTGTGTGTTCTGTTGCTTTTTATTGGTATGATTGTATGGCAAAACAAATTCCTCATATGTTGCAAAACATGCTTGGCTAATAAAGTATGATTATGATTATGAACTACTACATGAGGGTATTACTTTTGACTTTGCACTATTATTGTTTTTTATTTGCCTATTTGGTGTGTGTGTGTGTCTATATATATGGATTTTACAGAGTGCTATGTTTCCATATCTGTTGTGTTGCGGCAAGTAAGAATTTAATTGTTCCGTTTCGGAGCATATGACAATAAATGACTTGGAATCTCTGTTCCTTCTGCCCATCATTCCAGGAAAATCTCAAATTGGACAGAAATTGCTGGATTTTGGTTTAGCCTTATACTGAGCCCTCCAGCAGCTATGATGCCATGTCCAACCTTCCAGTTAATTACAGATGTCACAAGAGAATGCAGATGCTGGAATCTGGAGCAAGAAACAAACTGCTGGAGAAATTCAGAGGTCAAGCAGCTTGTATGGAGGCAAAGAGATAGTTGACATTTCTGGCTAAGACAGGACTGAGAATGTCAAGGGGTGATAGCCAGTATAAAGAGGCGAGAGAGAGTGGTGAGGCAGGGACTGGCAAACAATAGGTGGATCCATATGAGCAGGGAAATGATGGGCAGGGGGAGCCAGGTAGGGGAGGGGGAAGTGGTGGAGCTAAAAGACCATGACAAGTGGGTGATAGGTAGAGACAGTGTGGCAAAATTAAAAAATGGGGTGCTCATGGAGCCAGATGGGGAGAACACATATTTACCCAGTTGTTCACACTTGAAGCAGAGAATATTAATGCATGTTCAACTTTTAGTTGAATTTTAATCACTTCTTTATTTCCATTAATTTATTTAATACTTAAAAATGTGAAAAGTGAGAAGTTTATAATCTGAAGTAGAAGTTGAAAAGCATCAATTGTCTGTGGCCTAAAGCGGGAACAATTTGAAGCTGTCATCGGATGATTGGTCTGATCTAAAACATAAATCTTTTTTTTCACTTTTAGAAACATAGCAAAATAGGTGCAGGAGTAGGCCATTCAGCATTTCGAACCAGCACCGCCATTCAATATGATCATGGCTGATCATCTAAAATCAGTACCCTGTTCCTGCTTTTTTCCCATATCCCTGGATTCCTTTAGCCCCAAGAGCTAACTCTCTTGAAAGCAACCAGTGAATTGGCCTCACTGCCTTCTGTGGCAGATTCGCAACTGACTGGGAGAACCACCTTTTCCTCATCTCAATCCTAAATGGCCTACACCTTATTCTTAAACTATGACCCCTCGTTCTGGACTCCCCCAACATTGGGAACATTTTTCCTGCATCTAGCCTGTACAATCCTTTAATAATTTTATATGTTTCTTCAAGATCCCCTCTCATCCTTCTAAATTCCAGTGAATACAAGCCCAGTCGTGCCCATTCTTTCATCATATGTCAGTCCCACCATCCTGGGAATTAACTTGGAACCTACGTTGCCCTCCCTCAATGGCAATAAGGGAGTCCTTTCTTCAAATTAGCCCATGCATCTGCCCACTCACCCAACCTATCCAAGTCACCCTGCAGCCTCATAGCATCCTCATCGCAGCACACACTGCCACCCAGCTTTGTGTCATCCTCAAGCTTGGAGATGTCACATTTAATTCCCTCGTCTAAATCTTTAATATATATTGTAAATAACTGGGGTCCCAGCACCGAGCCTTGCAGCACCCCACTAGTCACTGCCTGCCATTCTGAAAAGGACCCGTTAATTCCTATTCTTTGCTTCCTGTCTGTCAACCAGTTCTCTATCCCCATACCCTACACCCAATACCATGTGCTCTAATTTTGCACTTTGACAAGGTCCTCTTGTGTGGGACCTTGTCAAAGGCTTTTTGAAAGTCCAGATACACCACATCCACTGGCTCTCCCTTATCCATTCTACTTGTTACGTCCTCAAAGAAAATCCAGAAGATTAGTCAAGCATGATTTCCCCTTCATAAATTCATGCTGACTTTGACTGATCCTGTCACTGCTTTCCAAATGCGCTTCTACATCTTTAACAATCATCTCAAGCATCTTCCCCACTACCGATGTAAGGCTAACTGGTCTATAATTCCCCGTTTTCTCTCTCCCTCCTTTGGGGTTACTTTGGCTACCCTCCAGTCCACAGGAACTGATCCAGAGTCGAGAGAACATTTGAAAATGATCATAAATGCATCAAGGGCCACCTCCGTGAGTACTCTGGGATGCAGACCATCAGGCCCTGGGGATTTATCTGCCTTCAGTTCCAACAGTTTAGTTAACACCATTTCCTGACTAATGTGGATTCCCTTCAGTTCCTCCCTCCCACTAGATCCTATTATTTCTTTGAGATTGCTTGCATCTTCCTTAGATAAGACAGAACCAAAGTTCCTGTTTAACTGTTCTGCCATTTCTTTGTTTCACATTATAAATTCACCTGTCTCTGATTGTAAGGGACCTACATATGTCTTCACTAATCTTTTTCTTTTTACATATCTAAGAAGCTTTTAGAATCAGTTTTTATATTCCCCGCAAGCTTTCTTTCCTGGTCTTTATTCCCCTCTTAATTAACCCCTTTGTCCTCCTCTATTGAGTTCTATATTTCTCCCAGTCCTCTGGTTTGCTGAATGAACATTTTTTGGAGTTCATCCATGTGGTCTTTAAATCTTTGTCATCGCATCTCCACCATCAACCCTTTAAGAAAAAATTGCCAGTCCATTCTAGCCAATTCCTGTCTCATACCTTCAAAGTTTCCTTTCTTGAAGTTCAAGATCCCAGCCTCTGAATTAACCGTGTCACTCTCCATCCTAATGCAGAATTCCACCATATAATGGTCACTGATGCCCAAGGGGCTTTGCACAACAAGATCGCTAACTAATCCTCCCCCATTACACAATACCCAGTCTAGGATGGCCTGTCTTCTAGTTGGTTCTTCTACATATTGGTTTAAAAAACCATCCCGTATACATTCCAGGAAATCCTGCTCCTCATCGCTGCTAACAATTTGGTTGGCGCAATCTATATGGAGATTAAAATCACCCATGATAACTGCTGTACCTTTGCCAAACGCATCCTTAATTTCCTGCTTGATGCTTTCCCCAACCTCACTGCTCATGTTTGGTGGTCAGTATACAACTCTAACAAGTGTTTTCTGCCCTTGGCTATTTCGCAGTTCTACCCATACCAATTCTACAGCATCCTAGCTAATGTCTCTCCTTGCTCTCGCATTAATCTCCTCTTTAACCAGCAATGCCTCCCCACCTCCTCTTCCTTTCTGTATATCCTTACTGAATATCGAATATTCCTGCATGTTTAGCTCCCAGCCTTGGTCACCCTGGAGCCGTGGCTGCATAATTCCAACTATATCATATTCCTTAACTGCTAACTGCACATTCAATTCATTCACCTTATTACGAATGCTCCTCGCATTAAGGCACAAAGCTTTCAGGTTGTTTTTCTTATCTTCCTTCTACCTTTTGCTCTGTCCTCCCTTTATGTCCCTCTGTCTCCTTGCATTGGTTCCCATCCCCCTGCTCTGTTAGATTAAACATGACCTTTTCTACACTCTCTTTCCTGTTAACTGCACGCATACGCTTCCACACCCCCACTGTTTAGTTTAAACCCACACGTGTAACACTAGCAAACCTGCCTGCCAGAATGTCGGTCCCTCTCCAATTAAGCTGCCACCCGTCCCTTTTGTACAGGTCACTCCTGCCCCAGAAGAGATCCCAGTGATCTAGAAATCTAATTCCCTGCCCCCTGCACCAACACATCAGACACACATTCAGATCCCCTATCTCCCTGTCCCTACCCTCACTAGCACAAGGTACTGGAAGCAACCCAGAGATAATCACCCTAGAAGTCCTGCTTTTCAGCCTCCTACCTATTTCTCTATACACACGTTGCAGAACATCCTTCCTCTTCTTACCCACGTCATTTGTGCCTACATGCACAACTACTTCCAGCTGTTCACCTTCCCTCTAGAGGATGTTCTTGTTGGTCTGAGACATCTTGGACCCTGGCACCAGGGAGGCAATACACCTTCCTCGTGTCACCGCAGAATCTCCTGTCCGCACCTCTGATAATGGAGTCACCCACCTCTATGGCTCTGCCTGACGTCGGTCTTGCCAGTCAAGCTTCAGTGCCAGGATTCGAGTCACAGACCTGTCAGCCGCTCGGACTGGAAGCGTCATCTACCCCAACAGCTCCCAAGACCAGTCGGTACCTGTTTTCAAGAGGCACCGAGGTCTCCTGCACCAGTTTCATCCCCTTACTTTCTGTCTCTAACTGTCGCTCCTCTTGTAATCTTAAGATGTTGATCAGCCTTCTATGCAGAGCCAGGACTGCCAGATTTTATTTTAGTGATTAGCCAACAAAATTCAAAGCTAGTATGAAGAAAACATTATTTAGAACAAGGAGGCCTTCCTAAAAGTAAAGGGGCTGTCTCACTTGGGTGACCTAATTGGTGAGTTTAGAGAGTTTAGGAGAGTTTGAAAAAATGTCATGTTGAAGATCTCCTTCGACTATGTAGAAGACTAGCTTCGACTATCTACGACTAACTTCGGGAAAATTGGACACCGAATAGTGGAGTGTGTGGACGACCTCCTTCCATCTCCTTCGACCTCCCTTTGACCTCCCTTCGACTATGATGAAGACTGTCTACGACTAACATGCCGACCTACTACGAGCTACTATGCTTAAACCTATGAGTTAAAAAAAGTATCGATTTTTTCCATGGCGACCTTTTTTTACTCACGGCCATTTTTCAACATGTTGAAAAATATGCCGCGACCTAGCTGAGGCCTCGAGTACACGGGGACTACTCTCGAGCATGAAGGAGAGTTACGAAGACCTCCTACGACCTCGTGTCGACCATGCTGCGAGTATGAGCCGAGTGCAAACTCGCCAGAACTCGCGGATTATGTCGCCCAAGTGGGAAAGCCCTTTTAACAAAATCCAAAGCAATATTGGTAATATTTAAAGCAGTGTCGCTCTGCTATAATTGGCTCAATTTGGCTTTGCACTATTCTTTATTGATGCTTGGCATTGCCAGCGGCTCCTACTACAACCGTGGATTGCTTATTTTTCTTTCTCTTTCAACAAAAAGTAACACAAGATAAAAATGAAAGGTATTAATGAAAGCAAGATGTATGGATCTTTTTTCATAGAAAAAAACTGAAAATTAAAGAAACATGGAAAACAAAATTAAGAACAACATATAATATATTGTATGACATATAACATATAATATAACAACATGTTGAATGCCTATACAATATATTTTATACAGTGATTTTTTTAAAGGAAAATATAAAGTGAAAAATCATTTTTTTTAAATTTCATTCAAAAAAATCCGGCTATTATGACTCAGAATATATTCATACAAAAAAGCAACAAGCTTTCTGAAATGTCCAGACCCACAAAATTGTAACTTCATATACTGACAAAAAGAATCCCAGTTGTTGAAGAATGATTAAATGGATAAATTATTATAAATTTGTTTTGGGCTTGTATGCCCCATAATTTGGCTGCATCGACAATAAGAAAAAGGTTTAGAAAAATAGTGGGCAGAACAGTTCTGCAATTGGCATGGCTGGTGCAGAGCTTCACTGATGCAGGTTCAGCTAAAGTGATGCTTCTAGGGATGATTTTGCACATTCTCCCTCTCAGCCCCTGTGTTTCCTGTGTATTCCGAACAGAACAGTAGAACAGTACAGGGACATGCCTCTTGACCAACCAATTTTTGTGCCCAACATGATGCAAAGTTAAACTGAACTCAGCTTACGTGATCCATATCCCTCTGTTCCTTGTACTTCCATGTTCCATCTAAAAGCCACTTAAATCCCACTATCATATCTGGCTCGACTACACCTAACAATGCATTGCAGGCCCCCATCACTCTCTGAATAAACCTGCCCCGCACAACCCCATTAAACATTCCCCTTTCACCTTATAGTTATGCCCTCTAGTGTATAACATTTTCACCTTGGGGGGAAAAAAATGTCTAGCCTTTCTATGCCTCTTGTAATTTTATACACTTGTATCAAGTTTCCATTCAACCTCCGATGTTCCAGAGAAAACAATCTAAATCTATCCAACCTCTGCCTTTAGCTGAAACCCTCTAATCCAGGCAGCATTCTGATAAACTTCGTCTACAAAGCATCCACATCTTCTCTGTAATGGGGCAACCAGAACTGCTTGTAGTCTTCGCACATTTCAAACATGCTCTGGCTGCTATAAAATTGTCTCTGGTAATTTAGATAGGTAAAATGGGTAGGTAGCAGGAGAATCAGGAAGAAGATGATGGGCATGTGAGAGAGAATTGTTTACAAATTTAAAAAATATATAAATTGGGCTGCATTGAAGACTGAAGACTGGAAAAATAGAATGCACTGAGAGATAGCACAGGCCGTGGCAAGCTGAATAATCTCCATCCATGCCATGGGGAAAGTATAAGTTATGAAAACAAATTAGAAACATGGAACAGGAGTAAGGTACCTCTGAGAAAGAATGAAAGGTTTTACCAAAATGTACTGAAAAGTAAAAATAGAACAAAAAAAGATGCCAAAAGAATGAATATTTTCTGAAAAAAACAATTCCTTTGCCGTTCAGCTTTATATGCAGTACTGACTTAGCTGTGGCTGACTTAGTTGGTCACAAATGGAATTCTGGTTCAGAAAAATTATGACAGCATATCTACTTGAGGTAAGTTACAGGTTTGTTGATAAGTAAAACTTATGCACATATTTAGATTTTTTTTAATTCGTATGTTTTGTCTGATTAGTTTTGAGTCGAGAGGTTTCCAGGTTTAAATATAAAATGGTTCCTCTATTAGTTCTACAAAGCACACTTCTTTCCTGTTCCTTGGTGTCAAGGGAGGGGCAGCCATTTTGTTTGACAGCATGATAGTCAAGACTCCTGAGATTTCAAAGTGGAATTCTTTATTCAAAAGTAGACTTAATTCCACAGCAGTTCAAGGCAATTACTCGCTGCCCCACATCCAATAAAATAAAGCAATAGTATAAATTTTGTTTTAGTGCACACAAGAAACAAAAAAAAAATCATGGTACTTTAATGTCACTTGTTGACAGATGTCATAATATTTTCCCTGCATGTCATTTGTCAACCAGTCACATTGAGTGTCAGCAATAACATCAGGATAATTTACTGCCACGACATATTGTCTTTTCTTAAAGTGAAATAATATAAAAGAAATGCAGGTACAAAAAAACAAACACAACTTTTCTTTTATGTATTCCTTACTGAAGCTATCAGGCTAAGTCAAGCACATGGGACCAGAGATTAACCTTGTCCTTAATAGGTGAATTATTTTTTAAAAGCTTTTCATACAGAGGCAAAAGGTTGGACAAAAAGTGTTAAATGACTGGGCCATTAAAACATTAGCAACTCTTCTTATTCACATGCAGTTCAAACTGGCAAAAACAATATGGAAAAAAAAAGTCACAGAAGAAAATAAAATCAATGCATAGAACATGGATAAACTCATAAACTCATACTTGTCTGGAATTCACAGACATTATCCAGAATGCCAGTTCCATTGTTTATTTCCTGGAAAACCAATGTCCAACATTGCCAAGCTTATTTATGGGACATGGGCTATGATGGTAAAGCTGTATCTACTTCTTACCTTTTATCCATGTCCAGACTGTTCAAAGCCAATCACAGAGGTTGACATGAGACTTGCAGTGGTGGCTGGATTTTTCAATTAAAGCAATTTGACAATAATCCAGTAGTTGTTGAGATTGTTTTGTTTTTTTCATGGTAACCCTCCATAATACTGCTTTTATTGGACAAATATGATTTCAACTTCACCGATCTCTTATCCATTTGGCAAACATGCCCATCTCGGTATCAATCATCTTCTTAGTGTGTATGTTACAAAATGGATCAGTCAGTTAGGATATAGAAATGGTGGCAGTGAAAAGTAAAAGATGTAGACAATTATTGGCAATTACTTTCTGAAAAATAACAAAAAATAAGAGAGTTTAAAAATTACACTTTGAATTTATATTTCACTGTTCACTACTAGTACATTTTGGAAATTTAGGGACACGCTGATACAATTATCATCGTTTTTAATAATTATTAGAAAATTGTGTGTTGTGCAAACATCTGATGCATAGCCCAACCAGAAGTACATTGAACGTAGAACAGTACAGCACTGGAACAGGTCCTTCCGCCCACAATGTCTCTGCTGAACATAATGCTAAGATAAACTAACCTAATTTACCTACACGTTCTCCACACCCCTCCATTCCCTGCATATCCATGTGTCAAATATTACAGACAATCAATCTGAAGGAAGGTCCCAACCAGGAACATCACCTATCCATGTTCTTCAGAGATGCTGCCTGACTTGCTGAATTACAACCACAAATTACACTTTGTGTAAATCAGCATTTGCAGTTCTTTGTTTATACTAATTATTACAGATTTTGAAGGAAATTTTCCTCCATAGTTATGCCTCTTAGATCATAAAAGAGAACTGCAAGAATATTGGACAATATTCTAGAGCCATCAAAAATAACACTGTTCAAACTTTCTTTACATGCCACGTGCAGTACTAAGTGGACAAGTGTCTTAATAGATTTGCCATCTTTCACTATACATGTTCTACCTGTGATCAAATGGATTTCCACCGAGTGCTCCATTTTCTTGCCATATTCCTCAGATTTGTGGGTAGGAAGGTTAATCGATTATAATATAGTAACCACTATCAAAACATTGTTGGGTCCCTGTCACACGGGAGGCCTGATCCCCCAATGCAACCGGTTTCCCCAACGCAATATTCCACCCACTCACCCCATAGCCCCCAACTGTGCAGGTGCGGCTCATTTCCCCACATCACCCAACACTCCATCCCCCTCCTCTTCACCCTCCCTCTTCTTTCCCCTCTCCTCCTCCCTCCCCCTAATCCCTCCCTCACCTCTCCCTCCCTCTCCTTTCCCCTACCCTCAGTCATTCCTGACCTCCCTCCATAACTCCTCTCCCCCTCCTATCCCTCTATCTGCCAGCTCCCCACTCCTCACCTCCCCCTATGCCCCACTATCTCTCTTCACCTCCCTCACTGTCCTCCTCTCCCTCTATTCCCCACTCCCTACCTCCCCCACTCCCCCCTCCTCTCCCTCTATTCCCCCTCCTCCCCCACTCTCCTTCCTCACCTCCGTCACTTTCCCCCCTCTCCCTCCCTACCCCCTCCTCTCCCTCAATTCCCCCACTCTCCCTCCTCACCACCCCAGGATCTCGAGGGTGCTGCTCCTTTAGCTCCTTGCGTGCCTGGAGCAATAGCGCTGCCACCCTCAGAACCAGGCTAGGTGCCCAGGCCTTGGATCCTTGGCGTGGCCTCAGGCAGCTATGCAGGCCCGGAGCTGCAGCAGCAGCTATCAGAGCCAGCCTCAGCAACCAGGCCCACGATCATCGGCACGGTCTCTCCCTGCCCCCGGAGCAACGGAAAAATGGAATAATCTTACTTGTGTCGCCGTTGTGGAAAAATGATGGCGATCTGAATTCTGGAAAGGCCCCAACTGTGCTGGCGCGGCTGAGGTCCCATTCGGTGTCCTTTGTGATGCCAGTAAAGACACGCACGGGAACCCTCCCCTAACTGTGCACGCGTGGATAGGGATGCTCTTTTGTTAATTTAAGTTTTAAACGTTAATAACTTTTAAAATATACCATCAATCTGAACAAAACTTGTTTCATTTACACCACAGGACAATGGTGAGTAAGGTGGGCCCAAAATTGTAATGCTATCACGTACCGTTTTTGCACAATTAGAAGTACAACTCAAAACGTGCAAACAATCAAAGAAGATGAGAGTTTTAGTAATATACTAGACTAAGTGGGACCCGTTGGGTCCCAGCATCACACGGGAGGACTGGTCCCCCAACGCAATATTCCACCTCTCCACCAATTCCAATATTGGTGGCCAGTGGGCGGGGACTTTCTGGAGTGCTAGTATGGGTGTTGTGGGCAGGAGGGACTGGTTTCCAGAGGGCTAGTATGGACATTGTGGGCCGAATGGATTCTTGGGCTGGCAGCTCAGTCACTCAAGCCTGTTGTGCTGGCAGCTCAGTCACTCAAGCCTGTTGTGCTGGCAGCTCACTCACGGCTGGTGGGCTGGCAATTGACTCATGGCTATTCCTTGAAATTCCATTTCAAGCAGGGTGCAAGGCCACCAAATTCAATTGCAGTTTCTTAACACTTCAAGCAGGGTGCAAGGCCAACAAATTCAAGTGCAGTTTCATACCATTGCAAGCAGGGTGAAAGGCCACTAAAGACAGCGAGTCATGACCTCTCCTTCCTCTATCTTGCGGAGACTGAGCCACACCCACACTTCTGGGTTTAAAAGTCCCTCCCACCAGAAGGGGCGTGGCCTTCATGGCATGATTGACAGGAGAGAGAATCTCAACATTTTTTAAACACTAATAACTTCTATTTTTCACTGATGGGAAAAATCCTCGGCACCTGATGAGCGGAGGGGGACTCTGAATAAGATGGCCAAAAATCACAGCCGTACATGGTAGCATTTTTCTAAAATCAATATCAAGCGCAAACAGGAATTGGTCAAGATTAGACTTTTAATTATTAGACTTTTAATTATATAGAAGGCAAGGCAACTTTAATTAGGCAAGGTAACTTTAATTAGGCAAGGCAACTTTAATTAGGCAAGGCAACTTTAATTAGGCAACATGGGTTTAGCATTTCCAAACCAAAGGCAACACAGCTTTAGCATTTCCAAACCAGAAGGAGCTTGGCCTTTAGGAGAGAGAATCTCAACATTCTTTAATAACTAATAACTCTTTTATTTTTCATCGATGGGAAATAATGGGTGGTGTGGGGAGGGGGTGGTGTGGGGAGGGGGTGTGGGGAGGCGGGTGTGGGGAGGGGGGTGTGGGGAGGGGGGTGTGGGGGTGGGGAGGGTGGGGTGTGGGGGAGGGGGAGATATGGGGGAAGAGTGGGTGTCGGGAGGAGGGCTGTGGGGGGATTGGGGGAGAGGGAGGGTGTGGGGGAGAAGTGGGTGTGGGGGAGTAGGTGTGGGGGAGAGGTTGTGGGGAAGGGCTGTGGGGGGGGTGGTGTGGTGTGGGGGGCAGGGGGAAGGGGGAGGAACAGGGGAGGGGTAAAGGGGGGGGTGGCTGTGTGGGGGAAGGGGTGTGTGTGGGGGGGTGGGACAGCTCAGCTGCCACCGGCCATGGCACCACACAGCACCTCACAGCTCCACTCAGCAGCTTGCCCGACTCCACTCACCAGCTTCCCCCAACTCCACACAGTGGCTTCCCCCAACTCCACACAGCGGCTTCCCCCAACTCCACACAGTTTGTGGACAGCCCTGCCTCCGTGGATTTATTCTCCTCATCCTGAAGGGGCGTTACCTTCATGGTGACAGACAGGCGAGAAGACCAATCTGCCGATCTCACAATTTTTTAAACCTTCATATCTTTTGTAATATTCCACCGATCGAAACCAAACTTTGTGCGCTTGGAGCAGAGGAGAACGAGGAGAACGGTGAGAAAGGCTAGTGATATAGGGTACCATTCATGCGCAAATTTAAAAAAAGAACAAACCGGAAGGGGTCAAGATGAGCGTTTTAGTAATAATATAGATATAGATGTGCGAAGTGCTAATACAGTGAAATTCTTTTTCATACAAACAGTCTAGTAGAGTAGTGCCATACCCCGATTCTCAATTAGCAAGTGTACGGAAATGGTCTACCATGCATCCATGCAAGAAATGCATGTTTGGTGCCATTAGTACTTAATTTCACTTTGCAACTGAATATGCATGTGTGGAATGCATTTAACATTGATAGATATGCTGATTTACATGCTGGCCAAACATATGCATGTTATATGGTGATTCCAATCTCATTAGCACAGGAGACCAACAATCAAAGCAAATGAAAAATCTAAAATAGGAAACTACCAAAACAATTGGCAAATAGACCCATACCAGTTACATTTTTTTAAGTGGGCCAAAATATAGTTGGAGAGATGTTTTCAGTTCTGGTCACCATGAAAAAAGTTAATTGGAGGGGGTGTACCAAAGCCAAGTACAAAGGGAAAATATAATGAAGAAATATTGGAAGATTCAGGCACTTTAATCCTGGAAAAAATGATTAAGGCAGGGCACCTCATCAAGGAATATGAAATATTTCATGGTTTATTGAAGGTAAACCCAGAATATAGCCACAAAGTAAGCTGCAGAAGCAATATCAGCAAACATAAATTTAAATTAGTGAAAATAAATTAAAAACAGATGCTAGGAAGAACCTCTTTTGCCAAAAAAAAGATAAATGCTGGAAAAATTAACCAGTAAAAATAGAAGTGGTTGAAATATTGGGAATGATTGGTGGATAATGAAATTAGAGTGCCGGTGTACCAGAGGTGGATTAAATGTTTTAATCATCCTTTTTAGTGTTTTACTTCTCTTTCATATTTGTGTGCACTTTGGGTTCCATCAAACCTGGTGTATAACTTAAGCAGAGCTATCTGATGCAGAAACAGAAGTCTGATTATGCATCTGCTCACCACAACCATTTACTGAAAACTGTGGTCTTGTTGCTTACACTTTTGATTTGCACTCCCACTGGGTAAAGTTCCTAGCTGTCAGAATACATTTTGAAAATTCAGCCCTAAGACCAAAATGACAGAGAGAAAAATACATTTTACATTTTATCCATTCTTGACTACTGAAAAAAATCCAATTCCTCCCTAATCTAAACGAAGCAGTAATTCTTTCTCATAAAATATATATGAAATTCAGGGATAGATATTTATATTTTTGTAGGTATAACTGAGATATTAGATATTAGTTACAAAGAGCACTTCAGTAATTTGCATCCTTCAACCAAAGCTAATATTGAGCAGTCTTAACTACATACTTCATGAAATATTAACATTAAAAAATAGAAGCATGTCAAACAACACCACTTCGGGAATGGTTAGCAACGTATTTGTGTTGTTTTGTACTTTATCTAATCCCAAGAGATATCCTTGGTTACCTCACTCCACTAAATGTTCGGGTAGAAATTAACGCTGGTGTTAATAGCGCCAAAACACTTAGCTCATTCATATGACATTCCTCTGCTATTTTAACAGAGGTGCTAAGCCATTTAAAATATTTCTGTTTAACTAAGGAACAGACGAATGCCATATAAATATGTAAGCATTCATCCACATAATCCTGTATGCAGTCATTGCTGCTCTGTTCATTAATTTAGATGCAAGAATATTCTAAAACTAAAACAAATGATATATCGCTCTAGCCATGGTTTTCTTCTTTCAGTATCATACCACAGATTATTATTGTGACTACATTAACTTTTTCTCCCTTGGATAAAATCAAAAATACACTTAACTATCATAAATATAAGGCAAAAACAAGCGAAGAATTGATCTTAAATCAGAGGTATAGCAGAAAGCAAATTCTAGAAAAAAGTAAAATTCTCAGTCTTTCTCGTCAATATTTATTCCTGATAAGCCAAATGAGCAGAGTTGTCAGTTTATCCATTTTAACAGTTATTCAATTCAGTATTTTCTTCCTTAGAACTCAGAATCTATGTGAGGGATGTATGGTGAGGGATTGGGGTGGAATTATTTATATTCCCTCCCAGCATATAGGAAAATACATTTTAAATGCAACCATCACTGTGTACATTTGGTGAACAAGAAAATTACAAAAGAGAAATTCAGTCCGTTAAAAATGAATATTGTTCAATTTAGCTTATGTTAATTATATATCACTACCTCTCTTTGAGCAGGCAAGTTTTATTTCAGCTCTAGGTTTATGTGTAATCTGCTAGAATATCTGTTGAGTCACAAATCACTATAATTTGCGTATAGTGATTAAATTTTACAGTTCTGAATTTACCCTACAAATGCCTGGGTTCTGTGTGTAATTTGCACAATGATTTATCAGATTGATAGTAGAGGTAATAATTAATCTCTGCTTTCTAATATTTCATGCTAACAGATGCTAGGTTGCTTAAACCATTAACATTTGTCAGCTGCCATTAGTAATTTCTCTAACGAGATTTTTGTGTTCTGCTTTTGAAAGTGTAAGTGTTATATGTTATACATTGTCATATTTGATAATTCCTGAGGCCTTTATTAAAGAGATTTACAGAGTTCAAAAATCCATATTTCAGTGCTATTTAAATTCATGAACTTGGAATGTGACAAATTTGCTCTTACTTTTTAACATTATCAAGAGTGACCTTATAGTCAGTTCATTTTTTTTAATCTTACAGCATTCAGAAATTAGTTTGGTTTACATGTCATTATTCTAGCATTTGTGACTGCTTCTGTGTTATTTGTAATTGTGTGCACTGTAAACGAGATTCAATTTTTATCAGTTTTTTTCTCTCAATTACACCAGCATTTACATTTTAATCCAGTTTAGCTTGCAATTAAAATGCTTTAAAAATTCAACTCCAGATGTGTCAAACCTCTGGAGAAACCAGCTCGGTTGTGACACTTTTTTAAAATTGATAAGTATGACATACGGTGAAGACAAAATCTCCTTCTGATTACCAGGATATTCATGTTACTTTCTGAGTGCCAGACGATGTTAAAGATTCAAATGGCACAATTATTATAATAATTTTTTTTGCTATCTAACTTTTACTCTCAAAAATATAAATGCAAGCTATTATGTTTTAAAACATTATTTGAATGATGAATAGTAACTGTGGAGAATTTTAATGCTTAGGTCTTTTAACAAGGGTTTCATTTTTCTGGAAATATCTACACTCTAAGGACTTTAAAAATTCTACATTCTGAATTGCCTATAATATTGGAAAATTATGAATAAATATGAATAATTTTCCTTCTACTTGAACTGAATTCTTTCTACCTTCTCTCTGTGATGCCAATGATGCAGCAGCTCGTGCTTGGGCTCCAATGAATCTTTCAGGCTCCAGGATCATGTTTGATATTGTCAGATGGCCTGGAAAATTAAAAACCCAATTAAAGACTCAGCACGTGGGTCAACTTCTCTGCATATCAAAAGGCCTCCTCTGGCTATCTTAGCCAAATTATATCCGTTAACAACTCACTTTGCTGAAAGTGCAATAGAAGACCATTTATGAGTAATAACTACTTTCCAGATGATACTTTTCAAACATAAACTGCTTTCATGGCAGCAGAAGAAGTACAAGTCGTAATCAAATTGTCAATTTCTCCTTGGAAATGCAAAGGGTGCATTGTGACTCTAATTGTTAGCAGGAGAGTTGTATTTTTTTTTCACCAACTGAACATATTTATATATTTGCCTAACCATGAAAGATTTTCTCCGCCTTGGTCTGTATTCCCGACATAAATAGCATGATTAAATTTTAACCCACACTTGGCTTTGCTTGAGACATTCATTGGGAATTTTAATATGAAAAAAAACTGACAGATAGAGAAAAGCAGTCGGCAAGTATTCCTATTTTGTAGCACTATTAATGATTTCTAGAACAAGTATAATTTCTATGTGTTAACAATTATAAATTGGTGACGTACAAGTAAATTATTTTTTTACAGGAGACTGACAGTATGAAGCCAATCTTAGCAGTGATAGTTATTTTTTACATTCTACAATTCATTGCAGAGCCATTTTAATTATCAAAACAAATAAACAAGTAGAAATTAATTACTGTACGCAAAAATGTAGCTGTAAAATTTCCAAAATGTTCATATGTTTCTTTGTTAGAAATTATTTGGTTTCTAAATACATGTAAAAAGATCACTGATATATTGATGTGGGGATTTAAAATAAAAGTATACCAAATATGAATTGAAAAGACATTTACCATGAAAAAGTCATGAATGTTTTCCAAAGCACAACCTCTGCAAAGGTTTCTCATGAGAGCACAACTTCAGTTCCTGATTTTTAGCTTTAGATATTTGAGAACATTTTACTTCATTCTCATCATTGCTTATGTGCATTGTGTTTTTAAAATCTGAGCTAAATAGTTTAAATACCATCACTGATCTTTGTAACTCAAATGTTTGCTAATGGATATAAAAATCACATTTCAGGGTAAAACATAATAATACAGCTGTTAAGATTGAGCAATTTTGAGTGCTGATGGGCGAATGGGACATAATGTTTCTTTTTCTGACATGGACTATTTTTCTGTCACTTGGCAGAGGCTGTGTGCAGGAAAAGCTAAAGACTTGCACTAAGACTCGGGAGGTGACAGCTAACCTGGTAGGTCATAGGATGTCTTCTGAATTAGCCTTGCTTTAATTCTCACCAAAATTCACAGTAATAGACAAGGAAATGGGCAGAGACATTTGCTTCACATATTTTCTTTTCATTTCATGCAGATTACATATTCTGTCCTTAATAATGAGGTGAGTCTATACCATTCTCTGCTCTATATTTAGTACCAGGGACCACACAGTTGACCAGGGACCACTCTATTGTTTTGCGTTCACAGTCAGTTTGACATGATGATAATTATGTCGTCTTTATTGAAATTTACCCAAGATGACTGCCTGTTCATTTGTATGCTTGCTTTTGCAAGACAGTAAACCATATATCCCATCCAATATGGCTGCTCGAACAATTCTGCTGTACCAAAAACCAACCATCTTTCCAACAAAAATTGCTAAATATTTTTAGATTAGCTGAGTGATATAGCGAGGAAACAGGCCCTTCAGCCCACCGAGTCCAAACGGACCAGTGGAAATCCGACACTAGTTGTGACCTGTACACGAGGGACAATTTACTGAAGCCAATTAACCTACCAACCTGTACGTCTTTGGAATGTGGGAGAAAACCGGAGAACCCGGAGAAGACCCATGCGGTCACAGAGAGAACATGCAAACTGTAGAAGTAGCAGCCTCTAGTCAGGGTCGGACCTGGGTCTCAGGCTCCGTAAAGGGCCTTCCCCACTGTACGAGGTAATTCAAGATCTCTCCCGAGATTTAAAAAAAAATCAAACTTGTGGTAAGCACGTAGAATATACGTAGCGAGTACGTCGGAGCTCGGGACGTCTCTTAGCGGCTCGTAACACTAACGGCAGGTACTCTGGACACGCGGTAAGCTCGTGAAGACTTTTCAACATGTTGAAAAATGTCCTCGAAAGCCCCGAGTACCTACGAGCGGCTATAACCGTAATTCTCCGAGTTCGAATCAGGGGAAACTCGGGAGAACTCCTGAATTACCTCGTACAGTGGGGCAGGCCCTTTAGGCTGCAACTCCACCGCTCCGCCATTGTGCCACCCTATATATTATTTTAGGGGATATAGCATGGATAGTTGGTGGACTTCATGTTCTGAGCACAGGTTGGAAACTCTGTTTAACTAGGTCATCTCTGTGTCCTAAAGACACATGTTTCTCTCAACAGCAAACAGTCATACAAATGGTCTGATTTGTTTAACACTTGTTCATTCAAGCACCTCTAAGTTACATTTTCCAACCCAAGCTGGAAGTTACATTTTCCAAGCTGATAGTTTTCTTGACTATCAGGTACTTACCAAAGTCAGTTCTGATAGGCAGTATGAAAAATCATCTTGCATGGTTGGACATTAAATAATAAAGAACATCTATAAACAATATGTTTAAAAAAGAACTGCAGATGCTGGAAAAATCAAAGGTAGACAAAAATGCTGGAGAAACTCAGCGGGTGTGGCAGCATCTACGGAGCAAAGGAATAGGTGATGTTTCGGGTCGAGACCTTTCTTCAGTCTGATGTGGGGGTGGGGATGGGCGGGAAGAAGAAAGGAAGAGACAGAGATAGTGGGCTGTGGGAGAGCTGGGAAGCAGAGGGGAAGGAGGGAGAAATTAAGGACTACCTGAAATTGGAGAAGTCAATGTCCATACCACTGGGGTGTAAACTACCCAAGCAAAATATGAGGTGCTGCTCCTCCAATTCGCGGTGGGACTCACTCTTGCCATGGAGGAGGCCCCGGACAGAAAGGTTGGAATCGGAATGGGAGGGGGAGTTGAAGTACTGAGCCACCGGGAGATCAGGTTGGTTATCGCGAACTGAGTGGAGGTGTTGGGCGTAGCGATCGCCAAGCCTGCACATGGTCTCAGCGATGTAGAGCAGTTGAGAGTGGCCATAAACAATATGGCCACTTTCCCCAAAATATGGACACAGACCATACCAAATGAACAGACTCATGCAAATGAACAATTTACATTCATGTTCTGCGTTCAAAGTACGTCAAGACGTTTAATCAGAGCATTATCTATAAACATTTTGGCATAGAAGGAGCTCACAAGACAGATGATCTGCCTTTAAGGAGATCCTGAAGAAACAGAAAGGTATTACAAAGCTTCGGGGAGGGACATGCAACGTTTAGGAACAGGAAAGCTGACTACATGGTATCATTGGTGGAGAATTTTAAAGGGAAACGTGCAAGAGGCCAGAAATGGACAAATGCAGAGATCCTGAAAAGCTGAATAAGAGCAAGGGAGGGAAACATCATCAGGATTTATAAAACAAGGAAGGTTTTAAAACTAACATATTGCCAGACTGCGTGGGCCAGTGAGGCAATTTGGATTTGTGATAGTTCTATATTTATTTATTTGCCTTTGTACTCCATAATTTGAGATTTGTAATAGAAAAAATCACATGTGGTTAAAGTGCACATTGCCAGATTTTAATAAAGGCAATTTTTATACATTTTGGTTTCACCATGTAGAAATTACAGCAGTGTTTATACATAGTCCCCCCATTTCAGGGTACCATCATGTTTGGGACACAGCAATGTCATGTAAATGAAGGTAGTTATGTTTAGTATTTTGTTGCGCATCCTTTGCATGCAATGACTGCTTGAAGTCTGCGATTCATGGACATCACCAGTTGCTGGGTGCCTTCTCTGGTGTTGCTCTGCCAGGCCTGCATTGCAGCCATCTTTAGCTTATGCTTGTTTTAGTGGCTAGACCCCTTCAGTTTTCTCTTCAGCATATAAAAGGCATGCTCCATTGGGTTCAGATCGGGTGATTGACTTGGCCACTCAAGAATTTACCATTTTTTAGCTTTGAAAAACTCCTTTGTTGCTTTAGCAGTATGTTTAGGATCATTGTCTTGCTGTAGAATGAACAGCCGGCCAATGAGTTTTGAGGCATTTGTTTGAACTTGATCAGATACGATGTGTCTATACACTTCAGAATTTATTATGCTACTTCCATCAGCAGTTGTATCATCAATGAAGATAAGTGAGCCGATACATTCAGCAGCCATACATGCCCAGGCCATAACACCCCCACCACCGTGTTTCACAGATGGGGTGGTATGCTTTGTATCTTGGACAGTTCTTTCTCTCCTCCATACTTTTCTCTTGCCATGTGTTAATCTTTGTCTCATCTGTCCACAAGACTTTTTTTTTCCAGAACTGTGGTTGCTCTTTTAAGTAATTCTAGGCAAACTGTAACCCGGCCATCCTATTTTTTTGGCTAATCAGTGGTTTGCTTCTTGCAGTGTAGCCTCTGTATTTTTGTTCATGAACTCATCTGCAGAGAGTGGTCATTGACAAACCCACACCTGACTCCTGAAGAGTGTTTCTGATCTGTCAGAAAGATGTTTGTGGTTTTTTTCTTGTTATAGAGAGAATTCTTCTGTCTTATAGTCTTTAGTTTAGTTTAGTTTAGTTTAGCTGTGGAGGTCTTCCTTGGCCTGCCAGTTCCTTTGCGATTAGTAAGCTCACCAGTGCTCTTTTCTTCTTAATGTTGTTCCAAACATTTGATTTTGGTAAACTTAGGATTTGGCTGATGTCTCTAACAGTTTTATTCTTGTTTATCAATCTCATAATCGCTTCTTTGTCTTCCATTGGCACAACTTTGGTCCTCATGTTGATAAACAGCAATAAAAGTTTCCAAAGGTGATGGAAAAACTGGAGGAAAGACTAGGTACTGAGCGCTCTCTTATACCTGCATTAAGGAGGCAATGAAACACACCTGAGCAATTACAAACGCCTGTGAAGCCATGTGTCCCAAACATTATGGTGCCCTGAAATTGGGGAGATAATGTATAAACACTACTATAATTTCTACATGGTGAAACCAAAATGTATAAAAATGGCCTTTATGAAAATCTGACAATGTGCACTTTAACCACATATGATTTTTTTTAATTACAAATCTCAAATTGTGGAGTACAGAGGCAAATAAATAAATGATGAGTCTTTGTCCCAAACATTATGGAGGGCACTGTAGAAGCTGGAAGTATAAGGGAATGTCACCACTTCTTCTCCCAGCTATTTATTATCCCGGAAGTTTATTGTCGATCTTTCACTGGCACTGGTTCAAAATTCAGAATCTCTCTACCTAAGAGCACTATGAGTGATTTTACCAGGAGGACTGTAGCACGTCAAGAAGAGAGCACAGCATCAACTTCACAAGGTCAATTAAGATGGGCAATAGATGCTGTCCTTGAAAGCGTTGCCTGTGCCCAGTGATAAATTGAAAATAAAGTGTGTTGATCATTCAAAGAAACAAATTCTGAAATCCATTCTCAATATAATGGATGACACAGCTAATCGATCTTCTACTACATAGCTCCAGCAATCCGGATTCAATACTGATCACAGAGTGTGTGGAATTTGCATGTTCTCCCAGGTTCTGAATATGTTTCCTCTGGATGCTCTGATGTCCTCAGACATCCCAAAGATGTGTAGGTTAGCAGGTTGATTGGCCCTTGTGAGCTACCCCAAGTGGGTAGGTGAGTGATTTAATCTGAGTATGGTCGATAGATTTGTAAGAAGAATAAAATAGGAATAGTGTTGGATTTGTATATATGGGTGTTTTGATGGTTGTGTAGATTCATTAGGCCAAAGGAATGTTTCCATGTGGTATAACTCCAATTAACTAAATAGCAAACAAATGAAAATTAAACAAAATAGTTAAGGGATTGCCAAGTATTTATTAATGTTTTGACTCCCCTGAAGAACATTGTGAAATAAATATATGCAATTGCAATATTCTCCAGAAAAACATAGTTGAATAGGCTTATATCCCTTGGAATGTAGAAGGTTATTATTTTCGGCTTTGAAAGAGGTTGATTGAACAGGTGGGCTGGAACCTATTTCCACCATGGATGGAGTCTAGGTCAAGAGGACTTTAAAATCAGATCCTGACTTCTTCAGGATGAAACCTTTTCTTAATAACTGTGAAAATGCAGTATTGACTGCATAAAGCTAAAATAAACTCATCAGGCAAATATCAAACAGCTTCTACAGTATACAGTGGATAGTAATGACATACATAAAATCATACACTGTAATAATTGTTATGCATTATAGGTGTGCATGCCTGAGGAATGACCTTGTTGTTCATTCATTTCACAGAAGATAATTCATTTACAACATCAGAAAGCATGATCTCCAAACCAAGAGACAATTTGAACTGATAAGCAGCAAATTGTTAAAAAATATATAAATGGGAAGCTGACATTATTCATATTCATTCATTTATGAGGACATTCATGTGTTGAACATCTCAAAACAATCTACCGCTATTGGCTGCCGACTGCTCAATCTTGAGTTTGCCTTCCCTTCCATAAAACAATATTTTGGGGATTATTTAAACTTCAACTATTCAACAAAGTTAAGTTGGTCAGTATGTAATAATGACAGGAATTAAAATAGACTAGACTTGTAGATTCACCATTCACTCATTTAAGCCACACAATGTAATTTTTAATATGTTATTTCCCTTACTTACAGTAACTGTTGAAATAAAGCAAATGTGGAAACACCTTTATCAATGGGTTTGATTTTAAAATCAAAACCATCATTTTTAAAGAGCAACAGTGTGTTTAATCCATTTGTAAACTTGGAGGTGGAAGGAAGGAAATATTATGAAATAGAGAGGAAAAATTGGGAAGGAGAGAGGTAGATACCTAATTAATAAACCAATCATTGGCAGGGTGTTAATGGAGGCAGTTTACTTAATCTACCCAAAATTACACAAAGGAATCAGAACAGCTTCAACATACACCTCAAGCAGTGTCAAGTGGGACACTGTCAGTGGTTGCAGTAGAGGATCAGCTAGCTCCCAACTTTGGCAGCGAGTCAAAGTAGGGAGATCAACGTTGATCTCTGAAAGATTCAAATACAAACTGGCAAATGATAAAATGACATGAGCCTGTCCACTGGGTCCTGCAACAACAGATGGTTTATTCCATAGTAACAAATATTTGTAAGGACACAAAGTGCTGGAATAACTCTACAGGTCAGGCAGCATCTCTGAAGAACATGAATAGGTGACATTTTGGGTCGAGACGGTTCTTCATGTTTTCCTGGCCTGCTGAGTTACTCTAACAC